>OX596201.1:9502464-9971879 GCA_951394215.1 Glyphodes perspectalis
TAACTTTAACCGTTAAGGCTGCACACGCGACGGAAGCTTAAAAAATGGAGTAACTTCTCCCGTTTTCCCAACATTTCCCTTCACTACTCTGCTCCTATTGATTGTAGCGTGATGAAAAGGAGTATGAAGAATAATTGTACCAAGTTTCGTTAAAATCCGTCGAGTAGTTTTTGTTTCTATAAGGAACAGACAGACAGACAGACAGACAAAAAATTTACTGATTGCATTTTTGGCATCAGTATCGATCACTAATCACCCCCTGATAGTTATTTTGAAAATATATTTCATGTACAGAACTCTTTACAGATTTATTATAAGTATAGATTTAAACAATTTGACTTAAATTTACATTCGTCAAATATTACAGTTAATGTTGACTAGCAGTGGAAATGACTAGATTAGTGAATAAATATTTATACAAGCAAAACTCTACTACATTTTAACTAGGTGCTAAATGTATAAAAAGCTTTTCACTAACGAAAGTATTATTAAGAAGCAGTGAAAGCGGCAAGTTTCTGTTTTCGATGAAACTAACATCTTCATATATGTTGTAATCAAGTATCATCCAGATATAACCGAATTAAAGTTTCCCTTCACCCCATAGAGACCAAATTAGAAACACTGAATTAATGGTGTCAATTGACAACAACTGACTCACCTATGAATTAAATTAGTTAATGGTTCTATCAGTTTCTTGCCAAGTCGAGGCTCTAATGGGGTTAAGGCACCAAACTGCAACAAACACAAATGACACTAGATAAGACTAGCTTATGATATAATGGCGAATGATGTTTCATGTTGTTCAGATACATTATCTACGTATAGGTATCCGTAATTAATTTATGTATCTCCGGTTTAGGCTACAATTTTGATCTGTTTGGAATAATATTTGTGCATCCAGAGTGATCGCGGTGGCTGGCAAGAAGCGGGCGCGAGGGCGACTTCATAATACGACTGCGAGTTATTGTCAGTATTGCGAACCATTTTGAAGATTTTCTCATTAAAAAATTGACTGTTGAAACGAGCGTATTGTTAGAACGTTTTTATTCGTTGTACTGGTATATTACATCGACACATTAACATTAACACACGAATTAGCTCACAAACAGGAATAGTGGATAAAGTTTGAATCGAGCATCTTAATTACTCGCCGTTTACACAACAACTACTAGTTTCGCCGGGCGCCGTGTCAGACGACGCGGCCGGGCGGCGGGGCAGTTCTCGGATTGCCTAACAGATGGCGTTACTATCCCCGCGATAGGAGGTTCCCGCGTTACATCCTCCCCCTCCAAGCTACATGAACGTCCCGTATGTGGCTTGGCCTTAGCAGTATTCACTTTTGTCGGGCGTCCTTTAGGACGTCGAGACTGAATAGGTACGGCATTTTGCCCTTGTCTAGTAACAAAAGGAGTTAGGAATGACGTATGAAACTTTCCTACGGTTATACCACTATCCACGTGTGACACTTCAAACGTGGTCGGCGAGACCTGCTTTGAAATACAGTATGGCCCATCCCTTTTGGGCATAAATTTCTTGGTAACACCCTTACTAGCGTTGCTTAAGGATGAACTTACCACTAATACAAAGTCCCCTATTTTGTACTTAGGTGCCGGACGAAGCTTTTCGTCAGCAATCTGTTTAGCTTTGTCTTGAGCGCCTTCTACCCTCTCACGGATAAGATTCATCTTATCAATAAAATTCCTCAAAAAAGGTGTGAATTGAGGCACAAAATTTTCCTTGTCTAAAATAGACCTTATATCTGTTTGACTCTCGAAAGGTGTTCTCATCTCCCTACCATACATTAAGTACGCTGGAGTACAACCAGTGGAAGAACAAACAGCGCTATTCATCGCGAACCTAATCTGAGGTAAGTACTTAGGCCACGATGTATGCTCGTTCTTGACAAGAATCGACAGCTGAGTTTTGATATCTCTGTTTTTTCGTTCAACAGGATTAGCTTTTGGATGGAACAAAGGACAGAGATTCTGTTTGATTCCAAGCACGAACATACATTGCTGCATAGCGGCAGCCACGAATTGAACACCGTTATCAGAAATAATGCGGCGAGGAAAACCATACCTGAGAAAATATTCATCAATTAGGACCAGTGCACAAGTCTCTGCAGTTGCATCAAGGAGAGGGTAAAGCTCTACCCACCGGGTAGCAGCATCTTCCACTACAAGGACCCAAGTCTCACCTTTGTCACCTTTCGGCAGTGGACCGAATAAGTCAATGGAGAGAACCTCACCTCGCTGCTGCAAAACGGGAGTTTGCAATAGACCAGCCGGTTTCTGATTCGAGATTTTATATTTCTGGCATTCAGCACAGTTCTTCAGGTACTCAGTAACTGATTTACGCATACCTGTAAAATAGTATCGACTTCTGATACGAGCTAACGTCCTTTCGATGCCTTGATGGCCTGCAGTAGGGGACGTCGTGAAATTCTTCAAGAATTGTTCTTATCATGGACGCTGGGACAACAAGCTGAGGATCATCAGAGTCGGAGTCAGGATCTAAGCGATAGAGCACTCCTTGCGACATGATATATCCGCGTTCGAGCCATCGATTCGCAGCTAACAGGTCAGTATTTTCTAAATCTTTAATAACCTTTTCTGTTTCAGGATCCTGCAGCTGAGCTTCACGGAGGTCTGTTGGACTGTACCGAGGTAAGTCGACTGTCATAGAACAAACTTCGCACTTACCGTCAAGACACTCATCGCAGCTGGGACGACTCAACATGTCTGCTAAAACGTTTAGCTTACCTGGAGTATACTCGTAACGTATATCAAAAGCTTGTAACTTCATTGCCCAACGAATTAGGCGTCCAGTTGGAGACTTAAGAGTGAGAAGCCAACGCAGTGGTTGGTGATCACTTTTGACTATAATAGTATGACCTTCAACATACCCTCTGAACTTTTCAACCGCCCAAACCACCGCTAAAGCTTCTCGCTCAGTGGTCGTGTAGTTCTTTTCAGCTGCGGTTAGTAGTTTGCTTGCGTACACGATGGGTCGTTCATCGTAAGCTTCACCTTGCATAAGTACGGCTCCTAAAGCATAACTACTTGCGTCTGTTCGAATCACAAAAGGCTTACTATAATCGGCTTGAATAAGTACAGGTGCAGTCGTCAATTTCTGCTTGAGGTTGTTGAACGAATCACGCTGTTCATCGGTCCAAGTCCATGCTACATCTTTACGAGTGAGTTTGGTCAAAGGTTGCGCTATTTGAGCAAAATTTGGCATGAACTTACGGAACCAGGAACATGTTTGGATAAACGACTTCAGACTTTTCACGTTGGTCGGCTCCTTCATCTGCATAATGGCTTCGAGCTTCGAAGGGTCTGCTTTAATACCATCTGGAGCGACCACGTGACCAAGGTAAGTAACACTCTCACGTGCGAACGAGCATTTATCTCTATTGGCCCTCAGACCAAACAACCGAAGCCTATCAAATACTCTCTGTAGATCCTCTATGTGTTTCTCGAAGGATTGGGATATTATACAGAGGTCGTCTAAATAACAAAGTAAGGTGACGTCTTTAAGGGTATTACCAGAACGAAACCGGTCCATCAGCCGTTGGAAGGTCGCCGGTGCATTCTTTAACCCGAAAGGCATGCGCGTGAACCTATAGGTCCCAAGGTGCGTGACGAAAGCAGTCTTGTCACGATCCTCTGGCGCGACGCTTACGTGCCAATAGCTTGATTTTAAATCTATTGTAGACATAAAACAGTTTTGCTTCGTTGCTTGTAGTAACTCATCAATTACAGGAATGGGATACGAATCAGTTTTGGTCACAGCATTTAATTTGCGATAATCGACACAAAATCTAACACCATTACTTTTTTTAGGAACTAGAACGGCGGGAGCAGTCCAGGCAGACTCACATTCTTCAATTACACCTTCCTTCAGCATCTTGTCGAGCTCCTGCTTCATGATCTCCTTCCTAGCAGGAGTAAGACGATAGGGCGGAGAAGATACTGGCGGGTGGGTACCTGTGTTGATGTGGTGTTCTGCAAAGGTGGTCGGAGCTCCCCCTGACTTAAAGATGTCCTCGTTAGAATATAGCATACCTGCCAGCTTATTACGTTGAGAAGAGTGCAGCATGATACCTTCGTCGCTCCGGAGTACGTCAGCTGACGAACACGAGACGTGCTTACTTGACGACTCGAACTCTATAGGATACTGTGTATGTTCCTTAGAGAAATGCCACTTGGCGGTTGCAAAATCCATCGAAATGCCGGCTTTAACTATAAAATCAATACCTAGTAAAGTATCATTACCGGTCGCGTCTGGCAACACAACGAACTCAATTGACACGGTCTTATGCTTTACAACAACATCCAGTGTTGTTGTGAGCACCTTCATATTCTGTACAGATCCATCTGCTAACTTAATGGACATTAAAGATTCTAAAAATCTTTGATTGTGTTTTTGTAATAAATAATACAACGAGCAACCTACTACAGACCGTTTTGCAGCTGTATCTATCAGAGCCCTGCCCTTAATGCCTAAGATAGTTATACTCAAAATAGGTCGCTGTTGTTGTTTCACTGGATTTGAGGGTGTATGCAAATCTGCGGACGCGAAATCAAAATCTAACGAAGAAGGAGAATTGACCGAAATAACACAAGGACTTGGCGTAATAACCGCCGGAACGTTACTGTTAACGTCCAAAAATGTTACCTTAATGTCACGCGAAACATCACTATTTTTAGTCAAATTATTGTTCAACTCACTCCCTCTTAAGTCAGCATTGTCACCAGAAATATTTGCTAAAGTGTCACGCGTAGATAGTGAACACTCACCCGAAATATTTGCTAAAGTGTCACACGTAGGTAATGAACACTCACCCGAAACGAAATTACTACCTCTTGTTAGTGATACTGCTGAAACCACGCACATATTACAATGTTGCGACTCTACTAGCTTAACGCACATTTCGTGATTGTTTTGAGTTACAATCTGCTTAACATACACATCACAATTACATTCTGTACCTACTGGTTTAATGCAAAAATCACGATTAGGCAGTGGCCCTACCAGCCTCACGCACCTTTTGTGATAAGGTTGTGACCTTGGTAGTAAGACCACCGGCGTCGCACACAGTTCAAAGAAAGCCGCAGGTAAAACATTCGTAAACTGAGTAGGCAAAAACACGACATTAGATTGCGGGTTATTAAATTCGCGAATGTAAAACAATTCGGGAATGACCGATTTAAACATTGATAGGTTATAATCGGATTTCGTTGTAATATTGCTGTTTTGGAAATTACGACCATTATTTGGTAACACAATAGATTTTAAAGCGAGCGAAATCTGATTATGCCTATAATTGACAGCAGCGTCATCGCAATCTACGTGAAAATTACACAAATTATTTTTGTCGACACAAACAGCTGATCGGGGTGCAGGGGTCAAGGTCATTAAACTTGAACTTACGCATATCGTAGAAAAATTCGAATTACATTTGGCACAATTTGACCGTATTGTCCCTTTCTCCCCACACCCGTAACAATAAATATAATTATCATTATTCTCGTTATAAACTGTAGCACTATAATCATTATTAACTCTATTTTTAAGTTTACTACAAGTGTCCTTTGAATGATTAGGCTTTTTACAATATGAACAGAACATACGTTTGTTTTTGTGGCGGTCCGCGGCTGCGCTAGTACTCGCGGCGGCCGGTGGCGGCTGCGGCAAGCGCGCAGGCGGCGGCGCGCGTGCAAACGGCGGCGCGTTTGACACGGGCGGCGGCGGCGCGTTTGAAGTCGAGCGGCGCGTGGGGCCGCCGGTAGGTGGCTTCCCTGCGCTTAAGCGAGACACTCCTGTTACCTCTAATGCGTCTTCGATAGAATGAGCTCTGCTTAGGAGCTCGTCAAAAGACTGGAACTCTTCACGACGTAGGCGTTCCCGGATGCGATGATGTATTAAGCCGTACACCATATCTAGTCGCGCCTTCTCTGTGAGGTCCTCGACAGGAAGTCGGGCGAGTATTGCTCGAGCTCGAGCCACAAACTTGTCGGTGTTCTCGTCGACATTCTGTTCATTATCGAATAAGTCGCGATATAAGCGGTGAGGCGGGCGGCGGTCCCCGAAGGCTCGTCGAAGACGATCTAGGGCCTGCGTCCAGGTTGTTGTAGAACCTTTGACTCCCTGCCACCAGGTAGCGGCGGAATGAGTTAGCAATATTGAAAATCCTCTAATGGCATTCTCGTCGGTCACGCGGCAGCAATCCTTGTAGGCTTCTACTGCGTCAATAAACCCTTCTAGACTTTCCTCGGCGCGGCCGCTGTAAGTGGCTTGGCATTTCGAAAAATTGCCGGTCACAACAGGGGCGGGGGCGGCGACGGTCACGTGGACCGGCTCGCCCGAAACCGGGGTTGACGAACGTACTTCGCGTAGCAATCGCTGGAACATGTCGGCGTTCGATTGCTGAATTGTTTGCAGCAACGAGGATAGGTTATCCATTGACATCGTCACATTTCCTAGGTGATCACCATGATAATTATTATCGGAATGGTGACTTGCGTTTGCGTCGGCGTCGGCGTCGTTATAAGTCGGAGTCGGCGCACGCTGCTGGCTCGGCGTACGCGACGTTTTACCGGAACGAGTCATTGTGTAGGTACTTTATGCACGTAAGCCACTCGAAAAATATGTTGAAAAGTTAATAAAACCGTCAGAGTAACACACAGTCCACGAATTTTCGTTTTCACAACACGTGTTTTTCGATTTTTCTCACACGGAAGGGCGCCATGAAACGAGCGTATTGTTAGAACGTTTTTATTCGTTGTACTGGTATATTACATCGACACATTAACATTAACACACGAATTAGCTCACAAACAGGAATAGTGGATAAAGTTTGAATCGAGCATCTTAATTACTCGCCGTTTACACAACAACTACTAGTTTCGCCGGGCGCCGTGTCAGACGACGCGGCCGGGCGGCGGGGCAGTTCTCGGATTGCCTAACAGATGGCGTTACTATCCCCGCGATAGGAGGTTCCCGCGTTACACTGTTTTATATATGTAAAGTAAGTAGTGGATATTCGTTTAATAACATACATGAATTCAGACTTTTCTTAATAGTGAATCGAAATTGAGTCATATATATTAGTTCTATTGTATTATTATTTTAGTTAATATGTGTGCTTATGAACAATTTTACTTTTGGGTGAATGTTGTCTAAGGAACTTGTCGCTCCTTGGACTCTGCCTACGGGCGTGATAGTTTGATAATGATGTCAAAACGGAAACTGGATGATAATTTAAATATGTTTCTTGCTTTCCTATCATGTGCATATCACAAGCCACGCCACCCGGCGGAAACATATTTATTAAGTATTGTAGTAAGTTTTTGGTTAGGTAAAACCAGTTTTAAATAGTGTAGACACCAATATGTTAAGGTTTATGCAAATATATTAAAAACATTAAATAGCACCCGCTTTAACCATTTCGTTACCCGCATACTCTGGCCTACAACTGAGTACTTCATCAACTCTTGGACAAGTCTCTTGAATGTTTGATGGTAGTTTCCAGCAGCAAAAATAATACAAAATGTGATAGTGCCAATTCAATAGTGTAACTTTCCATGTGGTCATTAGCAGATTTGTTGTAAAATTTGCAATTACTATTCAAGTAATTACAGATAACTACAGAGTAAATAATAAATAGTTTTATTTATGGGTATCATATTTAAAACAAATAAATATTTACAAAAAGAAATATACTGGAATATAACTCTAATTGAATAGAATTACATAAATAAATTTTTTAGTAAATTTTTTATTTCAATTCAAGATAACATTAACTTGATAGTAGTATTTGCAAATTTTGTACCTATAAAAGTATAGTGGGTATCATAAAGTTTTCTCTAAATTTTATAAATTTGTAATGGTGAGGCTGGTGTAGTGAATGAGTCTAGCAGCTTAACTCCTTTTTAAACTATTCTTGTGGTACCTGCAAATGAGATCTATGAGGCTTTGTGTTATTTTTCTTCCAATATCAGGTTCATATTGAGTCATTAAACCAAACTGTGAATTAACAGTAACATTTAATTAGTGGTTGACATCTCTTGCCCTTAAGAGTTTATCTCCATTATCTAAACTTTAAGTGTTCAGTTGAGAACTAGTTGTCTATATGGTAAAACTTATATCCGGAAATTATTTAGAAAGTCTGGAGAATTTATTATTATTAATTGAGTACATCTAATTCATAATAGTCATAAAATAATCAAGTTGGTGCTAATAAATTAGGCATGTGTATATATTTCACATCATTACATTTACATTGTTATCTGTAGTTAGTACAACTCCGTCAAAACAGAGGCAGTAATTATTGTGTGTTATTTCAAATCAGTAATTGTTGTGTAACAGCTACATACCAGTTTAATGATCTTGATAAGCATCCAGTTGTTTGTAGATGTGGTCATAAGCTTAAAGAACACAGGGGCTAAGGAGAGATAGTTTTTTGGGTTCTTCCTAGCCAGTTCACACACAACATTTACAGCAGCTGATTGAACACCTGAAAAAAATTTAAGCATTTAATAAACATACTCAAACTAACAAAAAAAAATTGAGAAGTCATTTTATGTACAAAAAAAAATGTAAGTATACATATTTGTGCATAAAATTTTTAGAAGAATAAGTATTTATGAAATAGATCATGTTACAAGTTATGTACATACCAGGATCAGGATCCTCCAACTTTTCTTTCAATTTCGGGAAGGCAGGTCTTAATGCCTCTGGATACCTTAGGAATACCTTGTACATCATTAGCACAGCTTTCATTCTTAAGTATGGTTTCGTTGAACTCATCTACAAATATGGATGCATTATTGTTTACTGTTATATTTTTATAAATAAACAGTTTATAATTAAACCTGGTACCACAAACACAAATATAAGAAGAAGGTACTAACTTACTTTAACCATATAGAGAACCCACATGATATAAATTAAAATATTTGTCTTTCTTTAGGTAGACCTAAGCAAAAATCAATTCACAAAACATCTTTTGTTCAGTTATGACACCCACCCTTCTACACATCACATTAAGATGTAACATTATTGTGTTTAGTTTGAAGTAAAATAAGACACACACTAAGAAAATAAATATAAAAATTTATTACACTTTTACTAACCAATGTCATTATATCATTAGCAAGATCTCTTGCCAAGTCATGGGAGATAAAACAGCTGAGGCCACTGAGCGCCAGCCCTGCTTCATATTGATTCTGAGCATTCAGATCTTTACGTATCATATTTGTAGTGAGCATAAGTAATTCTGAGTCAGCATGAAAAGATTGACTTGCAGCTAGATATCCAATTCTTTTATAGGTAAACTTATTGGAACTCATTACTTCTATAATGTTGAATATAGCCCATGATATGTCATATCCCAACATTTGAAGCTGAAAAAGAAATTTATTTATATTGATAGTAATTTTTTAACATTGAGGTAACCAGGAATACTTAATTTACATATTATAATATGTCTAAGGTATATTATGTGCATAGTTAAGGGCCCTGTAAATAATCAAACATGTTTGTCAAATTTTAGGTTTAGTAGATATTGGACCTATTCGCAAAATGGCTTACACCAAAAAAAACGACCTATTCTCGAAATGACCTATTCTTAAATAGACCTTTTCACATAATACCTCATTCTGCAAAAGACTCATTCCTACAATGCCTTATTCTCGAAATGACCTATTCTTAAAAGGACTGACTTTTTAAAATTCCTATTAGCTTTAAGTTTAACAGCAAATAATTGGTAACCTATAAGGTAATAAATGATTTATAAGCATTATTTTTATATTTTCGGCATAAAGCCAATAATTAGTCTTTGATGAATAGTTTTGAATTCATAGACTTTTCATATCATGTTAATGTTATGACGATAAATTAATTTATCAATAGTCGAGTTCATTTGACTTTGCCACGAAGATAATAAATTATTTACATGTATTTTTTTCTGCAAAAACCCTTATAGCATCATATATACATGAATCATTTTACGTTACTGGTTACTCAAAATTTCCTTGTTTATGATCCAAAAACAAAAATACATATTTTTACCATATGCAAACGCTTACATAAATATAGGCCATTTCAAGAATATGTCCTTTTAAGAATAAGTCTTTTAGCGAATGAGTCCAAAGTATAATAAGGTATTTTTCGAATGAGGGATTTCGCGAATAAGTCCAAAAACGACTGCAGGTCATTTTGCGAATAGGTCCAATATCTACTAAACCAAATTTTATATGTTAACCAAATTTTTCAATCATCTGCGAGCTTGTTTGATGTGTTTGGCAAAAAATCTACATGTTTTGAAGAAAAAGTTTGAAGGTCTGCTGAAGGTGTTTGTATAAAAAAACGCACCAACTTTTTAAATAAAGACAAAACTGAGAGACGTCTTGTTTGACAAATTTGGTTTGGATGTGTGCATCAATATTTGATGAAAACGTAGGTACAAACAAAATGTAAAATTTGACAAACATGTATGATCGTTTACAGGGCCCTTAATGTATCTAGCAGCATAATCCTATGTTATAATATATTTTTAGCATGCTCAAAACTGGTTTAAATGTAAAAAATCTGTACACAAAACATATTTATTAAAATCATTAATAGATTGGCCATATATGAGTAGCTAATATAACAGTAATATTCTCTTTGATTACAATAATAAACAATTGATATCCAGAAGAGTATCGCATCATTAGTCATAAGGTGATAACATTACTCTGGTGTTTATGTGTATTATGTTTGTATATAAAAATATGTACAAACTATTGTTCTGCCGCATACTTACATACGTGAGCTTTGCGACAGCATTTGCTTTCACTGCTATATTATCCTGCCGCAGTTCTACTTTGATTTCTTCCATACATTGCGCTATATACTTTGCCTGTAAAATTTTAGGATATGAGGAATGCAATTTACAAAGTGGGTCAGGCAGATTATTTATTGATGGGCTTGTAAACGCTATTAATTGAATATATACCTCATTATCTTTATTATTTCGTATGCCTCGCACAAGGTCCGTAAGATTTTTGTCGAACATCCTTTCGAAGTTTCCTTTGACTTTTTTCAAAGCCATGTTGACTGAAAATCTTGTCTAACCATCAATGTAAAAGTCCTCTCCAATCGGATGCACATACACAAAAAAACAATGATTTCAATGAAATTGAAAATGAAATGAATATTTTGTCAAAATTACGCTCACTGACATGACATTTCTCAAGCCGTGCAATGTTGGCGTATTTAAGTTGCGTTCAGAATTCGGATACTACCTATTTGTCAAAAAACAAAATGAGACTCGAGAAATTGAAAATGGCAGAGGCCATAACGCCGAAATTTAAAAAGTAAAATGTCACTTTTCCGCTGGGACTTGAGTTTGACAACTTGACATTTCTGGTGATGTTTGGTTTGGTGCATGGTGTTTAGTTTACAATACTTAAATTCAGTTCTATTTTGCAGTTCGCTTCTATTCAGCATAGTAATATTCTGAAATTAAAATGATTATATTTTTAAGCGAACTCCAAAAAGAACACCTGTCTATATTACATAGTCATGCTACCCAAGGTATGGAGAATTTTAGTTCGCATATATGCTTATTGAAAATGTAGTGTTTTGGGTCTTGTTCCTGTAAATCTAATAAGCTGTTTGTTTTCTCCTTTCCAGTTCTTGTTGACTTTTGTAAGCTAGTGATTGACTACCTCAATAATGGGTTAAATCCTAAGAAATACAGTATTGCTGCAGGTAAGAAGATTAATTGTACCTTGTATTCCACTACTTAATATTTTTCTCTGTTATTCTTTATTTTACAATGGTGTAGAAAAAATTATTATATATAAATTAAATATTATTTCTTATTTAAACTGCTGTTGATGAAATTTATTATGTTGATTATCAAGTGTTTACTTAATCTTTTTCAAGTGTGTAATCAATGGGATTATATGTTCATTCTTGTCCCAACTTGGTCTGGGACTTGGCCCATGTTGATCTGGGACAAAAAAAAAAGAATGTGCCAACTGTGGTTCTTGCCTAGCATGTTGTAAAAGGCGACTAATGGTTTACAGGCTTTTGGATATGTGACTGAGTAGGCGACAAGCTAGCCACTTGTCACTCCTTTTTCACAGCTTTCCATCCAACCCAGCCCACAGCCCCATGTTGGTTTGGGACTTAAAAACAATATGCCAACTGTGGTTCTTGCCTAGCATGTTGTAAAAGATGACTAATGGTATATTGGGTTTGGGTGTGTGATTGTGTAGGCGACAGATTAGCTGCTTGTCACTGCTTTTTCACAATTTTCGATCTAATCCAGCCCGGCTTTATTTTTGGCTGTATGTGGTTGAAGGGGCATGCTGTCCCTTTGACTCTGCCTACCCCTTCGGGGATTATGGGCGTGATGTTATGTATGTATGTATTCTTGCTGGACAGTCAAAATCGCACATGAATCACTACACACTAGAAATAAATTTAAATCATAAAATATTTTATTTTCAGAAAAATTAAATATTCCATTAGATGCCATACAGAATGTGGTTTATGCAATAACATATCTTTTAGTGGAAGCATGTAAGCAAAATGTAAGTAGTTTCAATTACCTAAGTAGATTTAATTGTATAAAAACAATGGAAAGGATATATTATTAAATTCAATTTTTAAAGATATATGTATAATTAAATTCTATTTTACCCAGCACATATTTATTATTGCTTAGGGGCTTATTGCTTCTCAACTTTGCCTCTCCTTTCAGGGATTGTGAGTGTTATGATATATATTTATGTATGTGTTTAAATTTGCACTGATGTTAATTTTTTATGTAGATTAATATTCGAATAAAATAAAATTTCCAGTTATCTGAACCAGATTTCAAATCATCAATTGCCATTGCTGGTTTCTCATCAGAGCATCAAGAGGTGCTGGTGAAACTGTATTCCAATAAGAAGTTAGAATTGTCTGGTGCATTGAATTTATTGCACCAAAAAGACCCTACATATCAGGATCTCAACTGGCGGTTTGAAGTACAGGTAAATTTATTGTATTTATCTATCATAGCAAAACATGGGGACAATTTACTAGGTATTTCATATATATTAAATATTTAATCAATGTACTCAATCACAGTACACAACAAAAATAAAGTCGCAATTATCCAGACCAAACTTTCCTGGAATCTTCTAATTTAGAACTACTTCCCTAAAAGCCTTATTTGTGTTATAATAAGAATAAAAAATACAAATTGATTTGGTCATTAAATAGTAACTCCCTTGCTAACAAACCTTTATTACATTTTTGTGCAGGTTTGAAATAATACAGTATAATGCAATCTCAAAGTTGTTGATGTATTAATGTTTGTGGCTCATTTATAAGTGGCTGTATGGATAACACTTATATTTAATTTGTCTGAAATAGATTTAACAACATAGGTCATTTTATTTAAGAAGAAAGGGAGGGAAGCTTTTTCTCTGTAGAGGAAGATCAATATTATAAGACTATAAATGCCACAGATTTTTCATTTATACCTATAATTATTGTCTTATTCTCCAGGTTGCCAGTCGCAGCTGCAGTGAAGAAGTTAAGCCTACAATTGCCATGGACTTTGTTTTAATGACGCCTAAGATCTTTTCTCAATTTAAAGATGGCAGCAGGAATAAGCCAGAATCAATGAATAAAAATATTTCTCCAATACATGTAAATGTGCCCATTGAAGATGCCAAGGCTGCTTGTCAATGCCAAAATGTTATCAACCACATACTTCTTCAGTGCGATTTGCCAAATTTATTGCATATGACCAATAAATTAGATCAAGCTTTGAAAGAATCAAAGAGCCAACATGTTCGCAAAGTGCAGAGAGCATTATAGTACATTATTTTACATGTATTTACCACAAGTTGATGTCGCTCAGCCTTTGAAGTAATTTTATACATACATAGACCAGTGGTGAGTGCACTTTATATAACCAAAGCTAAAAACTGTTTTAGGCAACTTTACCAATGTTTCCTTACAAGTTACTGGCATTCCAATTTATTAGGAGGGTTCCATATTATTAATATGTCTGATACCGTGATAGCTACGCCCCTGAGATGCTGTTTTAATCACCTGAGATTGAACAAGTGCGTATTAAAGCTCTTTATTATATTATTATGTAACATCTTGAATACCTTAAGAGACACCTGAGTGGTTTGTAGATAGCAAATTGAGAGCAGATGTGTGCCATGACTGTTTAAAAATAACTATATTATATACTATATATTTGATATGTGTATGTGCTTAATCACATTCCAAGAAAAATAATTTGCTTTCACTTTGATACAATTTTATTATTCTCATGACATTTACACCATCAAGAAACAAAATGTATATGATACTGTATTAACACTGGCTTGCTTATTGTTATTTAAAATCAGATTAATATTAAGAAACACATTTGAGTATGTGCTCATAATTTTTTTTGCAATAATAATTAAGAATTAAATAATTACATATAGAAATAAATAATAACTGTATATTTCATATTTTTATTTCATATTACAATTTCAAAAAGCATCATGCTCATTCTTATTATTACTAAGTAATCCATCAGTGCTGAACTCTGATATGTCTAATTCACTGTCATCTTTATGTGTAATGGTTTTAGGTTTCACAAACGCCTTGTTATTTACTACTGGTGGTAAGTTTTCTGAGTCATCCAGTATAGAGCTGCCTAGACTGGTGTTGCTGCCAGCTATACTGGAGGCTCTTAACATTGGCGTTGGCGCGAGTACGTCTATTCCGCCTACGACAACTGTCGACGGTGTCCCATTACGTCGTGCTAACTGCGATTCGATAGTTTGTTTTAACTCTGCAATTTTGGGACTGGTTCTAGTGTTGATTTGTAGCTTGGTGTCGTTCTTCAAAGGCTCATTTTCAATGCTGTAAAGTAACCAAACATTATAGTTAAAGTTACAGATAGACTGTACTGCATAAAATACAAATTTTAGTTGTAAAACAAATATATTTTTAAATATTAAAGTAGCAAATTGAAATAGTACAAACCTGGATATGTCCCACTCTTCTCCATCCAGATTTATCAGGCCAAGTTCATACTTCTCATTGCCATCACTCTTCTCAGTAAGACTCTGAGAAGGTGATGCACTAAGAGATTTCATTTGTATAGCATCCATATCAAACAAAACTTTCTTTTTATTTAAAGAAGATGTTGAGGATGCATTCTTCAAAACTCCTTTCGTCACTTTTGAGTTATGCGTAATATTATCTTTGGGTAAGGGTTCCTCGTCTGTAATATTTTCTGAAGACTCCACGTCGCTGTTGTCATTTTCATGTACATGTTTGTTTTGAACAGTCATATTACTATTTGTATTGGATATATTGGTTACAGATTGAGAACGAAGCAGAGGGTCATCAGAAATCGTGTACTTTTTGACTGATTGATTGTAATCGGAAGTCGCAGAAAGGGGCCGGCGTGCCGGTGATTTTATTAAATTCTCTATAGACTTTGTTGACTGTTGAGAAGCGTTATAATATTTGTGATCACTTTCATTAGTATCGTTCTCTGAATCTGTGTTAGTATCAGATGAATGTTGTTTGTGGTTAGTCAGCCTATCTTTTCTTTTATTCACGGGAGTGACGGTCTCATTTTTCTTATTCAAAGGCGATCCTTGTTTCAGATCTGACTTAGATTCTAGTTGGGGCTCGGAGGTAGCGTAATTATATCTAAGAGCTGGACTTGTGGGTGTAGAGCCGGGCGGCGTGTTAAGCATTGACATTACTCTCTTGGCAACTTCGGCATCCAGCGACTTTCTTTTATCTTTAATACTTGTGTCACTTGACTTGACCAAGGACATAGCCTTATTTTTAACATTGGAAATCACAGATGTCAAACTAAATGTCTTCGGTATCTTATTGGGTGAGACATAATCTTGTGGTGGTATAGTTACTTTCTTTGGGACACTCGAGTCCAAAAAGGCTAATATGGAATGCCTTACTTTTTCATGTGACGGGTTTTTCTAAAATTGTGGAATAAATCAAATTTTATTTATGTCTGTAGTAAAAATACTAACAATTAATTTATTATAACTTTACCTTTGCCTTGAGTTCCAGTTGCTGTTGTAGTTGCATTTTTTGTTTTTGATAATCAAATTTAGGAAGAGTGGTCTTTAGTGGATCCACTCCAGCCGATATGAGACGGCTATTGACTTCTTCTGTAATTCTGGCTCTTAAAATTTTCAATGGGCTGAAACCGACAGATAATACTTTTAAATTTAAAACATATTTATTTGAAACGAATCGTCTATAGATTCCACTACTTTGACTAAAAGACCACAATTACAGATATATAGCAAAATAAAGAAAGTTCATGTTTATTGCGTCATTATTATTGATCAGTTGAAAAAAAATTATTTCTAAATTATTTTTACACGACAGTTCTAATGAAATATGTGTTATCCGCTTACCTTCCAGAATTATGAATCAGCCCATTTTTTTCAATTTTAACTGCGTTCGTGATGGATTTGCCTTTATGTTTCTTCCCTTTAACCTTCTTTTCAGTCTTGTTATTAATATGAGATTCGTGGTTTACATATACTTTTGGTTGGATATGATTAGGTTCCTTTACTATTTTATTTGTTTCAGCATTCTTATGATTTTGTAATTTCGTATTTTTGTTTTCTTTTAAATTTGGTCTCGTTTTAGGCGACCTTACATTTTCTTCGCTGGAATCTGTGGAACTAGAACTCAAAGATCCCATGTCCAATAATGCTTGTGCTTTTTGATGAAGTTTTTCTAGAGTTTGTCGATCGGCTGAAGGTACCGCCGGTACCGGCGGTTTAGGCACCATTTTTTTCTTATATGGCAGTTTTTGAACTTCGTTTTTATTCACTTTTGGATTACAATTCTGCAAAAAATAATGAACTTATACTTTTTATATTATTATTGTATCATGGTGACCGGTGTGTTTATTGCATTGTATTGCATATAACCATGACCTTAAACAAAGAAAATCAAGTGGTTACCGGCTTTGTTTCTGTTTGTGTAGGTGGTAGATAATTTTTTTCTGGTACATTATCCTTTTTGTTTAAATTCTGTTGCAGCATATTTTCCAACTGCGCTACTCTTTTCCTCTCTGCTTCGGCTTGTGCTCGCGATTCTTGAGCTTTTCTTGCTGCCTCATTCAATTTTTCGAGCAATGATTCATACTGCTTTGCATGGGTTTCTGCTCGGTTTGACCAAACCATCATTTGAGCTTCGTTTTCTTTTCGCCTTTCAGCATCTTCCTTTTCAATTCTTAGTCTCTGTAAAAACAATTGAGAAGATCTATGTACGTCTAATATTTTACACAAACTAGTGTTAACCTGGCAGATACGCCGCTGCCGCGTAGCGGCGGTAGGGCGAGTAGCCTGCGCGCGCAGGTCACGTGACGGCGGGAAGGACTGACGTCTAGGCGATGAATGTCATTGCGGCGTGTGCACGTTATTCGTAAAATTTAATTATCTAAAGTGAAATAGAGTGTTTCAATCGTATTTAACTGTTTTATTAAGTGTCTAACAGTTCAGAAGTGGGATAAACTTTCGTCCGTATAGTGGTGAATCATGGGCAAGCGATCTCGGTCGCGATCTCGTTCGCGCCGAAAATGTCGGCGCTATAAATCGCGAGAGCGTTCGTCGAAACATGAACAACAGGCGACAATGGAGTCGAGAATTGAGAAACTGGAGAAATTACTATATAAGGCGATACAGCCCGAAAATCCGATATCGACGGCACAGCGTAGTATCACGCCGGGTCCACCGAGCGCGTGTACGGACTCGGTTTCTACACGTTCGACGGCGGCAATGAATCCGTCTGCACCTACAAGTACGAGTCTAGTAGTAACATCGAAGCCGGCAGAGCTTTCGTCCGGTCAAAAACAAGTCACGGAGGCTGTTGACGTACAAGTACCTGTGCAGCAACCAGCGGTGGCGCAGCGGCAACCCGACGCAGCGCAGTCGGGCAGGATCAGGGTAGCGGTTAATTCGGGTCAAGGTCAGGTGAACAGATTACTTTCGGCATCGGACAATGTCCCGGAATTTACGGGTAATGTGTCAAGTGATAAAATGTCGGCCCAAAATTGGCTCAATCGTTTAGAGGCATTGTCGAAAATTTTTGGATGGGATGAACAATTTTTAATTTATCAAATGACATTAAAGTTATCGGGAAATGCGCGGCTCTGGTTTGATAGTCAACAGGACATTGATTTTAGTTGGGAGCAGTGGAAACAAAAAATACTGTTTAACTTTCCGGAAGGACGTGGAATAGCTTCTAAATTGTACGATTTTGTAACGATAGTGCGAGAGAATAATGAAAGTGTATTCGATTTTTATTATAAAAAAATGGCATTAGGGACAAAATGCGATCAACCTGATCATGTAATAGCTGATGTAATAATTTTCACCCTAAATGATTCATTGTTAAAGGCGGGTGCCCGAAGTACCGCATGCCGTGATACGAAAAGCCTATTAGAATACCTTACAGATGTTGCTTCTGATAATAGTGTAACTGGTGAAACTAAATCCGTTAGCGTTATCGATCATAATAAATTCAAAGTAAGTCGGAAACCTCCCCCAACCCGTGCGCAGCGCGGTCATATCACGTGTTACAACTGCGGTACTGCGGGTCATTTCGCATCTCAATGTAAAACAGAAATTAAACATTGTGATCGATGTCATAAATTAGGTCATAGTATTTCGGATTGTAAGGAAGAAAAATATTGTACTATATGTAATAAGTGGGGTCATGTTAAGGACCAATGCTATCGTTTTAAAAAAGATCAGTCGAATAAACCTCCTAAACTATTTAAAATTTCAGACATAGATGTAAATGACAGGAAATATCATAAAGATGTTATTGTAAATGGCAGGAAATTAACAGCATATATTGATTTTGGGAGCGCTTGTAATACCATAACGGCAAACGCAGTCTCACGTGCCGGGTTAGAATTTATCACTGGGTCCTGTCATTCTATTCGAGCTTATGGTGGCGGGCTTGTTACACCTATAGGTGAACTAACGACTCATGTTGCGTTAGATCGGGCTTCGGCAACTGTCCCGATATTAGTGGTAGGGGACGAATTACAAGAAACAGATATGATAATAGGCCGACCATTTACCGAATTGCCTAACGTTGTTGTCACAAAGACATATAATGAACTTGTAATAGCTAATGTTGAATGCGAGTCGAATACTCTTGGTGTTTTGCCAGATAATCCACCAATAGAGGACAAAATATTAAAGTTGTCAGTAGTGTCAGACACCACATTGTACCACGGATTGAATAAAGTCCTAGTCGCAATATCAGATGACGACATGGAGTTTACTCCGGAGTTAGTATATGTAAAAGGTTCCCAACATCGAGAACCTGGCAAAGAGATTGATATTGTTGAAGGTTCTGTAAAGTTGACTCAAAGTTGCGGTGAATTAAAAATAATTAGCCATAATTACTCACCCCTTACTATTTATGCTACTAAATGCATAGCTCGAGCGAGACCATTGATCTCATTCCAAGAATTAAATACCGACCTTGTAGGAGAAGATCGAGAACGATTAGAACAATTGCTTAAACGATATGATAAATGTTTTGCTGGGCCGGAAGGGAGGATAGGTGCGTCAAATATTGAAATGTCTATCGAACTAACTAACTCTACACCGTTTTACTATAGGCCATATAGGATGTCACAATCTGAACAAGAGAAAGTTAAAAGAATTATTGACGATTTGTTACAACAGGATATTATCGAACCCAGTAATTCTCCTTACGCCAGTCGTATAATACTTGTTACAAAAAAGAACGGTGATTCTAGAATGTGTGTTGACTACAGACATCTCAATAGCCTCACTCGGAAGGACAGATATCCATTGCCATTAATACAAGACCAGATAGATCAGCTAAACGGGCAGAAATATTTCAGCACGCTAGATATGTGTTCTAGTTATCATCAGCTTTGGATACACCCGGACAGTCGGAGATATACAGCTTTTGTGACTCCATTTGGTCAATATCAATACAAAAGGATGCCGTTCGGTTTGGCCAACGCACCTGCTGTTTTTCAACGGGCGATCAATCAAATGCTGGGTAATCTTAGATTTCAATTTGCTGGGGCTTATTTAGATGATATAATCTGTAGCGCGACTACGGTTTCCCAAGGACTAGATCGTTTAGAAGCTATCTTAAAACTTATTTCTGATACTGGGTTAACATTGCGTAAGGAAAAATGTTCGTTCCTTAAAACCCGAATTGAATACCTTGGCTTTGATATTACAGAAGATGAAATCCGCCCCTCACCTAAGAAAGTTGAAAGTGTCGAGAATTTCCCAAAACCGGCTTCTGTCCATCAACTAAGACAATTCATAGGCCTGGCGAGTTATTTCAGACGCTTCATAAAGTCTTTTGCATTACGAGCTCGACCTTTGACCATGTTACTTAAAAAAGATTCACCATGGTCTTGGGGTAGTGCTCAAGACCAATCCTTTCATGATATTAAATCAGCTTTGATTTCGCGACCCGTATTAGCGATTTATGACGATAAATTGGAAACTGAGGTCCATACAGACGCGTCCGCTTTAGGCATCGCTGGAATTTTAATGCAAAAACAGTTAGATGGTCAATTGAAGCCGGCAGCGTATGCTAGCCGCCAAACCACACCAGCAGAGAGTAAGTACCATTCTTACGAGCTCGAAGCGCTTGCGGTAGTCATGAGCATAAAGAAATTTAGGGTTTACGTCATGGGTAAAAAGTTTACCGTAGTAACCGATTGCAATGCGTTGAGTTCAACATGGACAAAACGTGATATGGTACCAAGAATTGGTCGATGGTGGCTTGAATTACTTGAATATGATTTTAAGGTGGTATATCGCCCCGGAACCCATATGCGACATGCTGATGCGCTTAGTCGCAATCCTATTGTAGAGACTGTTTTGCATATAGATCAAACAACATGGGTTGCGGCGGTTCAGCAGGCAGATCCTAAAATTGTTAATCTGTTGGAGGAACTTAAAGAGAATAGGAAAGTTGATGGCAATACCAATAATGACTACTGCATCGCGGATGGCTTATTAAACAAATTGATAGATGGTAAAAAGAGAATAGTTATACCTAAGTCAGTTAGATGGCGTCTTGTAAAAATGTTTCATGATGATAATGGCCACATGTGCCACGAAAAGGTTATTGATTTAATCCGAAAGAAATATTGGTTTGAGAAATTACGTCGATTTGTTACAAAATATGTGAGAGGTTGCATTTCATGTCAATTTGCAAAGAAACCAACTGGGGTACAAAGGGGTCGGTTACATCCGATTGATAAGGGCAATACCCCCTTTGAAACAATACACATGGATCACTTAGGTCCGTTTTGCGAATCCAAAGAAGGTAACACATATATTTTGCTAATCGTAGATGGGTTTACGAAATATGTTTGGTTGCAACCTGTTCCTAACACACGAACAGATTATGTACTGCTTACTCTTAGGCTGCATGAGAAAATATTTGGTACTCCTGTGCGTATAATTAGTGATCGAGGCAAATGTTTCGCTAGTCGTCAAATGGCGGATTATTGTGCTAGTAGGCAAGTAAAACACATAATGAACGCGGTTGCCTGCCCCCGAGCGAACGGGCAGGTAGAGCGGGTTAATCGTACTGTTTTGCAGTCGCTCACCGCTTGCATTGGTGATAGGCATAGCCTTTGGGAGGACTATGTACACCAAGTACAGCGGGGCTTGAATTCAACCCTTAATAATTCAACAAAGAAATGCCCCTTCGAGTTGATTTTCGGTTTCATCCCTCGTTTCCCATTAGATGCTTCTAGTTCCGAACAAAGCAGCGTTGATGTCGATTTAAATCGGAAAGAGGCAGCAGAAAATCTGGCTCGAATCTCAGGTCAAATGAAAGCACGGTATGATAAAAATCGCATTACACCAATAGAATTTATGGTTAATGACTTAGTTCAGGTAGAAAGGAGAATTCTCAAAAAGGGAATAACAAGCGGGAAATTGGTGGACAAATATGCCGGTCCTTATAAAATTGTGCAAGTATTAGGTAATGACCGGTACCGGGTGGAATCATTAAATGCAAAAGGACGAAAATATAGAAACGTAATAGCAGCTGATAGAATGAAACCATTTAGAGTGCAGGAAATCTCGGATGGTGATAGCGACCTAGATGACTGATCGATCTTTTTTTTTAGATGATATACGCTGTTATCACGATTTTAACGTAAGGTTGATTTTAATGTTGTTTAATTCATAAAAAAAAATAAAAAAAAAATAAAAAAAAATAAAAAAAAATAAAATAAAATAAAAAAAAAAAAAAAAGAAGAAAATGTATTAGTTTTGGATAAAGAGATATAATTGATGATGATTTAAGTTTTAGTATTGTTATTTACTAAATAATATAAAGAATGGTAAAGATTCATTGCTGCTGATTCGTTTAGGGATCGTGATAATTGTTAAAGAGGACAAGAATATTTTAGTACAAATTGTTAAAGAAGTTATAGAATGACTCCTATGCTAATTGATAATTCTAAATTTTGTTAATAAGAATAATAAATGCTCAACACCATCTGGTATAGAGTGTGGTGTAGACATCTGTCTATTATTAAATAATATAGAATGATGATTCTAGGCTTAGAGATATGGTGATAGATAACAAGGAATAAGAATCTCTAGTATGAATGTCTACTGTTAAAGAATTAAGAATAATTCATATGCTTAGATATTATGGTAATTGTAAGATGAGTTAACCCTGTTTTGTTCGTAATATATAAAATTACCAGCCTAATCTGTTTGTAATTCTCCTGTCTATTCATAATCGGACCAGTTCGGTCGGGACCAGTTCGGTCGAGACCAGTTCGGTCGGGACCAGTTCGGTCGGGACCAGTTCGGTCGGGACCAGTTCGGTCGAGACCAGTTCGGTCGGGACCAGTTCGGTCGAGACCAGTTCGGTCGGGACCAGTTCGGTCGGGACCAGTTCGGTCGGGACCAGTTCGGTCGGGACCAGCTCGGTCGGGACCAGTTCGGTCGGGACCAGTTCGGTCGGGACCAGTTCGGTCGGGACCAGTTCGGTCGGGACCAGTTCGGTCGGGACCAGTTCGGTCGGGACCAGTTCGGTCGGGACCAGTTCGGTCGGGACCAGTTCGGTCGAGGGCCAGTTCGGTCTTTGGTTCGGTAAAATGGAATTAATACGAATTTGTTTTCAGGTAATACGAGGTCGTATTATTAGCGCAGGATGGTCGACTGTTAACCTGGCAGATACGCCGCTGCCGCGTAGCGGCGGTAGGGCGAGTAGCCTGCGCGCGCAGGTCACGTGACGGCGGGAAGGACTGACGTCTAGGCGATGAATGTCATTGCGGCGTGTGCACGTTATTCGTAAAATTTAATTATCTAAAGTGAAATAGAGTGTTTCAATCGTATTTAACTGTTTTATTAAGTGTCTAACACTAGGTATATTTCTACTAATCTTAGGGTACTTACAGAATCTATTAATTCTTGCTTTAAAGTAATGATTTCGGCACCTTGTTTACTTATAGTTGTATTTAACTGATCTATTATTTTATCTTCTGGATTTGGAGATGGAGGAGTAACTTCCTTTTCTTTGAAAGTTTTAATACTGTCCATGATCTGTGTCCGGAGTAGATTAATTTCCTTGTGATATTTTTGTTGTTCCTCCTTTTTCCATTCTTCAATTCTATCTAGTAAATAATCTTCATTATTTGTGGCGACTTCAGCATCTTTCATAAGTTTTACGACAGGTTCGGATTTAGTCTGTTCTATGTTATCTTCGATCTTGTTTTGATTTGCCACATTCGAATTGACTTGTTCAGATGTGTTTTTAATTATTTTTTCCATTTCTTTTAATTTTAATTTAAGGTCTAAGATCTCGTCTCTTAATTTAGTGTTTTCTATATTACTAGTCTTGTTTTGTACACTTTCTTCGCTATCCCTTTGTGGTATTTCCAAGACGTTTGGATGTCTTCTGGACATGTGACTTTTCAGATAAAGCTGGTTCATGAATACTTTGTCGCAATAACTGCACTTATTATACTGGAGTGCATCTCCAGTAGTGCAGGAGAACATCTCGTTTTTTTGAGATAATGTTTTCAAAATCATGCTTGCGATATTATCATTTCCATATGGGAGTGGTGTGTGTCTATAAGAATGTTTGGATTTTCTCTTCAATTTCCTGATTTCTTCTTCTCTTTCTCGAAGTTCTTTTCTAGTGCCATCGAGTTCCTAAAATGATACATAGAATAAACTTCAGAGCTTAACGAAGGTTTTGGAAAATATGAAAATATTGTGTTAGTTGTTATAATGCTACCTGCGCCAGTGATGTTATTTCTTCTCGCAAGACATGAACACTTCTGTCGAGGTAGTGCCGACAGAACTGCTGATACTCGACAGCTAACTGTGCAAGCCTGAACATCTTCATCACGCCTTCGTCTAGGATGCGCACGTCGAACTCTGACTCCAACACGCAGTCTAATATCTATGTAGGATAGTACAACTATGTATAGGTATGTCGTCGTCATCATGTAATAAATGTATTCTGAATGATAAGCTTTTTAAAAGCGGGAGTAATATTATTATACGTAAAAAATGTATAAACGTTTACCAGTTATTTTTACCGGTTTTAGTTTTATGTTTTAATTAGCGATTAAAACATAAAATTAAAACCGATAAAAATAAAATATATATTATTAAAAAACATGCCTTTAAAACAACTTTCATTTTAAATGCCAGAACTGAATTTTAATATTGAATATGTTAATATTTTATGTAAAATAAATGTTGTAACCAGACACGCGATAAGGTCCAAGAACACTAGGTACCTATAAAATCAAAATTTCGAAATCTTCGTGGGCGACACCGCGGGGAAACTACTCGGATAATTTTATACTTACGTCGTTAACATGTTGTTCGATTATGGCAAATTTCCTTTCCCGTATTAAATTGTCTAGGTCGATCATTCCTGCAAAATAACAAAATTAATACATGCGTACTCGAACAGGTGACGATATCACACTTCGTTGGATTCGTATGCATGAATTACTTAAACCACATATGTAATTAATTCATAAACATCTATTGACGGATAGTATGTTTAGCAAGTGCCCACTCTATTAAACCCATGTATTGATGACATCTTGTATTATAAATAGCCCACTACCCACGGGAGACAGAAAATATCGTACCTACTTAATCAAAGTTCCCTTCTAACATTGTTGTTGAAAACAAAACATTATAAAATTCTTACAAGAGTATTAATATTATGTAAGTATTACTTAGTTATTAGCGGATTTATATTATTTTCAGCCTTTACTAATCAATTAGCATCCAGTGAGTACTTAAATGCAACATAAGCAATAGATAGACGCAGAGCGTTCTCAATTACCTACATAGCCTAGTTATCTACCTATGCCTATATTTCACTACAAAAATCACCGTTCTTTTCAAAACTATTTGGACATATGTTTCTAATAGTAATAAGAATTAGTTTGATCTTGTACAAACTTACTGAGTTTATTCCAATCAATGCGAATTCGTGGACGATGAGTGTTGAACGTGAAGCCCGCTTCGTCCGCTATCTTGGGGAAATTATGATGCATTTCATACGACGTTTTACACGCCATATTGTTAACTTAACCGTAAAAGTATTTAAATATCCATTTAAAATATATGTACGCTATATATAATATAAAATAAGGAAGAATTACTAACTTTACAGGAAGAACAAACTTGGCATGTTTTGACGTGCTTGTGTTTACAGTTAGGTAAAAGGTTGCTTAGCAACGAAGTTGGAAGTATGTCACCCTGTTTGGACAAAGACAAATACCGTAAAATAAACAACTTCCATGATAGTCCATTGAAAAGTGACGTTTGGGGTTGCATTTGTCAGAAGACGCAATTCATTTTTTTAGATATCAAGGGGACCCCCCCCCCCCCCCTTTAGTTAGTTTAAATTTAAATCAACGTTTGTGGGGTTGCAACCCCACGGCCGCCATCTTGGAAAAAAAAGGTCTTACAAAAAAAAGTATGCAACATTATTTGTTGTAAATAAAATTATCTACAACTTTTTACAACCATAAATAAAAAAATTATAAGCGAAGTCATGTCCAGCCCGCTGAATGTGGTTTTTTCTTTGACTCTGCCTACCCCTTCGGCAATTATGGGCTTAATGTTATGTATGTATGTAGATACTACTAGTCCTTCCGGCTAGTAAGCTCGTTAGTAGTAGGGGAGGCAGGGTACTCGAAATATCGACGGCATATTTCATACGCAAGTAAGTAGACAATCATACGGCTGCCTGCTAGACTTTAAATGCAATAACTTGGTCTGGCGTAGCCATAATGTCTTTGTTACGACTCTTTTGCAAACAAAAACTTATCTACCTACCAACTTTACCTACTCCAAGGTATGAGATCATTTACGCTTTCATAGGTTGACCGTTATGATGAGTCATATATATTCATGACTCAACTAAATATTCGTCGTCAACCTGACTTCGTGCCAAATAATAAGGAGAGGTATTTCTTCTATTCTGCTATTTTCAAGGTAAATTTAAAAAATATATATATCTACGTACCTACTTAGTCTGAAATAGTCTGTAGATACACGATATACACCATTCAGTAAACGCACTCATAAACTTCTAACTGGATTAATCGTTGTAGTAAAATCAGTGATACCTGTTGGTGGATATACCTTCCTATCTTCTTTCGATATTGATTATCATTCGGTTCACCCCATCCTTTTGACTTTAAGGTCAACAATATTACCTACCTATAATGTTAGTATATTACCTACTCGTGCCTATTGATATTAAATTATTATAAGTAATTTATGTTTTAACTAACTTTTGTCCGCGACTTCGTGCACACGAAATTTAACAAACAAGTATTTCTTTTATTGCGTGGCACCTTAAATTTTTTTATAAAATATAAGTATCATAAGTAAGTAGGTAAGTTACTTTTTGTTAAACCACTCATTGCAGGAAAAGTCCCATCAAAATACGTTCAGCTGTTTCGGATATTACTTAAAACCTCTTAATTTTTTTATTTTGTTATAAATACAAGGTACCTATGTTCATACTTGCATTCAGTAATAAGCTAGATATTATTTTCACATTACAATTTAATTTTATTTATGCACAAAGATTATATCATTTTCTTTAGGTGCTTTACATGCTATATTTTACTTACCTACAGACACCAATTAATTTAACTACAGAGTATAAGTTGTGATAGTTAGTTAAGGTTTGAATAAAAATATAAACTTGTGGTAATGACCACTTTGCTTGTCATTAACTTTATTGGTCCAAGATACAGAGCTTGTTTCATCGAAAAGATCTATCGCAGTACCTATATCTAGAGGAGCAGTCTCATGGAGGGGGCGGCCTAGCGACACGCAGTTGAATTATCATTTTTTTGTATTTTTTTTTATGCCGTTGGCCTTTTCAAGCAAATGTAAGGTATAAGAAAAGTGTGCAACGTTCAACTCGATGCCCAAAACGTGAACTCAAAATACGCAAGTTTGGAATAATTTATAAAAAGTTTGTGACCGCCTGAGTATTTTGCTCAGCACACGCTCTGTGCTCAAGTTTATAACTTTGTACAAATGTAAATGTTTGCGTATAAAAATAAATAACATCGCTTTGGCAAAAATCGTGTATCCGATGGACGGTGGCCGGGTCTGGTAGTCGTAGTCGTTTACGCGGCGGGCTTCTCCTCAGAGGTGGCGGTAGCGCCCGACGCCACGGAGCCGCTCTCCTCGGGCGAGGCCTGGCACGACAGCGAGGGGAACTTCTTGTACAGCTCCGCGCGGTATTTAGGATGGCTGTAAAGGAAAAATTAAAATATTAACGGGCTAGACAGAAGTGAAACGCTTTGGCTACTCAACTCCTAGCTCGCCAGCTGCAAAGTGATGCGCGTATGAATTGTGAATGGCCCACGTAGGTACTTAAGCATGTTAGCTTACTTTTTTGTTGCACAAGTCTTTAATACTCATTAGTTATATATCGTTAGTGGTCCTCCCCAAAGAGGACAAATATTTATTGATCTGGTTCTTGAAACATCAACTGTTGTCAACCAGTATGAATTGGAAAATAGTTCTGTATGAGACTAATATATGAAGAAGACGAATACCATACCTGATGCCATAGACAATAGGATTATATACGGCGTTGGCTTTGGCGAACAGTGAACCCCAGATGGTGGCCAGTGGGCTGATTGGCGCACTTTCGAAAACTCCGGTGTAGTTGATCACCAGGTACGGAGTCCAAGCCATGAACCAAAGAGAGATAGTCATCAACGCCACCTGTAGAAATACATGAGTTTAATACTACTTAGGTTCTTTATAATTATACGTTCTATAAACTCAATTATGTACATTTGTGTTAACAACCTTGGCTAGTTTGCATTCCGCGCTAGTGTTGGCCGCTTCAGAAGATCTCAGGGAAGCAACGTTCATCTTTTTCGCTTGTTCTCGCATGGCTTTTTCGTGGGCAGCTACAGCCTAAAACAAACAGAACAAGATTTGAAATAGATGGACGATGAGGATTATACGGTCAACATTACAAAGGTCAAGCATCTGCGCTACGGTAGGTAAAACCCTAGACTTACAATAATTGTGTCGCCTAACTTCAAACTCGGTTAAGTCCACTCTATTCTTCTAAGAGATATTTAGAGAAAAGTGATAATAATCATAATTCCCTGATTTTTAAGGTACTTAGGTAGTTTTTATTTATCATGGCAACATAATTTAAAAAAATTACCCTGTTCAGCAAATTAAGTATAAAACCATTACATACCTAATTCTTTAAAAAAAGCTTAAAGCTTGAAATTTATCTATGTTTGAAAAAAAAAACTCAGTAAGGATTTATAAAAATTTGATTTATTAGATCTTTATATAAAGCCATGTTGAACAAATGCTGTGCGCTGAGTGTCGCTCATGGACTTATCTACATTTGAAAAAACCGGCCAAGTGCGAGTCGGACTCGCGCACGTAGGGTTCCGTACCACTATACATCTAAATAAATGGTTTTCTTTATACTTTATTATATTTGAGTTGATTGAATGAAAGGTAAAATGCGGTTTACGATTTATACGATACGTATTAAAAAACTTATAATTAGATCTCGTTCAAACCAATTTTCGGTGGAAGTTTGCATAGTAATGTACATCATATATTATTTTTACATTTATCATTCCCTTATTTTAGAAGTTACGGGGGGGACGACGACACATTTTTCCACTTTGGAAGCGTCTCTCGCGCAAACTATTCAGTTTAGAAAAAAAATATATTAGAAACCTCAATATAATTTTTGAAGACCTATCCATAGATACCCCACACGTATGTTTTTGATGAAAAAAAAAAACTGAGTTTCAGTTCTAAGTATGGGAAACCCCAAAAATTTATTGTTTTTTTTCTATTTTTGTATGAAAATCTTAATGCGGTTCACCGAATACATCTACTTACCAAGTTTCCACAGTATAGCTCTTTTGTTACGGAAAAAAGTGGCTGTGACATACGGACGGACAGACATGACGAATCCATAAGAGTTCCGTTTTAGCCATTCGGCTACGGAACCCTAAAAAACTGTCTTATATGTCAGACTTTAATAAAATATAATGATTTTAACGGCTTATTTCATGAGAACCATGCGTATTTTTACACAATCAAAAAATTGATTCAAACCTTTTTTTACTCTTTATTTTGATACCAAAATCTTAAAAAATATCAGAATTGGATTTATCCGAGTTTGAAACTAAGCGACACTTATAAAAAAAAAGTATATCTCTAAATGGAACTCACTGATTAAATAATATCGCATAAAGAAAACCTAAATGATATAATTTGTAAAACTTATGACAGATTAGCCGAATTAGTTGTAGGATACAGGAGAAGCAAGATTAAGACATTCTTTATTTCTTACCTGAACGATAAAGAAATATGAATAGATGATGAGCAGAAGAGGCATGAAATAGACGAAGACTGAGTAGATCAAGATGTAGCTTCGGCTAAACCAGTCCTTGCTCAAGTAGTCGGTTCCGCAAGCAGTCATGTTGCCTTCAGGCACGTATCTGTAGTAATAAAAACAATGCTATATATTATAACGCAACAAAATAAGAAATAGACTGGGCTCGCAGCAAAAAAATAAACATAGAAATTAGCTTCTATATTAGGTACGAATAGAACAATTTGTTTATTTGCTTATATCGGACGTAATTTTCTGCAGAGGACTGTATTGCAATCGGTGCAAATGGTGTGCTATCAAAAATCTTACCTATTCCAGCCGAAGAATGGTGCAAGTGTCCATGCAAGCGAGAAGGCCCAAATGCCGAGGATGCGCAGCAGAGCTCCGTTGTTTGTCATGGGCTTGGCGGCGATACCCTTCACGATAACGTTGTAGCGGTCGAACGCGATCATCGTCATGGTCCATATGGAAGCACAGCCGAATAGTGAACCCGCACAAGCGTAAAGCTCACATGCGAGCGGACCTGAAAAATATATATAAATTTAGACCCTTGCTAATATTTTACAAATTTAAAAACAACATGTTACGATTACTCCCATAAACAATTTATTATTCGTTCATTATTGATGATTGATTAATGACCATGATTTCATTTTAAATCATAACAGATATTTTTTGTAAGCTTAGTCGAACCAATACGACTTGTAAAAAAAATGTGCATGGTATTCCTGATATGTAAAACTTTATGGTAACTTAAGTTGTTTTCTTACCATGCAATGTCAGCTGTTTGTAAAGTTAGCGTACTTACCCCATACCCAAGTCTCGTTATAACAGTTAACAACCATAGCCGGAGACATGCAGCACATCATCAGGAAATCCGAAAAAGCGAGATTGACTACCAGTAGATTGGAGGGCGTTTTGAGGCTCTGCAATATAATTGTACCGAGTTATTTAGCAGTCCGATTACCATGCCATGGATTTAAAAAAAATAGGTAGCTATTCAGTAAAAAGGGGCGTACATAATAGGGTATTTTCATTCGCAGTTGTTTTGAGAATGTTGCTCTAAAAATCGCTAATGATGATGACCTTTTTTCGTATAGAGGGCTAAAAGTTTGTTTTTGGCTAGAAGTTTTTTTTTAAGAAATTCTGGAAGTTTGCCATAATTCTATTCAAGTGTATAAAAAGTTTAGATTAATAATCATCAAACCTTGGTGCACGTGAAAATGTAAATGACCATGCCGTTGCCAGTGATCGAGATGAAGCCGAGGACGCCGATTGTGAAACCCAACAGACCGTGCCACAGTGGATTCATAGGTGGGAACTGATACCTAAAGAAACAATGATTTCATTTAAAAATGTGATCATTAAAAGACATCATGCAGATAGATATCTAGGTATTACACTATTTTCGTAGTAAGTATATTCTTAATTAACTATATTAAGCCCTAAAAATATTAAGTGAAAATCGAAGACCCGTTACGTACCAGTGTGGATCGACCATATGCAGCATATCGGGTGGCACTTTGTCGACGACGGTCTGGTTAGAGGCGCCATAGGCCGCGACTTGACCGCCCCAGGCCTGCAGGGCGGCAACGCCTGGCCCCGGGTCCAAGCTGGCAATCGTCATTGTGACACGTCCTTTGTTTCACTAACCTGCGAGAAAATAGAAAATCCTGTGTGTACGGTAATATTAATTAAAAAAGCTAATCTCGTTAAGAGTCTATTTTAGTAAAAGGTGTAAATCATTATTTGATATCGTTGTTTCAATAATTAAACTTGTTAATATTATAAACAGAAAAGATTTGATTGTTTGTTTATTTGAATTGAATAGGCTCTGAAACTATTGGACCATTTTTTTTTACCAAAGGAAAGCTACTGTAACCGCGTATTTCCACGGGAACGGAAACTACTAATTTTTGAAAACCTCAACAAATATATTCAATACTAGCTGTGCCAGCAGTGTCACCCGCGTTTATGGTTAATATTATAAAGACTATTTCCGTCATACATGATTTCTATATAACTTTAACCATTAAGGCTGCACACGCGACGGAAGCTTATAAAATGGAGTAACTTCTCCCGTTTTCCCAACATTTCCCTTCACTACTCTGCTCCTATTGATTGTAGCGTGATGAAAAGGAGTATGAAGAATAATTGTACCATGTTTCGTTAAAATCCGTCGAGTAGTTTTTGTTTCTATAAGGAACAGACAGACAGACAGACAACAAATTTACTGATTGCATTTTTGGCATCAGTATCGATCACTAATCACCCCCTGATAGTTATTTTGAAAATATATTTCATGTACAGAATTGACCTCTCTACAGATTTATTATAAGTATAGATAATATTTTTACTTACTTACTTATAGGTAAGACAGTAAAAAGAAATTCCAAAAGTTAAATAATATGAGTACACACATCGTACCTACTTATTATGATACAAAAACTTTGTTAAACTTTGTTTTTGCTGCTTTTAATTAAAATTGTTTTTCTACTAGGTACACTATAAAACCTAATTTGAGTATTCTAAATAGTTAGTTTAATTGCACCTTTGAATTTGTTAAAGAAATGCACACCAATCTTCAAGTCACTGAATTAGATCGATACGATAGTAAACATAATGTTTGACTTACTTAAAATTTCCAGGAGAGGGGTGGACACCCCGAGATGGTTATTTCCAAATGTACTGAAGAAAATCGCTGCACGAACTACTCCAGTCTTTGGTTTTCTATAACCAATCTCGTGTCTTGCGGGGTTGCCAAGGCTGCGGAGGCTACTCGTCTTACTCCACTCGGTAAACGTCTTTTATACACTTCTGAGGATTATAAACGACGTCATGCTAGGATCGATAATCATAATGAGATATAGGTATCTAAGAAGGTGAATACATTACCTGGTTCACTTTTATGCTTGGCACAGGGCTGGACTGGTTTGCGATTATTATCTAGTTAAGTCTTGGGAGGAATTCATGACTACATGAAACGTCTATGATAATCACATCAAGCTATCCTTCACACACCTTTTACTTCTTCAGCTTCTTTGATCCCACTGCAGTGTACCTATAAGTCTCTTCTGTCTTGCGCCATGCACAACAGTCTTTTTTTTACATTGAGGAATCCCTCCGGATTATCGTCTGCCTCGGGAGGAGCAAAGCAGGATATGTCCGACTTGCACGGACTAAACCCCATGGTAGCCCGCGATCAGCGCTGTGTTGAAGGACCCGGGTACCCCATCGGACGGAACTCGGCAAGTTGCTCCAGCGTCTGATGCATCGCCGAGTACTACCTTTATCGCGTTTCCTCTCCTCGCACGCAGTGCAGCAGAAGGCTGCAAGATGCATGGGTCGGTCCAACGTCACTATGTAGTAGCCAGCCCGACAAACAAAAGATTCACCACTCGCTAGTACAGAACACATATCGGTCCGCTTGCAGCGCAGGCTCCCGCATCGACCGCCGCCGCCCCCGCACTCAGCAATGTGCAACGGTCCTGTGCCAACCTCATCCACGTCTGTCCCGCTGTTCTGTAAATGTCGTCTACCCACCGTGCAGGTAGACGTCCCTGACTTGTCTTGCCTTGCCTGGGCCACCATTCGGTAACTAAACGTCCCCATCTGCCGTCATCGCGACGTGTCAGGTGTTCTACCCACCGCCACTTTAGTCTTGTAACCCGCTCTCCAATATCAGTGACCTTCGTGCGGCGTTGTCTCTGGGTGTTAGGGATTCGGTCTTGGAGTTTACTTCCTAACATGGACCGCTCCATTGCTCTTTGTGTGACACGAAGTCTATTTAGTAGAAGTCTTTTGGTGAGCGACTATGTCTCAGCTTTATATACCATTGTTAGCAGAACACACTGGTTAAAAAGTCTACTTTTCAGACATTGTGGAAGCTTTTTGTCTTTAAAACCATCATTTAGTTTGCCAAATGCCGCCCAACCCAACTTTATTCTCCTAGATATCTCAGCCATTTGGTCTTTTTTAGAAAATAAAACATGTCCAAGATAAATGTAGTGGTCGATTTCACCTAAGTTTTTACTCCCCACTGCTAGGCTACTTATTGCGCTCCTGGGTACGTTGGACATCACCTTAGTCTTGGAAACATTCATTCTCAGGTCTATTAAGATAGAAGCGTTATGGAGTTCCCGAAGCATACATCTGAACTTTCCTAAGTTTAAGCAAACAACACTAAATCACCCGCGTAACGAAGGTGTGACAGGTAGACGCCATTGATGTTAATGCCTTTTTTGTCCCATGGGAGAGTTTTTGTCCCATGTTGGTCTGGGACTTGGCCCATGTTGATCTGGGACAAAAAAAAGAATGTGCCAACGCCAACTGTGGTTCTTGCCTAGCATGTCGTAAGAGGCGACTAATGGTTTACGGGCTTTTGTGTATGTGACTGAGTAGGCGACAAGCTATAGCCACTTGTCACTCCTTTTTCACAGCTTTCCATCCAACCCAGCCCACTGTCCCATGTTGGCACCTTCTTTTTAAGTCCCAGACCAGGACTTAAAAAGAATGTGCCAACTGTGGTTCTTGCCTAGCATGTCGTAAAAGCCGACTAGTGGTTTATCGGGTTTTGGGTGTGTGATTGTGTAGGCGACAGGTTAGCCGCTTGTCACTGCTTTTTAAAAATTTTCCATCTAGCCCAGCCTGGCTTTATTTTTGGCTGAATGTGTTTGAAGGGGCATGCTGCCCTTTCGACTCTGCCTACCCCTTCGGGGATTATGGGCGTAATGTTATGTATGTATGTATGTATGTATGGAAGAATTTTTATAACGTCTCAAGGGCCGTTGGTTGTTTCGTGAAGACGTACCTGCATGGTTGCGGACTGGTATTATAGTTCGATGTGACTGATGAAGAGAGTCGAAAACCGCCCAATGCCCAACACTGTCGAAAGCTTTCTAGTAATCTACGAATGCCATGAATAGTGGTCGGTTAAACTTTTGAGATTTCTTCATCAGCTGTTTCACAGTATCGATGGTTGAGTAGTTACTTCATACATAGCTACTTACATTGAATGGTGTGGTGAAGATGGGTCATTTTTAGTGTGATAGGAACGTGAGGAATCATACAGGTATTAGACCTGGTGGTTTGGTAACACTATACGGACACTTCTGTCAGATACTACGTCTAAACGTATCTACGTTAGACAGCCGCTTAGTCGTGTGGTTTAAAACTTGTATTTGAAACCCAAGCCTTAAAGCCATAAAAGTCTTCCTCATCCTAGGGTTAGAATCTCGCTAGGGCATAGGGGAAATGTTTGTGATAAAAATAATATAATTATGTAAGTATGGTTTACACAAATTCTTAGCTAGTTTGATGCTAAAGGATTCACTAGCCGTTACCGGCGCTTTCACGTGGAATTTAAAAACTAATTATAGTACTTATATTTACGTGTGAAGCTTCAATTTGCTTTCTAAAATTAAAATTAAGTAAGTTCCTCCTTTAACAGCAGCCTATACTATAGTTTCACCCAAATCAATCTAGCCGAAACATATGGATAGCTAATTATCCAAAAAAGACAGATAGACAGACAAAAAACTTTAAATTGTTTTGAGTTGGTCGTTTTCCTACACCGGTGTAAGGTTTTATGATCAGGGTGTATTTTCTGGTGCCTTATTTGTTTACTTGATAAAGGTTAAACAGTTCTACTTTGCCTATTCAAATACTCCCCTGGATCTATAAGTCTTACGTAGCTAATATTGTTATGAGGCTGCTAAGAAGCATAAGGGAGTATAAGCTAACAAGATTATGTCGGTAGGTCCACCGGGAGTTCTGTTGGTAGGTAAGTACCTATCTGAGTGCATAACTTGATATGTGTGTATTTATCATAAAAGAAAAGAGTTTATGATTACATACCTACCTTATATTTACCATCAGATATTATCCGTTAGACATCATCGCATACAGTGATACAATTCTAAAGTAAGTAGTTTAAATATAAAATAGGCATTTGTACAACGAAAATTATAACACCTGATTGTGGATCGAACCTGTTCCGTTCGTGAAGTCTGAATCATTGCACCAACAGGGCTCTTATTCGTTAGTAAGTAGGTATAGTAGCTTTCCATTAGTGGTTTAAGCGTGAAAGTGTAACAAACAGACTCATCCATATTTATATTACCAGTTAAGAAGTATTGTATTTCTTTACTTGATTACTGTGCTCAGGAGCGTCTACTGTGTCATGAGTCATTAGGTAGGTATCCCTTAGGCTAGCGGGGACAAATTAATATTTGTGACTTCTTTTTGCTAAATTGTTTGTTCGTGATTGTTCGATTGAAGGTATTAGGTAAATTATTATTAATCAAAACTAATCAAAAGCAATAAAGTATAGCAAGTGTTGCCGACTCTGGCCCTATTAGTTTTATATTTATACTTTTTACACCTTTAATTATTTTTGTATTCAAGTTAAGAATTCCAATTTTATTTTGATATAAAGCACCTATTTTGTTTTTCTACTGTCTTTTGGAAAATATACGTCTACTCCTCTGAGTACTGAAACATATGGAGACGACCTAATGTTCTATACGAACAATCTGCTATACAAATATGATTAATATCGATATTGTATTCATAAACCTCTATCTATATCTTTTTAACATCTACAATACTGCACGTAAAAAGAGACAACAACCTATTTGACTTAACTATTTTCGGTAACATCATCAAGTGACGTCATAGAAATACCTAAGTGAAGCCGGCTTACCATTTTATTTCCTCGCTTTAAGTTGTCAATGTCAGTGGAATTTGCAGTGTATAGTGCCAATAATAATAAAATTTGTGATTATAACATAATCTAACTTGTAACATTCAAAAATATCGTCATAAATAAATTTTTCAGAGACTTCATCTTCCTAGCGTTATGTCCCGTGTTTAGACGGGGTCCGCTTAGACCATGATCCAGGATTTAGCGAGTCTGGTAATAACATTGAAGCCACTGCCTATCTGACCTTCGTAACCCTAAGATACCCCTATCTTAGGGTTACGAACCAGACAGTTTTTGGATCATGGTTACAAATCCAAAGTTATTTGAATTTGCAGGTTTCATCACGATGTTTTCCCACACCGTCGAGCTAGTGGTATAAATACGTACATAGATTTGAAAAATCCAGAGGTACGTGCCCGGGTTTGAACCCGCACTCCTTGGTTAAGAGGCGCATGTCCTTACCATTGAGCTACCACCGCTCAAAATTGTTCAGACATATATTAAGTATGTAAATAAGTAAAGTGGAATAACATTACACAAAGGCGCCATATTCGTTTCTCACTCAAATTGGGCTTCACTTTTTCGTAGTTATGCTATCTCCATTAGTTTCAGTACTCAGAGGTCTACTCACAGCTTGGCAGTTTTTAAACGGTTTTATTTAGCTCGACCCGTGCTGTATTTATTTGGGTCAAAATTTGAAATTGAAATTTAAGTACCTTCCTGTTGTCAGATTGATCTGAAATTTAGTACACACCTTTAATTCCGATGACAATACAATATAATAAAATCAATAACATTGTAAATCTAAGATGGCCGCCGGTACAAAATGGCGGATTACATATTTCTCCACAACCCCCTCAATATGGTTATCAAATGAAAGGGCTACACATGTAGAATACTGTGATTATGTCAAATTTAAAATCCAAGATGGCCGCCGTTCCAAAATGGCTGACTAGGTACATATTTTTCCACAACCCCCTCAATATGGGTATCAAATGATAGCAAGTAACACACAAGCATGATAACAGTACTAATGCGACTCATAACACAGTTAATAGTTACGTAACATTTGTGTTACAGTTAAGGAAATAGCTAAATTCTGACTAACGTTGTATTACGGCTATTATAATTTTTTAAGCTTAGTAAAATTTGTATAATTTCGGCTTCTTTCTTAAGGCTTAGTAATAACTTTTATTCTCAATATTACACAAACGTTTCTAAGCTTACAGAGTTTCACATAGCTTTAATTTGCATAACAGTAAGCTAAAAGATAACAAGCTGAATAAACGTAATGTACAATACTATTATACAAACATTATTAAGCTTATTGCTGTTAAAAATGCTATATTGTGTATAAAGTACCCTCAGCAACTAGATGCTGAATAATAGTGTTAAAATTCGGTTTTAAAATGCTTGTATCTGAATAACAGCTTTAATATTATTTTGAAATCTTATAAGGTTCTTTATTTTGCGAATTATTCAGCTGCTGATAAAAAGTATTTTCTGGGTTCTAATTAAGCTTATATTGGTATAAAAGAAATGTAGACATAGTTTATAACTCTCTTACACATACTTCTATTCTTATACCGAAACTAGCAGTTTTAAAGTTAGTTAAACAGTATTTACAGAGAAGAATGCAGAATATTGCTTTATTTGTAGATATTTATTAAACGTTAGTTGTTGTATGTTGGGCGTAGGCAGCATAGTGTTTAGTAAACTAGCTGTGGAAGAAAGCGGTCAAGCTAACCTTAACAGTCAAGTGCAATCGTACGTAGAAGAGTGTTCCGTACCCGCAATTTCATATACAGACTGTGTGGGTGACGATGATTACACATTTAATGGAGATGAATCACATGAGAATATTAACGAATTCAAAAATAAGCGCGGTCCGAATCATTTTATTCTAGCGTTTTGTATTTGTAGTACATTCAATGCGGTAGTATAAATCTACCTTTTGTTGTGTCCGAGGTTTTGAATTTGTATAGTATACTCAAATTATGTGTCATTATGATATTATTAATAAGTATCTTTAGATAAAAACACTATTGTATACCTATCTATATTGTAATCTGAATGTCGAAAACGGCTCCAAGAATTTTCATAAAATTTAGTATGTAGGGGGTTTCGGGGGCAATTAATCTATCTACCTAGCTAGGTTTAATTTCATTTCAGGTTTCCGTTTATGTAGGTATAATATCCGTTTGTTTTCAGACAATGAAAAATTGCTACATTATCATTAGAATAGATGGGGAACCAGAAGAGACCTCGTTTCTTTTCCCTTTTTAGCATTTTAATAAGGTATGCAGTACATACGAGTAGTTAACTCAAACTAGACATAGGTACGTAAGTTGAAAAAAAAAAACATGATTACCACAGCTTTTTTTCTAAATAAAATAAAACAAAAAAAATATTTTACAATCTTTTTACCTTAGATTGGTATACCTAAATAGCTTTAATTCATTTGCTTAATTTTGTTTTTTTTTTATTTAAGTGAAATGATTGCATTATATAATTAAGTAAAATAATAAAGTTCGATCGATCACCTACTTAATCTTTTTTCCACGAAATTCTAGTTTTTGATTGTTCTGTTTTGAACCCTAATAAGCTGTTTAATAAAACATGTGAACAAATACTCAACTGTTATTCAGAAGTTATTCCGCCATACCGCGCTTTGCCAAATAAAAGCTTAATATATCTATGACGAGTCAAAACTATTATTCAGCAGCAGCTCGGTAAAACAGCTCCGTGAGCAGCTAATAATCAGATTTATAGGAATCGCCATTATAACCTCAAAAACAATGTTTTTGGAATTGTTTTTGCTATCAAATGCTGTGTTTTATTAATTCAGATACAAATTCGAGTATTATACATAAACTAATTATTGCTTTTAAAACACTAAAATAAGGAATTACGCTAAAAGTTTTTTTTTTGCCTTATTTCTGACTTGTACATTAACTTATTTCTATCATTAAACTTCGATATTGAAGCGGCGCGTAAAACCAATTGTTACAGGACATACGTTATTGACGACAAAATTACTTGCGCAATATTATTTCACTTGTGTAATAGCTAAAACTCGTATTTTTAAAAATTACTTAACAATTCTAAGTATTCATTCCGTCCACATTAATATCTTAATAAATATTAATGATGTCAACAATTTCTTGAAGGAAACACACATTTTGTTTGAAATAGTGTGGTACAAATGTGCTTATAGCTGAGTAGTTTTTGAATATCACAGCCACAAATATTTATCTGAATAAACATGATAAAACATCTGTGTATAAGAACGGATGCCGTTTTTCAGACGTTATTAAGCTATGTGGACAATTACATTGCTACTACTCAGATTTTATATTGATATTATTCAAATTAAAGCATTTAAAAGTGTGCCCAATTTGCTTGAATAAGAGCTGAGTACACGTTTACTCAGACATTAACCAACAGCTTTTTAAGCTTATCGCTCCCGGGTTTGCTGTTACTAAGACCTAATACTGCTATCTGTGTTACTTGGGGGACTACACTAGTAGAATACAACGTTTTTATTTTAGTCTAATATGCCTAAAAGCTATTCTGCCTAGTACTAAAATATTTCTGAACTAGAAGTTCAAAATACCTACTTATTATGGTGTGGGCTGCTTAGTTTACCTACCAAGCAAACCCTGGTGTTAGTGTTCTTTCATGAACCGCCTTTCGGCCGCTGACATGGTTCATGTTATGACGACCACTACCATCAGAGATAGTAATGACCGGGACCACCTACGAAGGTTGATAGGTAAGTAACTATTTATTTATTTTCTAGTTTTCAGCTTAGTGCATATAAAATAAAACCGTTTAACTTAAAAGGTTTTTTACCGAGTTTTTTGTTTATCATTTATAGCAAGAGTACCGTTTGATAAGGCGTTATTAAGCATTCGTTTTCACCCATGGAGATTCTGTAATTCTGGCACTTTTCTGTTAAGTGGTGGTATGAGGTCCTTTTTTACAATATCATTTCGGTGTAAAAAGACCGTTTAAACCACGGAACAAATATTAAGTGGATATGCCAAGTGGGCGTGGCATTGAAGCCAATCATTATGCGTGCCGCATGTTAACGCAGAATTGATTAGTAGTAGTGCAGATTACCGAATTATTATCTATTGCTTCAAAATACATACTTAGCCTTATTTAGATTATATATTCTCGAGTAGTACCGAGCTAGATTTAATAACTTGTGTTATTATTGTCACGAAGGCTATATATCTTTGTGCTGTTCTGCCCCCCCCCCCTCCCTTCCCCCCTCTCCCTGGTAGACCAGTATGGAGGAGGACGAGGAGGCCCGGCGTATGGCCGCGATGATAGACGAGGAGATGGAGCGTAAGGAGGAGGAGATGCGGGTCCTGGAGGAGATGCGGATGGAGGCGGGATTCACCCCGCGGCAATCTCTGCAGCACTCCCCCCCCTCGAGAAGTACCCCCCTGGCAACCCCTCCCCCCTCGCACCCCACCCAGCAGCAGTTCTCGGGTAAGAGGAACCTCGCGCAAATATCCCCAGAGGATATACGCGAGATCGCGGGACTCCGGATTGCGGATAGGAAGCGGACTAAGGTGCCTCCTGTCGGTGGCATCCTTACAAGATCGGTTCGGGCACCCCCCCCGGCGCGCCCCCCCCCCCCCTGTCCCGGAACCTGTAACCCCAGCCCCGTCCTCGCAGCGCGATAGCACGATGGTGACGGCGACCCCCGCCTCCCAGCCGGAGTCGTGCGCCGGAACTGACGCCCTGTCTTCCCTTGGGAAGATGGAGCTGATTGACCGGGCGTACGTGGCAGTCAAGGGGATTAGCGGGGTGGCCAACGCCACCAATAAGCTCAATCTTGCCGACAAAGGTGCAATCGCCGGCTTCACCCAAGACATTCTGGCTGTGGTAGCAGCATTGAATGTGCGGCTAGCAGAAGCGGAGCATCAGGTAACGGCATTGAAGCTACAGGTGGCTTCAACAGAATTGCGGCTGAGCAGTGGAGTTGGTGTAGGAACCGCCCCCCCCGCCCCAGTTTGTATGCAGGAAACGTATGCCAGCGCAAACTTAAGTTGCCGAAGGGAAAGCCGGGCATCGCAGTGGAGCAGAAGGGCCCTGCAGTGCTTATCTACCTTGCCTCGGAGAGTATAAAGACCTCCGAGGAGACCCGCAAGGAGCTGCAGAAAATGGTGCAACCTGGATCATCAGGTATAAAGGTGCAAGGTATTAGGAAAGTGGGGAATGCAGGGATTGTCGTACAGACGGCTAATGCGGAAGCGGCGCGGAAGCTTAAGAGTGCGGCCCCTCCGACGCTGAAGGTCTCTGTCCGGAAGGCTAGGAGACCGTTGGTTGCCATCAGGAACCTCCGCGTCGACCACGACGCTCAGAAGATTATGGACGACCTGTACGATAATAACTTGTGCGAGTTTCCGGAGTGGTCCAAGGAGCAGCTGGAGAAATCCGGTAAGGTTGCTTTTAAGAAGGGCCGGCAGGGAGGCGGACGCACCACTGTGGTGCTGGAGTGCACGCCGGCTCTTAGGGATAAACTGGTGGGACTTGGGACCGTTTTTATAGGATGGGACGAGGCGGAGGTCTGTGACTTCCAACGAGTCACGGTACCTGCTTCAACAAGTGTCACCAGTACGGGCACCCGGAGAAGCACTGCAGGGCGAGCGATGTGGTGTGTGGGAAGTGCGGCGACACGGGACATAGGGCGGCGGAATGCGGGTCCGAAAAACGATGCTGCGCGACCTGCAGGCGTTTCAAGCGCCCGGATGCAGAGGGTCACTCCACGGCGGCGTCGGTGTGCCCGGCGCGTCTATTCGCAGAACAGCAGGCGAGTAATATGACGCAATGGCGGTAAGAACGAAGGTAACGTTTGGACAGCTCAATCTCCAGGGATCTGCCGCGGCGACAACTGAGATTCCTATCATAGCCAGGGAGCGACGGCTGGACCTGGTGATGGTTCAGGAGCACTATGCTCATCCAAGGATCATCAACTGCGGGGAGAAGCCGAAGGCTGGGATCCTGGTTGTGAACGACCACTATCCAATCACGCTGCTAGACCATCTCAGCAACGAGTACTGCGTGGTCGTGCATCTAGATGTAGGGAACAGGAGTCGGAGCATATACGTCATATCTGCGTATTTTCAATACAGTCATAACATCTCCCGACACCTGGAACATCTGTCCCATGTTCTGGACAAATTGGCGGGGCATCAATTGGTGATTGGCGTAGACAGCAACGGTCTCCCCTCTGGTATTGCGAACAACGACAGTATGTGGGGAGGGGACCGGATACGGACTACAGGAGGACTCAGATAAAGGGATTTATACTCGGCCGAGGCCTCCTGTTGCATAACCGGGAAGGTCAACCCCCCACCTTTCATGGACCTAATGGGTACTCTAACGTAGACCTCACATTAACAACTAGAGGACTCGCGGTATCGGAGTGGAGAGTTTGCGAGGGTGCTAGCCTGAGTGATCACCAGCTCATAACATTTAGTTTAGAACCAGGTGATGCGCGATCGCCAGGACGAGTTGCCCAGCCGGGTGAAATTCAGCCGTCTTTTCGTGACCGTGGTGTGGATTGGACAGGTTTCTGCACAACCCTACACTATCGGATGGGACGGCTGAATCTCAGGAAACCGGCTGGGGACATCTGCGTTCAGTACACGGACATATTAACGCGGACTGCAAACGAGCGACTAGGTGAGCGTAAGAAGGTGGACGCTGGCGGGTACGAGTGGTGGACGCCGGCATTAGACCGACTACGCAAGGAGGTGTACGGAGCACGTAGAGCATGGCAGCGATCGAGGAAGAATGGTGGTGAGTTGGAATCTCAGTTAAAGCTTGCCCTCAACAATGCGCGGAACCGCTACAAGACGCTTATGAGAGACACGGAAATCGCCTACTACCGAGATGTGGCTGAATCCGGAAATGCGGATCGTTGGGGGATGGCCTATAGAGCCGCTTCCGGCAGGATTAGGCCTCCTCCCAATGTGATGCATGGAAATATGAAGCTACTCGAAGGACATGCGGAAACGGCGGAGGAGACTATGACTATGGACTACTACATACACTGTGCCCGGACGACGACCCCGGTAGGGATGACGTCTATCACCGACAGATCAGAGTTGCTGCTGCGCTTGCGCCGTCGGGACGGAGTTCGAAGCCGCCTAGTCAGGAGATGCTGAGCTACATCATTAAGACGCTACCGAACACGGCACCGGGAATGGACGGGATCACTCCGAGAATCATTAAGCGTGCATGGCGAGTGACTGAGTTGGAGATGCTCTACATGTACGCGGCGTGTATTACGGAGGGTGTATTCCCAGGTATTTGGAAAACCGGACGGCTAGTGGTTTTGCCAAAGGGTAACGATCGATCATTGACGGATCCCAAAGCTTATAGACCGGTAACGTTACTACCTATTCTAGGAAAGATACTGGAAAGACTCGTGATAGCTTGCGCTCCCTGTCTGCACCGAACTATATCGGCGGCTCAACATGGTTTTAGGAGAGGAATAAGGTCTACGGTTACAGCGATCAACGCAGTCCTGGATCGAGTTGCAGGTACCTCCGAGAATTATGTACAGGTAGTATTGCTGGATATCTCTGGGGCATTTGACAATGCATGGTGGCCCATGGTGCTACTCAAGGTGAAGCAAGGCGGATGCCCGCCGAACATTTACCGGCTGCTCTGTAGCTATTTTACCAACAGGCAGGTGGGGTTGCTCATGGGCGGCCAGGCAGTGTGGAAACGGTCCACGATGGGATGTCCACAAGGTTCGGTGTTAGGGCCTACCCTATGGAACCTTCTGCTCGACGATATCTTGCGTCTGCTGATGCCCGGGGGTGTAAGGATGGTGGCGTATGCGGATGACATCACAATTGTAATTGAGGCTTCTTCAAGGGCTAGGATTGAGCAACATGCTCAGGTCGCTCTCCAGGCAGTATCCGAATGGGGCCTCCGCAACAGATTGAGTTTCTCCGCATCGAAATCGCAGGCTCTTACCCTTAAAGGTAAATTCAAGCGACCACCTACAGTACGAATGGACGGGGTGTCCATCCCCCAGGTGAGTAGTGCCAAGCTTCTTGGAGTCACGATAGACAGTGCTAGCTCCTTCCTGCAGCATGCAGATTTTATCGGCCGAAAGGCAGCGAACTGCTTCGGGAAGGTGTCGAGAATATCCTCATCGACCTGGGGCGTGCGGTGCAAAGCACTTAGGATCCTGTATGCAGGGACCTATGTTGCAGGTCTTAACTACGCTGCTGCAGTATGGTGGCGACGCTCGTCGATTTTCGTGGTCCGGAGGGCACTGCTCAGTACCCAGCGATCGGCCTTAATTTTGTTAACGAAGGCCTACAGGTCGGTAAGCACTTCCGCACTGCCCGTGGTAGCTGCGGTATTGCCGGCGGATCTGGAGGTTGTTCGAGCAGGAAGAATCGCGCAGGAGTGTCCTAAGGGAGCCGTAGGCAGGGAGCGGAACGCAATCAAGTGCCGAATCGGTGAGGAGGTCGTGGCCCAATGGCAGAGCCAACGGGAGGTATGTGATAAAGGTCGGGAACTTTTTATGTTTTTCCCAGATGTATCGTGCAGACTATCTTCAGGCTGGGTGGAACCGGATTACGCGACATCGCAGATCCTAACGGGACATGGGAGCTTCAACGGCCGCTAACACGCTATGACACTCAGCGATACAGCTGTGTGTCACTGCGGAGAAGCCGAAGAGACTCGGGACCATGTGCTGTGGGACTACCAGCTGTATGTGCAGGAGAGACAAGAGATGCTGGAGAACTGGACGAGGAGCGAGATAGGCACAGTGTATCACCAAGAATTGGTCAAATCAAGGGAAGGTTTCTCACGGTTGAAAGCATTTGCGCACAAGTGGTTGAAGAAGAGAGCGGAGATGGAGACGAAGCAGTAGAGCAGTTCGAACGCGAAGGCTGTGGAGTGACGTCACGCCCCAGAAGGGGAGACGTGAACGAGAGAAGGGACGGACATAGACTTTGTAGGGAGCATGAAGAAGCGCACCCGGAAAAGAGCGTAACGCAAGTACCGGGTGCATCTCCCGAGATTCGGTCCGTATGCCGAAAGGCAGGCAGGACCATGGGTTGGTGGTGGGACATGCTCCAAAATACAAACAACAGCATCTATGCTCGTGAAAAAAAATATCTAAACATTAGTGTTCGGTTTAAACTTGGTTTTTTTTCTTGGCTATGCACGGCTTGTGCTTTAGCCACAAACAACAAAGTTAGGGAAACGGTGTTATTAATACTATTATGTAATACGGTTCGGATGAAAAAATAGGATAGGATCACTATAGAGTTTAGTTTTTTCTATTCTGTGGTTAAAACGCTGACATTTAAATCCAAAGCTGTTAATTTTTTCTACGAAAAAAAACAAATTATAGTGACAAATTTCTATGTTCATTACTCGTCTGTGGTCTGTGTTTCTATGTGTCAAAAACATCACCTACTCGTCTGTCTGTGGTAAAAAGTAAAAAAATACAAAAGTGAACTGCGAAAGCGAGCGAAAGTTTTACATTAGGTACTTTTTTTACATTACTCGTCGGCAGTCGGCACAGAATAGAACGCATGCTCGTCTGTAAGCGAAAGCAAGCGTAAGCATCCGGCGCGCCTGTTGGGTAGTAGTGTTTAGAGTCGTTTGTTTTTAAATTACAATTGTTATTTTTTATCTTAAATCTAGTCAAGTATGGACCCGATTGACGATATAGACTTAAGCGAAGAAGAAGAAGAAATCACTGCTGATACTGTACTAAGAACTTTGCAAAGTGCTTGGCAAAATGAACGTTTGGCGCCTGAAATATTACCACACCACAACGATATGGTAGAATGTATGCTTGGTCAGATTCAGCACATGGAAAGAAATATCAACAAACTGCCCAAGACAGATTTACGTGCATCAATTCATAAAATGGAGCTTAGCAGAATAAAATTTATTATCTGCAACTATCTAAGAACTAGGCTAAACAAAATAGAAAAATATTGTATTCAAATCATTAATGAAGAAAGGCAAAGAATGGACAGCGGTTCAAACTACTTAACGCCCTCAGAATTCAAATATGCTCAAGAATATTTACATAACATGGAAAATCATTTAAAAAAAGTTGTTTTAGATAAAATGCCTGGTAACATGCAAACTATTGAAATGAATAAGATGGCTATTTACCCAAACTTACAAACTCATGTGTTCTTGAAAGCCAATGAAACTGTCAGTGGTGTTGTATTGGAGGATCTCACTGGAGATCAAGATGAAGAAATTGACTTAGAAGGTGTGAACAAATATTCATGAATATCTTTGAGAGTAAATTTTAACCCATTTTAGCCAATTTAAACTGGGCTTAGATAGAAAATACTATTAATTTTCCTTATCAATATGCAAAGCAAGGAACACAATTTGCACATCCCTTTTGGAATATGCAACATATTCATGGTTCTATTATATGCAATTTAGGGTAGTACCAAACATATGTAACAACCTGCTGGTAATCAAAAAGTCTTACCTAACTAACTAATTAAACTTCACGCTACTTCCCTAATAGGGTAGGCTGAGAGAACCGTAGGCCATATGGTGCTATCCTTACACACCTCACTTGTTTCTTTAAGTCTTACCTGTAATTGTATAACTTGTTATTTTCTCATAAAACAAATAACTACTCTCTGACCAACAATTATAACATCGGTGATAATACAATACCGCCTAACTAACACTTGATCATAAGACCTATATTGTTTAAGTTATGATCATGTGTTAGTTACATGATCCCAAGAATTCTCATTCTCATCTGCTATATTTGGTATATTTGGCTATAGGTGTCATTCTCTGGTATTAATATGTTATTATTATTGGTCAATTGCATATGCTAATGTAATAAATATTTCATAATTTCAGAGGGCTCTCAGCACATCTTACAGTATAAGCCAGTGGCAGATTTAGTAAAAAATGGAAAAGTTCAGCTTGTCTGAAAAACATGTAAATAAATATTTTTTTATAAAGTTGCAATGCTTTTTATTTTAATTCAGAAATTAATCCCGGTTCATGGATGAGCTGCTAATCGGATGTAGAATTGTTGCACCCATGTATGGGGTGGCTAGGTGGTTCTCGTTATTGGCTCTTTATTGCCTAAGTACTAAAATCCAGTTGTACTGTGTATATTTCTAACAACTCTTAGTTTTGTGTTTGTAGTAATAGTTTGTAGAAGTAGTATTAGTAGTAGTAATGTTTGTCATATTCAACACATAAAAGCAATACTGTGGACTATGTAGTCAAATGAAAAAAAAAGTAGAGCATACTTTTTCTTCCGACCCTAGTAATAAAGGTCAAATATTCAGCCATTTGTTAGGCAATGTTTATATTTTCATAAACAATCATTTTCATATTTATGTGATGCATAACTTTGAATTGGGATATCTAATCTGCAGTTTAGTGTATTCTTTATTAAAAAGCATAATTAAAGAAGGAAGAAAATAATAACATCACTCTATTTGATATCTTTTAATTCAAAAATAAACATACATTTCACATATTTCTTAAATGTAGTATGTAAATATTTAAAATATTTTTATCAATTATAAAATATAATTGTACAGAAGGTGTATAAGTATCATTGTGACACATAAGTACTTGGTCTGTTGTGAGAATGGACATAGTATTTTAAATCTACTATGTACAAAAGTACATAAACTTATTTGACAATAAGTAATAAGGCCATATAGCATAAAAGCAAGCACCATTTGATTACATAAGTACTTAACTTCCAAGAAATACATAACATCAATTTACATAGTAATGTTGCACATTCAAAACAGTTCCAAACTTTATTAATACAGCTCACTAAATTTGCAACTCTAAATATTATAACATATTTATAACAATCTTATTACAATAAAGTTAACAAACATACATACATAATGTCACGCCTTTTTCCCATAGGGGTAACACTTTATTTAAACTATAGTTAAATGCTTTGAAATGTTGTTACTGTAAATTCAAATAAAATATTCAGTTCAATAGAAAATAAGCGGTTATTATTTAACATTGTTCTTATTTTTATTTACAACAATAACTTCATTGTAATAAAGCTGATCAAGTTTAAAATATAAGACACTAGCTGACCCGGCGAATTTCGTTCCGCCTAACAGTCAATGACACATAATCGGGTTAAATAAATTGAGATGTAAGCTATCCTATCTTTCAAGTTGGATCAAACTGCAAACGGTGTGCAAATTTGATTAAAATCAGTTAAGTAGTTTCGCAGTCCATCGCAGACAAACAACGTGACGCGTAATTTATATATACTTACTAAGATTAGGTGATAAAGGTATGCTTTAATTTGGTACATACATTATCCATAAAAATTATACCTTATCTAATTTATATAAACAAAGGTTTCTAATTTACATAAGATATTTAAGTGCTTAATACATTGATTTTAAGTATTCATTCAGTTTAATCTAACACCATTCCTAACACCTTTAAATATGATTTAGGTATTTAATCAAATGCATTAAGTAGGTATTTAATATTCGTCTAAAATTAGGGCAAATGCAATTACCTATAAACCTGTAAATTTTTCTGCCCCAGTGGGGTGGATCGCTAGTTCATAAGGGCGACTGCTATGCTCGCCATACTTATAAATTATTTGTTATATATAGGTACTATATATTATAATGAACCTATATAAAATTTCCATCTGTAAGTGAATTGTTGGTAACAATATGCTTATTCGCGTTGTAAAATTATTCACATTTGCACTGCTGACTTGACCACAGCCATTCTTTGGTCTATTGAGGGTCTATAACATATGCATCATTGTTAAATTACTTTGTGAAATATTTATATGTAATCTTGTATTGACTTATTTAAGGCCTTAAATTCTCATTTTATTCTATATATCTAGGCTAAGTGTTTAATATACATAACTCTATTTTGAAAAACCACAAAGATTTGTCGTCTCTAAAACCTGCCCAAAAAACCGTGGTTGCAGTTTAAAATCCAAGAATCTGTATTGCAAACGATTGACCAGATCCAGTTGTCTTCCAATTCAGTATAGATTCAGAAAATTGAACAGCAATCCTTAGTACAAATTTTGGTTATTGGAGTTGTTAATGCTGTGACATATTATGTAAACCCTTGATCGACTTAGGGCGTTACGCTGCGGGCTGTGCGTTGTCCCCGTCGATGAATCGGATGTGGCCGGCGTGCGCGTTGCGGGCCAGCTCGCGAAGGCTCTGCTGCGCGGGCGGACTCAGCTGGTTCACCATGCCGCTAAAGTGCCCCTCGGCGTCTTGCAGTAGCTCGTGCGGGTGACCGCACTCCACGATGCGGCCTCCTTCCATCACCTGGAGCGAGGCACGTGTGTTAAATGACTACGTAGGTAAGTGACATATTTTAATCGAGCATTAAAATATGCCGACTGCATACAATTAAGGCAACTAATGGTTTATCGGGTTTTGGGTATGTGATTGTGTAGGCGACGAGCTAGCCACTTGTCACAATTTTCCATTTAACCTAGCCCAGTTTTAATTTTTTGACTGAATGTAATTAAGGAGGCTAGCTATTCCTTTGACTTTGCCCACCCCTTCGGGATTACGGGCGGGGTGATATGTATGTATGTATGTTTAATCGGGGATTTGTCAGCGCGTAGGTACGGTACCAATATCGCGAATAGATAGCTACTGCGGAAACTATACACATATTTGTTTACACATTTTAAATGTCCTTAGTATAAAAACATAATTTTCAGTTCCAGTATGTAGGTAAGCAGGTGTTATTACTACATCGCATGGCATTCGATGTTACATACTTATATTAGGATCGAAGACTACCGTAAGTAATCATAGTTTGTATGTAATAACAAAATAATAGTCCTAATTTTAACTCCCTTATCTAGAATTGCTTTTAATAATTTCAATTTCTTTTATTTTTATTTTTTAAGTACAAATGTTTTGGGAAATACAATAAAGTCAGAAATATACAAATTAGTTTCTGACATACAACTTTTGTACTTGTTCGTTAGATGTTTTACAGACCGTGGGTAAATAGCGTTGGCAATCGATATTCTGTTCCCAAACCACAACTAAAATGACCGAGCCAACTAATCATTAGGTACGTAAGCAATATTGAAATGTTTTGTAGCAAACGTGTAGGTATGGTATTATGACAAAAATACGTACAACAACTCTGTCCGAATCAGCGATGGTGTGCAAACGATGCGCAACGGTGACCACTGTGCAGTCAGTGAAGTATTTACGGATAGATTTTTGAATCAGTGTGTCCGTGCTGAAAAAAAAAACTATTAAATTAGCTTGCCTAGAAATTGTCAATCTTCTATATCTAGGCATACTCGTATCTAAACTTAACTAACGACGCCGTCGTACGACGGCGTTAATGTATCAGAAATAGAAAAACTGACGCAAAAGTAGAACGAAACCGACCCCTGAATCGGCACTCAGGGAAAAAATAAGTAGGTACGTAGGTACAACAAACTCATTCGGTTCAATGTGATCACATTAAGAGAAGTAGAGTGGACATCGATATAATTATTATTCCAACACGCATATCTACTTACAATAATTCCTTATTACATAGGTAAGTGGCAACAGTCTTGTAAAAGACTGTTAAAAATTTATTTGGCCACTTGGGTGTTTGGGTACGGTCCACAATCTCCCAACAGTTTACGATAGATAAATAATAATCTAACGGTATTTACAATTTTACGGTGACATATACGCACTTGGGGTCGACGTTAGCGGTGGCTTCGTCAAGCACCAGCAGCTTGTTGTGCGCGAGCGCGGCGCGCGCCAGGCACAGCAGCTGGCGCTGGCCCGCGCTGAAGTTGGTGCCGCCTGACGTCACGGGCGCCGACAGAGACTGCACGCTCTTCTTCAGCTCCACCTACAATTGTATTACAATCATATACTTAGGTTTCAGTTTTATTACATACTTACATATCACGCCCATAATCTCCGAAGGGGTAGGCAGAGTCAAAGGGGCAGCATGCCCCTTCAACCACATTCAGCCAAAAACAAAGTCGGGCTGGGTTAGATGTAAAACTGTGAAAAAGCAGTGACAAGCAGTTAACCTGTCGCCTACACAATCACACACCCAAAACCCGATATACCATTAGTCGCCTTTTACGACATGCTAGGTAAGAACCACAGTTGGCATATTCTTTTTAAGTCCCAGACCAACATGGGACAGTGGGCTGGGTTGGATGGAAAGCTGTGAAAAAGGAGTGACAAGTGGCTAGCTCGTCGCCTACTCAATCACATACCCAAAAGCCCGTAAACCATTAGTCGCCGTTTACGACATGCTAGGAATGAACCACAGTTGGCACATTCTTTTTTTTTGTCCCAGATGAACATGGGCCAAGTTCCAGACCAACATGGGACAGTTTTCAGTTTCAGTTTTATTAATAAGAAAAATACTACTCTTTATAGTATTAAAAAGGAACTGTTCGCAGCTTTTAATGTAGAGGGTACCATACATTCCGATGACTAAGAAACTTAAACTTAGCGCCGTATTCTGCTGTAATTAAGATATAAAAATAAAACTACTGTGTTTACCTGTTCCAATGCTTTCCATATGTCAGCATCAGTGTACTTTTCGAAAGGATCCAAGTTATAACGCAGACTTGCTGAGAACAGAACGGGTTCTTGCGGGATGATGGAGATCTTAGATCTGAGTTCCTGAAATTAAAAGTTTTTTTTTTTAATGGAGTTCTCTCGTATCTGAAAACTCGATCTTTATGCTATAGCTTTCGAAAATAGAATACGTAAATGAATTGACCATAAGATCATACCTTTAGAGCAACTTCACCAGTTTCCAAGTCATCGATGTACACGTTTCCTTCGATTGGCGCAAGCCTGAACAGCGCTGATATCAAAGAGGACTTGCCGGCACCGGTGCGGCCAACAACACCCACCTATGGAAATAAAGATACACTATTGGTTGCTACTTGAATAGTTACTGGAAGTATGTAAGCTGTAGGCAAAAAAAACTTTTTTACAATGAAAAGCATTAAATTAACGTGTTTTCAAAGATTTTTCTAACAAAATTAACATACCTTCCAACCGCTTTCAATAACAATGTTCAGATTCTTGAGCACCGGGTCAGATTCCACGTCATAACGGAGGGACATGTCTTTGAAGATCAACCTAGCCCTTTGCGGCCAATCCTTGGGGGGCGACGGACCGTCAATCTTCTCTTGGGGCAGCGACGTGAACTGAACTATACGCTCTACACTGGTCATTTGAGATATGACTTCTGTGGTCATTTTCACGCCATAAGCTACCATATTGACAAGAATCAGGCCCTGACTAAGCGCTAGTCCGACGTTACCGGATTTAGTCGAACCTGTGGAATGTAACAGTAAATGAGTGAGTGTTAGTTAGTTAGACATTATACTTTATCTATATTTGTTCTCACAAAAAAGTGAAGTTACTGTTATAAGTATTTGAAGTTCAAAAAGAACAAGCAAAAGTAGCTTAATACAAGATTAGATTGGAACTTACCATCATCCATAAGCAGGAAGGTGTAAGAAACTACGATGACATATACGCAGGATATAAACGATAGCCACACGGAGAATGTTGTATTTGTTACGAGGGTTAAGTACCTGTAATAATACATTTATGGTTAATATGTGCTAGCTGCATATGTATTTGAACAAAAATCCGTGAATCGTGTGTCTTTATCCACAAAGTAACAACCACTTGAACATACGGTAGATGTAATATAGAAACAACGTAACATTTCCAGTAGATAAAGGTAAAAAACTATCCTTGTTATTATTACCCTATCCCTTCGAGTTCGTAAAGTTAAATAGATAAAAATTACACGTGACTTACCAAGCAGCGGTATGGATGTCCTGCTTGTAATCAAATTGTTTCTTGAGCATGGGCTGCGCTTCGCACGCGCGCACCGTCGCCAGCCCCGCCATGCTGGCCGACACGTGCGAAAAAACTGGGCTGCGCGTCACGCCCTCCACTCTATTCGAAATAAAAAAAAGATATGGGTAGTAGTTTTAGACAAAAACCGCCTGTATTGAACATTATTGAATATTAGCTATGTGACATTACAACATTTAGGTAAAGTATTGATGAAATTGCAATATTTTTTTTAATGAATAGTAGTGGTGATATCAACAGACCACCTATTTGCGGCTCAGGCAGACCAAATCAATTAATTTTCGGTAGGTCAGGTGCTAATAATAATAATTAGAAACGTTCTTGGTATTGCATTATGTAATATAATAGTATATCTATCTATTTCGAATGTTTTAACCTTCGTGATTACTTAAGTATTCGATATGTAATAATATAGTATCTAAAAAAGTTACAAATAATCACTTGCTAGTACGCCCAAGTTCTACTTACAAAAAAAAAATTAGTTATGCTCCCATTTTAAAAAGCAGAAATAAAAAAAAACAATCTAGCATTCTATTTACCTTTTAACAGCTTGTGATGTGCTAAGGTAAATTATGGTCCACATGTACATAAGAACACCACATACCACCGTAGTCAATAACATGTACGGACTGACAATGGCCACCATCACTAAAATACCCACCATAACCATGAAAATCTGCAATATAAATTATTTTATTTTGAGAACAAAAAAATATGGTTTAAAACAGAATCAGATGATACATAGACGAATACTGTAGTATTTTTTACATCAACCCGGCTTTCATAGTCCTTATTGCCTTTAAAGAATTGGCGAATTTTATGATAATAATAAAATCTATTTCTTGTTTACGTACTAAACCGGGTAAAATTATAATGGTCTCTGGTAATCCCACACACCAAGCCGTACGTTTCCTCGTACAGCGTGAAAGTACTTAAGGTAGGTTATATTATATTATATGCACTTTTAATAAATATGAACATCCAATACATATAAAGCAATCTGGGACAATACATACCTGAATACTTTCCAAGTACATTCTCGGCAATATTTCATCAACAACTCCCATGTCTTTAGAAAACCGGTTCAATATACGGCCTGAAGGATTCATGTCGAAAAATCGCATAGTAGCTCCGAGGATGTTGCTAAACATTTGGTTATGTAGTTTGATCGAGCTACGCATGCACACCCACAGGAAGAGCAAAGATCTGCAAGTTATTTAAATCTTGCTAAAATTTACTGATTTTCATCAAGAAACATAGAAATGTCATTAAGTTTGATTTACAATTGCTAGGACAAAATTATGATACAAGCCAAAGTTTTTTTTTTATAAATATAATAATAATAGATGCAAAAGTAAATCCTTACAATATTAATAAAAGCTTGTACTATAGGTACTTTATTATCTTCCTTGAATGAGTAACCGTTATTGATTAGTACTAGATAGGCACACTGGCATTACAATAAAAGATAAGCTAACAACATTAAATTAATCAACGTACCTTACGGTGGTGAATAAGATGCATCCCAATATTCCTACGGTCCAAATATAAATGTAATACGAGTGGTAGTCCTGCGCCGGTCCTGCGATGTTTTGCAAAGCGACGGTTGTCTTCAACAAAGTACCTATCACGGTGGAATTGGTTTTCGGCGTCGTGGTACTTTCTGTTTCGTTAAAGACATTGTTGTTTAAACTTAATGAATTGTTCAGTTTTTCATTTTCTTCTGATGGGTAGTACAACTCGATATCGTTCATCCTATAATATGTCATGTGTTTATTTATAACGATACCTACTGTGAGGTTTTTTTTTGTTGTTGTTTGCAGTTACTAATCGAAGCAATACCTAAACCGTAGAAACAACTAAAGCATTGAATAATGTAGAAAACAAATGATAAACTGAACAGTAGGTATGTCAATGCTTATAAAAATTAAACTGTAAGAAATGGACAAAAGAAATTTATACGTAGGTAAGTATTTGATTTGTTGAGTAAGTAGTGCTTACCAATGCGTAAGCCAAAGGTCGGCACCTGAGGTGATCATCTGTGCTGCGATTATAGACAACACACTTAGAATAAGGATGAACCAGTTCCCGCCGGAACGGAAGTACTTTAAGTAGACTTTGCCAGATACGCGACCTGTATAAGATACAAACATATATCATTATTTAACTCGTACGTCCCATTATAAATAATTATCTTCTACTTTTCCTAATGTTATGTAAGAAACCTCTATGTAGATCGCATCGTAGTAAATAACTCCCTTTCGAAACTAATAGGATAGGATCAATTTCCACAAATCACTTAAATATAATTACCAGAATCTCCGCATATTTGCTATTACCGAGATAGTAAATATGGACTTCAATTTAAAATTTCCAAAGATTAATACGTACATACCGTGTTCGATTTTAATTAAACCAGTACCACAGATTATGGTAGGTAGGTATAACCAGACTGCATGTTATAGTGCCATTGCCAATATTGCCATAAATGATCAAAATAATATTTTTGGGAGGCTAGCAGTTATCAAGTCGTTGTCAGTAGACCTCCTCCCTTTATTGTAGTACCTAATCTCATGTTTGACCACGGCAAGATAATATTCATTATCAGCCGACGTCAATATTGTTTTTTTTGCATTAAGTACCTATGTATTCATCTGAAAATATAGTACCCTCATTTACGCTTGTGACATTGAAGTATGACATAGCAATTTATTAGCCTTGGTTTCATTGTCAGTCTAATTAGTAAGTACTAAGAATAATATTCACAAGAACTTGTTTGTTTCCGACAAAAAATATCAACGACCGACTTAAAATCATTGTGTTACAATAAGTATATGCAGGTATAGGTATGTGAATATTTATTCTATATTTAACATCCGGTATCCTCTAACATAGATAGGTATTTAAAATTATCGATCTTATCCCGTCGCTGTTTTTATTTTTATTCAATAAATGCAATTTTTATCAACACTCCTTTGTTCCATGCGGTGCATGCTTGTATAGAATACAATTTTTCGAATGTGTGAGTTTTGATGTTTGAAATTTGCACTCGTTTTGTGTATAACTGTCTGCAAACGAAAACTATTGTACTCCATGCTAGGTATGGCTTTGTGTCCAACGACCGAAATAATACTTCGTTAGATCAACCACTCCTTAAAACCTAAGCTTAACGGCTGTTATCACATAATTGTTAAGCTTCATCAAGGTTTACCGGAACAGTTGTTTCAGCAGTTAATGTTACATCATTACCCAATAAAGAGAAACCGTTTTTATAGTGAGACATCAAACAGAAGTTGCTACTAATATCAACATCTGACGAATACTGGTTTGATTATATAGTTATCTAACCAACTACATAAGGCCAATCACTGACCTGCGTCGCACCCGCCGCGTGTCTAACAGATACCAGCTTTATAATAACATCACTGATTTTATATAAAGCTACATATAAATAAGTAACCTAAAAATGTTCACCATGTGCGTGCATATTATATTTTTCCTTATACTTCATTTGCATTTGGGAATACGTGTTTAAGGATGTATGTATCACGCTAGAGAAAATATTACGACAAATCGATGTTTAAAATCACTAGTCCACAACCTATATTACATCAAGCCTAGCCTATATTACTCTCCGGTACCCCAAATACTTATTACATATTATGCAGAAAATTCAGTCAAATTGAGAACCTCCTCCTTTTTTTTGAAGTCGGTTCAAAATAGCGTTGATCTCTCGTTCTATTACAACGTGAACATTCTTTCAAACTTCAAATTTATAATAGAATAGCAGCGCCCCGCGGTTTCACCCGGGTATTACCCGTTCCCGTGGGAATACCGGGATAAAATGTAGCCTAAATTACTCGCTGATAAAGTAGCTTTCCATTGGTTAAAGAATTTTTCAAATCGGTCCAGTTATATTGGAGCCTATTCTATACAAACAAACAATCAAATCTTTCTCTTTATAATATTATTATGATAAATATTCTATGTGTATTTGTTTCGGGCATCAGCGCTTCCTTCTTCTTTTTCTTAGCGCAATGCAGAAGGGAACAGCTTAATTTAATATTTTGGCATAAGTTATCTTCCTAGCAAAATAATAAGTATTCCATGTAAGTATCATGGTTACATATCCTATTTATTTGAATACGCCGGTTTCATTCGGATGTTATGCCCTTACTGTCGAATAAGTTGCAAAAACGACAATATAAATAAATATAAACAAATAAATAATAAATATCAAACTACATCACATACATTGATCTGACTCCGACGTAAGTAGCTTATGCACTTGTGTTACGGATATCAGAATCAACTGGGGTATTACAAATATATATATGTACTTAAATACTGGGTATTAACACCCAGACACAGAACAAACACAAGTATTAATCATACGAATATTTGTCCTGGGTGGGGATCCAACCCACAACTCTTGGCGCATGGGGCAGGGTCACTACCGAATGCACCATCGAGCTTGTCAAACGACAATAGATTTCAAAAATGCAGAGGTACATACCTACATAATATGTTTTAACCAGCACCCCTAGCATGCAAGGCGTCAATGCTTAGCATTCAGCTACCACCGCTTTGGTTTAGTAAAATATTGATTTATTTTTGACTTTACCTGTTCCGGTTATTTCTTCATCTTCTTTTTGTTCCTCTTCACTGGCTAATCCGAATTCATTTACAGTGCTAACACTCCCGCGGGACTGAAATAAAAACACAAATTAAGTATCTTACTTATAGGTTCAGTTTTAAGCAAATAGGTAATGTATAACTTATACATAACCATAGTCAACGTATTGCATAAAATTTTATAAAATTTACAAAAAAATCACTTTCTTATACTGTTTTTTGCATTTACCTACAGATTAATACAATTAAATGTAGGTATAGAACTTAGCCAAGAATAATTTTGTCAACTAAGAAGCTAATTAGTTAAAAGTTTAGTACATGATAAACAAATAAGTACATGTAGGTATAGGTACATATACATAATGTCGTTTTTCTTTTGTCTGAAAAGAATAATACCTAAGAATTATTTTGGGCGCGGTAAAATAAGTCAGGTGGCTGGGCTGCACAAATTCTTCGGACACAAATTAGTTGCATACTTTAACTTCTTTTGTTGTGCAATTTATCGGAAATATATTTACAAAAGCTCTGTGAAACGTAACAGTTACTTGGTAGGAGGAGACCTCAGCTTTAGGATCGTGAATATAGCTGGTTCCAAGAATTAAAATAGGTACTGTTTACATTGACGGACAGTCTATCCGATAAAGTTGCCACGGGCGTTAACTGACTGTAGATATATATTGATTAGTTAATAACTGCATATAGATGCACTATAGAATTATACTTATATTATTAAGTTTTATTTCGAGTACTTTACATTGACACGAAGCCTTAAATCGTGCTTGTCTTGTAAATCCATATAAGTATTAAATAACTATCTAAGCCTTTTTAAAGTCTTCTATATGGTAGACTTTTTAACACACTACTGTATCTACTGTAGGTACCCTACACGCGATGGTTGTTATTTTTAGCTACATCTCGAATTTGTCACAACGTTATTTTAAAAGCTTCCATCGTCCGTCACATCGTCGTGTCGTAGATGTACATGGGACAGTAATTTTCGCATTGTAGCAATCTAGTCTATGTACAATCATTAAGCTAAAATAATGAACATGACTCGTAATGACTTAGTGGCGCCCGTTTGTTTGGTAAACTTATTAGAAAAATGTGTATTTTAAAACGCCGTTCTATATTGTAATTAAATGTGAGTAATTCTGCATTTCAATCTCGGGGGTTATTAGTATGGCATATCTATCCTAGGTACTTATTTTTTCCTTAAAATCTATTGGCAACAAGGATAAACTGAATTACCATACATATAGGTACTTACTTATGTTCTTGTAACAAAAAATATACATCGTAAAGACCTAGCTGTTTGATATGAATTTATCACTCAAATGGAGGTGACGTCAGAGGCATATGTAATTTACTACACACTATCGGGTTCCATCTGTCTCGGACACTTTGAAACATTTGTTCAATAGACTATGTCAATGCGAGTGACCGATCATTTATTACATGTGCAGATATTCGTCAGAGGTACCCAATTCACCGAATACGAATTATATAAGTATAACGATACAATAGCGACTGTTAAGCGTATCTTCTCACAGTCAACAACTTGTTGTTAACTCTAAGATTTTTCTGTCTGGAGCTGTCAAGCAACACATCGAACCTCTAATAGAGATTCATACCTATACCTAATTGGGATCTGTTACGTAAAATAGATCTTAAAAAAATAGACATAACTAGATGATTGCCCTATATGGATCTAACACCAATCATTTGACATGCGATCCTACATCCATAAATTTAAGTAAAGAAAGCTATGAGTGTGATGTGTGATGAAGATGTGATTTAACGGTTTAGCATACTCAACTGACTAAGTATGAAACTATTTCAAAGGGATCAAAACCAAATATGCAAAGAAAGAAAGTTGAGAAATGTTAAAGGATCATAAATGGCTTTTAAAATTAATGATGCCTTGGTTGACTAATTGTGGTATCAATATTCCAATTACCTACATAGGCAACGAATTGAAACGCAACCATCTCGACACGATAGGACACATGCCTTATGCGTGCCAGTTTAATTCACTGTTGATTGTTGATTTTTATTAAGATGATACGATAGTTGATGGCAGTGCGCTTGTACTCTATTACGTACGATGCCTCTTGTTACTCTAAGTCAGTGTATCGATTTATAAAATACTAAATAGGTATGTGGTGTACCTGGATATTATTCTTGTATCTATATACAAAACTAATATATATATACTGTATGTATATGCATTTATATTATTGGTCAGTTTATTAAAAATTATATGTAGGTACATATAAGTATAAATGATGCAATTGAAATTCTGCTACTCGTGGAGCGCATAGAAAAATGGCAGTACCTAAGTACTAATTTGTTAATATTGTGCGTATTTTTACTATTCGCGTTATTTCGAAAAAAAAATACGTGTATTGTAAACCCGTAAAATGAAGTAATTGTGAAAATGTTAATAGTTTGAACAGCGTTTGGCGACTTAACTGGTTACTAAAGCAAATAAACTAGGTCTAAGTAAAGTCCTACTACCTAAGAAACTTTTATAAATCTAGTTCTCTTTGTATGTTTGTAGTGTGCGTGCAATGTCTGTAGCCATTTACCTGTACAGATACGGTGCGTTGACGCTGCACCAAGGGGCGGCCCGGTTCCTCCGACTCTTCCTCCTCCAGAAGTTCATCAAACAGCGACGAGCTTGAGACATCTTCGAATATGCCCTCGGCTTCTATCTCACCCTGTTATAATAAGTATTTTATTAAGTCAATGTTGCTATTAATAATATGGTTAAACATTGCTGTACTACTGTGTGTTTTAGTTAAGTGACGTCAATCACTATACAAAGACATATAATGATACTTCAAAGTTTAATCTGTGAAGTCAAGCTTCATATAACATATGTAATAAAATATCATATTAAGTATGTAAACGGGGCACTTTTACGAAGAAGGCGAAATAGAAAATATTTAATTTTCCCTGTGTACTTCTAAATGTAGGTAGATACTTAATGGTACATACTATAAGTAGTCCTCTATTATGTTTAATTACCTTCAGGCGGTGCTTTGTAAAGGAAATATTAAAACAAATCCGAGAATAAACTACAATATGACAAACAGCTTAAAGTAGACAATGATTGCAGTGTTTGTGTTCTTAATACAAGTTCAGGCCATAAGTCAATACCATTGTGAGTGTCAGATTCACAAATACCATTGTTCTGACTCACGCGACCTAAATCAAAAGAGGCAATGACTACATTTAGAGGATCCTACTTCTGGACATCGGTCTTATTCCAGTCCCAGAAATTTTGGTGTTGATTTGCCAAATGGTAGGTAAGTAGGCCTGGTATTAACGGATTTTTTTATATAAAAACCGAATTATCACAAAAACTAGTTTTGTTTTTTTTACCAGTTGTTTGGATTAGTTACGTTAAGCCGACAACCATAAGAATTATAGTTACAAATGCAAGCAGTTGGTCGAGAAGAATGGAATTTCCTGTATCTATCCTACTTTTTCTAAAAAGCTTAAATACAATGAATTAATACTGATCCTGAATAGAATATCATGTTATACGGATCTAGAATGGAGCCTAAGACAATACACCACCATTGGAATGTTTTTACTTACATTACGCAATATGACGACTCTGTCGGCGCCCTTTAGATGGTGAAGCTGATGCGTGACAAGGATGCGTGTGGAGTGCCGCAGCAGGCCCATCACGCATTTGGCCACAAGATCCTTGCCGACGTGGGTGTCCACGGCCGACAACGGGTCGTCCAGAAGGTAAATGTCCGCCTGTAGCAATAAGACGGTGTTTAAAAAAGGGCGTTGTCGTTTCCGTAAAATTTCATAAGTTCAATAAAACATTATATTCACATATAAGAGTTTATTAAAAATTGTAAAAGCTCTTAAAATCATGAAAAGCTATAGGTACCTATACACTGAATACATCGAAAAATATTTCAAGAACATCATCATCCTCTTAGAGTTATGTAGGTACCATGCTTGGCCAGGGTCCGCTATTTAGTCATTGAAGCAACTGCCGATCTGACCTCCGTAACCTTTAGATAGGAAAACCAGAAAATTTGGATACACATCCATAGTTATTGGAATGTTCAGGTTTCATCACGATTTTTTCCCTCACCGCCGAGCTAGTGGTACCTTTAAATACGTACATAGATTTTATAAATCCAAAGGAACGTGCCCGGGTTTCAACCTGCACTCCTCGGTTAAAAGGCGCGGGTCTTTATTATTATTAGGTTACCACTGCCCACACATATTTCTTCAAGAATGAAAAAAAATAAACGTAAGTTGCATCGAAAAATGCCGGTGAGTGTAATTCTGTTCTGTGGTAATGCCAATATATGTACATAATTCCAATATAGAAATAACTTCAAAGTAACTACGGTCACCTAAATAAATAATAGAAAACCATTACAAATTCTTATCGCTTAGGATGTAAAACGATTGGGACTCATTTAGACTTACCAGTTAGTTACCAGCTCAATAATGACTACATAGGTAATCTAGAATGATAAGATAAAATAGCCATTATAGACAATGACCGATCTAAGATTTTGGTTTGAAGAGTGAGTATACTTACCTTAAACTGTAAAATATTAGCTAAATAAGTAGAGATGGAATGACGAAAGATTGACTAAACAAACAGATATACAATGCGAAAGTGGAAGGATGTAGAAACCGCGGAAGGCCCAACTTACCTACCACGACCAGATTGGTCGTGGTAGGGTCATGGATGTTAAAGAGGCGAGTGAGGTTTGTAAGGAACGTGCCATATGGCGTTCGGTTCTCTCTGCCTATCCCACCAGGGAAGTGGCGTGAAGTTTAGTCAGTTAGTTAGTTAATACGTAGAGAAAAAAAATAAGTTTTAGTGAGTCTACCTTAACAACAGCTTATCATTATGTTTTATGTATTGATAAAATATGTACATGCATATTTTAATTTGAAGTAGTAAACCTACCTTAATTACTATTATAATTGTCTGTTTACTGTTTATTATAATTTTCATAACTTCAGGCGTTTGTGTAAATATAGGAAGCATCCGTATTATTTACCTAACTAAAACTCCCAAGATACAATGATATAATAAACGATGATAAGTAAGTATGTACGTAATAATTTGTGGAGACTGGAGCTTAGCAAATTGACTTTATTACAACAACAGATACTTAAGATTGTAAAATTAATCCTGGCAGTTAAAACTAGAATCCTCATTTCAGTTCACATACGATGATAGACAAAATATAACAACGTAACAGAACACTACAATGTACAGCCATTTGAGGCTCGTTATGTTATCGCATCACAAAAATCTACGAATTTCCTTGTTAATATGAGAAAGAAAGTCATGATACGTAATAACAAGTCATATGTAGGTACGAGTAAGTATGTGATATTTGAAATCGTTAGAATGAGAAAATCCAGTACTCGTGGCAACTTGCATTTAGTTTATCTTCATTGGGATTTATAGACGGATAAACGGGTAAAAAAGATGATGGACGATATCGATATACCTACCTGACTTGGCTTAACGGCATAGTATGAGACAATAGCCACACTCTGAGGACTTTTCATCGTCTAAGATGACTTAAGTAAATATACCATGCCAGCACTGTATGTAACGATTGTGCATCGAATATACAACATCTTATCACAGATTTTTCGTACCTTAATAGTACAGCTAAGTACAATGACACAGACATTTATAAGAACAAAGGATTATTTTTATTTATTTAGGCTTAAAAATGTAACACACATACAGAAAGGGTAGGAAGAGTCAAAGGGGCAACAAGCCCCTTTAGCCACATTTAAGCCAAATATAAAATTGGGCTGGGTTAGAAGTCCCAGACCGACATGAGACAGAAATGTAAGATTTGAATCAAAATCAATAAAAATGATAAGATTATCACCGTGTTACCTAACGTCACGATATGTTATCGTTCCAGGGGCATCACTAACTTGCGAAGATATTTATTTTAAATCGATAAGTATAAATATATCAGATAGCATCACATAAATTGTTCTGACTCCGAGCTAAGTAGCTTAAGCACTTGTGTTACGGATATCAGAAGCAACAGTGGTATTACAAATATATATGTACTTAAATATTGGATATTAACACTCAGACACAGAACAAACACAAGTATTCATCACGCGAATGTTAGTCCTGGGTGGGAATCGAACCCACAACTCCTGGCGCATATTTGACCAAGAACAATAAGACCAACAACATAAAAGAGTTCGAAATGTGGAAGTAACGGTTTCGATACCATTAAGGTCAACGTAAAATATAAAATTGACAACATACATGTGTAATTTAATGTTAGTCTAAACATCCGGAAGTCAACAATGCAGAAATTAATTAACACTAGGTGATTGAATGCGATATCTGTGCATTTACCTATAGGTACTATCAATACTTAAGTGTGACCCTTAATAGATAGGTACGTCTTTGCAAACACACGCAATAAGAACCCATGATTGTAGAATGTCATGAAAATAACAGCACAATTTCAATAAACAATTTGAATATTATCTCCTCTATCAGGATAAACAATACGTTTTCACACTGTACCTACATATGAATGAAATTATTTATCTGTTATTATAAATAGATATCTTTAGCATCTATTCAATTGTTCCTAAGGTAGAGTAGACAAAGAGACAAGGCGGCGAATTTTAAATCATTATACTGTTTATTAGATATTATTTTGATAAGTCCATTAAATACAAGCAAACCTAAATAGAATAACGATGATTGTATACTAAGATTTATCTAACAATCAATGTTACTTTCCATATAAGTACAATTATCTATCTTAATTAAATACATAGGACCCAAAGGCAAGTAGGTAAAAGGAGGAGTCCCCATTCAATGATCGACAGAAACATTTTCCCAAGCGGGATTCGAACCTACGACCTTTCGTATTGTGGCCAGGTTCTCTAACAACTCGACCAACGGGCCTGTACAGTATAGGTACAGTTTAGTTTAGGTACAGACTGTATTTTATTATATATGTAGGTGGCCACTTCAAATGTCATCCTGACGTTCACGATTTTCCTACGATTACGACTTTGAGTTAGCAAACAATTCACGTTTCTCTGATAAAAGTTTCACGGTTGGCAGCCGGCTAAATTTATAAATATATTTAATACTGTTATACGTATTTTCTCAGATCGTACACCTAGTACTATGATAAAACATTACAAAATTATCTAATGCAAATAAATAATTTCCTTTACTACCCTTCACGCACATTACAGGATACTTCTATTTTAACTAAGGAAAGTAATTTTGTAAATATAGACACAAATGAGACGTTAAACATCCGAACCAATTTCTAACGAGTGAGTAGGATGCATAGATTTAGAATTTTTTGATTGATGACATGAATGGAGGTCAACCGATTTATTCTATTTACATATTGTCTTAACTCAGGTATGGAGTATCATCCACACGCGTGGCCTAGGTGGCATGTAAAACAAGACTTTGAGCACACATTTTGTAAATTTATGACATATAAATATTTATGCACAACAACCGTTCCCCGGACACTCTAGAAATCATTTATAATTAAAATTTGGAAACGTCGGCAAGTCTGTATAAAAGGATTCGCCGCCGCTATTCCAATCTATTATTACATTGTTAATTTTATGAGAATTGTTGCTAACCTGACGGTAACATGCCCGGGCGAGGCCCACGCGCGCCCTCTGGCCACCGCTGAGGCTGGCTCCCCGTTCACCCACCAGGGTCGCGTCTCCGTTGGCAAGCTGCTCGAAGTCACGAAGAAGAGCGCACGCTGTTACCACCTATTGTTGAGTTCGTACACATTATATAATCCGTCGAGAAATGCAAAGAAATAAAATGTATACGAAATCCCAGTAATATATCCGGAGTCGGAGCAATTTGGGAAATACACTACATTCCTATATAAAATTCAATCCAACTAATTTAATCCCATCAAAAACAATACTTGTCAAAAAAACCAAGTCTCGCAACTCAGTTGTTCTACGGTAAAAAGTTGTGAGATCCATGTAATGATTGAGACTCGGCCATCGCATGAAAACACGTGTAAATTAAATTATTTAGTGCGATGGCCAAGTCAATATATTTATATAAAACGTTTAAGATTTTTAATATTGATATGCATCACTATAAGATGCTGTTAATTATTACGTAACAACTTAATGCTTCGAGTACGGAGATTCCAGACACAATTGATTTTCAATTGTTATGGACCACGATCGTGGTCTTAGGGACTGGACGTATTAAGACAGAAAGTCACTTAAGTAGAGACTGAATATATTAATAACCGACTTGGTATTACATGGATCTCACAACTTTTTACCGTAGAACAACTGAGTTGCGAGACTTGGTTTTTTTGACAAAAATTGTTTTTGATGGGATCTCATTTCTTTTTGTATTTTGTAGACAGTTCTACTTTTTTCCTTTTCGGTACCTTCTTCTTATTGTTTATATGTATATCTACCAGCAACGAATTTTCTTAAAGCCCTCTCTCTGACATATGAACTTTTCTTATTTTTGTAGGTAGCCTTCCGTTTTCTCTTTTCCGGTACTACTTCTTGAGCTTCAGCTACAGTTTTTCTAAGAGCCCACTGCCTGTTTCTAAGCGTTTTTCTGGGAGGCTTTGTTGTTACAATTTTTGACAAATCTGGACGATAAATGCTTCTTGGTCTGTTGTATTCACAAATTGAGGATTCCTGCGCTTTAACACTTCCAAAGTCGACATTAATTAGATGTAAACCGCCCAGACTTGTAACTGTAAGACTTGTAATTGCGGAATGAATTCGCATGACGGGAATACCCATTTTTTGCTCGATTTGGCAGGGGCACTACCGTGCGCCTATATTTATATGGGATTACAAAGTTATTTAAGCAGTTATGTATCTAGAAAACTGGACCGAAATTAAAAAAATTTGGTAGACTTAGCGGTTGCACTACCGCGCCCCCAAATATTTTAGTTTTTTCTTAGTTCATACACCAAACACTACTTATATTCCAAATTTGAAGCTTCTAGGTCTGCTAGAAGTGCCTTAGAATTTTGATGATCGGTGAGTCAGTCAGTGAGTGACAAAATTAAGAAACCTTGACCCATTATAATTCTTAAACTACTGGTTCAAATTAAATGAAATTTGAAATATACCGTGTCTTTACAATGCCTGCATGGTTACTGAAAATTCAGTCTTCTAGTTTTATCCACAACGAAGTTGCAGGGGGTCGAAAATGGCCTGAATTGCTTCGAGAAAAGGATGGTACGGCCGTGCCGCTTTTTTGCTCGACTTGGCGGGGGCACTACCGTGCGCCTTTATATTTATATGGTATTACAAAGTTATTTAAGTAAGTAGTTAAATATTTATAAAACTGGACCGAAATTGAAAAAAATTGCTAGACTTAGCGGTTGCACTACCGTGCCCCCAAATATTTTAGTTTTTCCTTAGTTCATACACCAAACACTACTTATATTCCAAATTTGAAGCTTCTAGGTCTGCTAGAAGTGCCTTAGAATTTTGATGATCGGTCAGTCAGTCAGTCAGTCAGTCAGTCAGTCAGTCAGTCAGTCAGTCAGTCAGTTAGTCAGTCAGTGAGTGACAAAATTAAGAAACTTTGACCCGTTATAATTCTTAAACTACTGGTTCAAATTGAATGAAATTTGAAATATACCGTGTCTTTACAATGCCTGCATGGTTACTGAAAATTCAGTCTTCTAGTTTTATCCACAACGAAGTTACAAGGGGTCGAAAATGGCCTAAATTGCTTCGAGAAAAGGATGGTACGGCCGTGCCGCTTTTTTGCTCGACTTGGCGGGAGCACTGCCGTGCCCCCAGATACCAAGTGCCTGTTGTCATACAGAGAAATTCTCCCATTAGGAGAAAGGTTGATTGGTGTTCAGATTGATCAATGTCAGTAATGTATTTTCCTTTCATTAATTACATTACATTAGATACATATCTATTACTAACCTTCTTGTATCGAACTGGATCGTACGGCAGTCCAAAGAGTATATTCTGTCTGACAGTGGCGACGAATAGCCAAGGCTCCTGACTGGCGTAAGAGATTCGTGATCCACCCAGGGTTATTGTGCCTTCCGTAGGCGGCAACTCTCCCAGAAGTAGCTGCAGCAGTGACGACTGCAAAACAGACATCATTAGTTTTGTATATAGGTAAGAAGTATCTTAAACGAATCGGCAGACGTTTTAGTTGACGAGAAGCGCGGATTGGCACATGATGGTCTGCGGTCAGTAGTCGTCATTGGTAAAACACATAGAATACATACATACATAACATCACGCCCATAATCCCTGAATGGGGAGGGAGAGTCAAAGGGGCAGCAGGCCCCTTTAACCACATTCAGCCAAAAATAAAACTGGGCTGGGTTAGATGGAAAAATGTAAAAAAGTAGTGACAAGTGGCTAGCTTATCGCCTACACAATCACATACACAAAACCCGATATACCATTAGTCGCCTTTCACGACATGCTAGGCAAGAAACACATTTGGCACATTCTTTTTAAGTCCCAGACCAACGTGAGACATACACATAGGATCTACAGCGCAAAACCTTTTATATCTTGTCCCACCCCTGGAAGGAACTTCATGGAGTCAGACTCCTACTGCCTGAAATATCCAGTGTGTCTTGATCTGTCGCATTCGATCTGGTATCACAATATCTAACGATCCAAATTCCAAATTTAGTAAAAACCATCCAAAGTAATCCCATATAAATCCTACAGTAATGATACTATTAGCGCCGAGTCCGTTAAGTGTGATGTGCATGATGACTAGCATATTCATTAATTTATTTTGTTACAAACAACCTTTATTAATGTCAATTAAGTAATCATTATGTTATAGATTTCAATAAGGCTAACCTTTATTTTTGTTTTATCCAACACTATCTAGGTCAACCAAGTAACAATAAATCAATAGCTAGAATGAAGGTCAAACACATAAACTGATTTATAAGTGTGATAGCCATAATATGATTTTACCCTTATTGTTCTTAGTAGAGTTAGTTAGGATTAGAGATATGCATGTTTGTTCTTTATTGATCAAAACAATTACAGAAAGACGAAATATGGTTCATAGAGCTCACTGTCTGGCGTTCAGTTCTTTCTGCCTACCCCGCTAGGGAAGTGGCGTGAAGTAGTTAGTTAGTTAGAAGTTTATTTCACTCCATTTGCCAAAATTGGAAGTGGCGTGAAGTTTTTTTTTATCTTTATTTATATAGGCTTCAAAAAAAGCACTTATAAATCGTCGGGACAAAATAAATATAAACCGTTTTAAAAAACAGATTCTACCGAGAATAAACCGGTAAGGAACTCGATAGTTTCTCTTTTAAATGCTAAGTCTTAATAGCTATTAGGTTGTTGCAATATCTTAGTCAAGTTAAATCTATCAGTGCAGGCAAACAGCCTACATTACATACATTGATCCGACTCCGAGGTAAGTAGCTTAAGCACTTGTGTTACGGACATCAGAAACAACAGTGGCATTACAAATATATACTTAAATATTGGATATTAACAACCAGACACAGAACAAACATAAGTATTCATCATACGAATATTTGTCCTGGGTGGGGATCGAACCCACAACTCTTGGCGCATGAGGCAGGGTCACCACCGAATGCGCCATCGAGCTTGTCATCAGCCTATTCTGAGACTAGCCATATATCCCTATCATTTAAATAATCTTCTACCTTATAGTAGACCAATAAAATAATTACCACTCCTATGGAATCTATTACATGGAACTACAAGCCTGTGTTTATTCCTAGTGTTAAAAAGATGTGTACCTATGTATTTTATTTTTTAGCAAAAATATACAAAATGAACTGCGAGGCTATTGTTAAAATATTGATTTCCTTAAATATTTATCTAAGTAAATCACGTGGTCTGAGGCCGTATATGGCCCTGATGGCTCTTTACTGCAATATAAAAATGGCTTAAATATCGGCCGCAGATCCCCACAGCAACAGACCATATGACATCATAATATGAAAAACCAACCTTGCCGTTTCAATATCAGATAGACTCCTTATTTTTCTCACTGCATATGCAGCTGAACTAAGTCTCCCTGCCAGGGCAGCAATATGGGGAGCCCATTAAAGTTTTGAATCTATTGTGATTCCAAGGAACATAGCGGAATTAACAACTTCAATAGATTAATTATTCATAATAATATTAGAGTTAATCTGCCTTATATTGGGCATTGAAAATTTAATACATTTGGTTTTCTTGGCATTAAGTAATAAATTATTGGTTGTGAACCAATGTAGTATCGTAAGAGAGCATTATTTACATCATCAAACTTATGTTTCTGTCTTTCGATATTTTAAAAATAAGTGAAGTATCATTAGCAAATAATACTGTATCACGTAAGTCCTTTGTATAGTACGGAAGATCATTTATATATATCAGGAAGAGAAGAGGCCTCAATATTGATCCCTGGGACACTCCCATAGTTAAAGAGGTGCCAGGAGAAATAATCCCATTTATATTTATTACTAGCCGTCGGTCATTTAAGTATAACTTTATAAGATTAAGCGAGTTCATTGAAACACCATAATGCCTTAGCTTAATCAAGGGAGTCTGGTGATCTACGCAATCAAGGCCTTAGAAAGATTACAAAAAAATCCTACAGAATCCTGCTTGCCCTCCCATGCCACAATAATATGTTTTACAAGCGCTATTCCTGCATCAGTGGTGGATTAACCCCTGGTGAATCCAAACTGTTTCTCATGTAATAAATTATTTACAGAAAAGTGAGATAGTAACCGAGTAAGTATAATTTTTTTTTCAAATCTTGCTTAAGACTGGCAATATAAATAGTCTATAGGTAGACGGGTCACTTCTATCACCTGTTTTAAATAATGGAATAATTTTGCTTGCTATATTTCATTAAATTTGGAAATTGTCCATTGTCTATACATTGATCGAATAGTTCTGCTAAAACAGGGGCAATAGATTAGTATTATATGCTTTAATATGTCTATTGAAATTCCCCATAAATCCTGTCCTTTGTACGTTAAGTTCTCTAAAAGTTTTTAGAATAGTTCTATCGTTAATATGATGCAAATTAAATGGAGTGTGTGTTCAACAACGTTAGATTTGAGGACGGAATGAGCAACATGCGGACAGGAATTCAATGAACAGGTAATCGCAGTTGGAATGTAGAAGTAGGTTTCAAAGGCATTTGCCACTTCATCGTCGGAACTAAGATATTTATTACAAATTTTTAATGAGAGCTTGTGATTTTATGTTTTATTTTTACAAGTCTCTTTATTAATTACATTACACGTGGCTGTAATTTTCTTTAAGTTAGTTAGTTAGCTACTTGGACTCTGCCTAAGTATCCCTTCGGGGATTTCGAGCGTGACGTTATGTAGGTGTGTACAATCACAGAAATATAGAAATCATAAAAGAACTCCTCCATTTGGATCTCCATAAAGTAGACAGGATATGATTTTCCATCCTTGTTAAAGTCAGTGAAATAGGAGTGTCTACTGTATAAGTCGATACAAAGAGCGTCAATAATTGCAGTTAGAGTGAGACATAATACTACATACGCAGTACCTACCTATCTGTCGTACTATAACCATTGCGATCAGTTTGGGTAAAACATTTTGCTGACAAATTTGTAGTTAAGCCTATGTATGTTTTTAATACTCCTCTTCTACACTCTATACCTAAACCACAAATTTTATAACTCCTAAACATAAACAGGTGTTAGATACATAAAGTAAAATTATTTTCGATCGAAGGTTGCTAGCCCCGACGTCAGACAACCGTAAAATAGAGGATATACCTACAATAAAACAAATAATATTTACAGGTGCAAAAGTGTCTATATGTATAATAATGCTACCTATATTTTCTGAAAAATCACATAAGTACCTACATTGATTTGATTCCCAGCAAAGTAGCTTATTCACGTATTTCACGTGTGTTACGGATATCATAACCAACAGTGGTCTCACAAATATAAACTTAAATATTGTATACATATACCTACCTATTTATAACCCTTCACAGGACAAACACATTCAATCACACAATCAAATACGAATATTCATCTTAGATAGGAATCCATCGAAAAACTCTTGGTGCATGAATGTACGAATGGGTCACACCGAATGCGCAATCGAACCAGTCAAAATAATATGGTATACAACAAATTAATAATTCATATTTACCTTTCCAGATCCCACGAGGCCAGCAACTCCAATAAATTCTCCAGGCTGCACGGTAAGACTGATATTCCGCAAAGTGTTGACGATGGAGTCCGGCTGCCAGCTGGCACTCACGCCCGACAACACTAATGCGGTCGGCTTCAGTTTACTTTCCCGCTGCTTCTCTTTTTCTAACTTAGGGTCCAATTCATTCAAGCTGTTTACATGACCGTTTGCCTCCTTCTGTTTGGCTGAAGAGATTTCTTCCAGAGACAGGAATTCCTGTGTAAACAGTTAAAGCACCCTGTGTAAATATGGTTACATCAATTTGTATGTTCACTGATGTCGTTTAGATGTAAGACCAAATAGTAAATGATCTCAGATTCCGCCCAGGGTCAAATAAAAAAAATATATTACAGATAGGTACATACATTACAGATTCCTAATACACATGTATAGCAATCAGAATCACATGATTAGAAATAAAGGCATTATTTTGTAGCCAGATAATTACTTACTACAATACAGACCGTTGACACATGTAACCAATTCCGCGGACTAGTAAAAAAAAGAAGGACTCCGCGCCACTAACTAGAAATTGAAGCTCCTCAGGTGCTCCACCTTGACACGCAACTTACGTCATACATTGACATAATAAGTGCTCCAAATGACAGATATCCGATATCTAGTATCCATAAGTATCTCACTCACACATTCATAAACGTGGCTTCACCCTATAGTATGACAGCGTGGAGTCCTTCTTTTTTTATAGTCCGTGACCAATTCATGTAAAGTTAAGTTATAAACATTAAAGACAGTAAGTATTTAAAAACTTATAATAACATTTTCAGAATATATTTATTTGTCATAAATTAAAGGAGTTATTTATTACCCATCATCACGTGCCCTCACAGGGTCTATAATTTATTAATAACCGCCAACACCTTGTAAACGTTATAGACTACTGGCCCATGTCCAAAATGGATGGGTCATATGAACCACCAGGTGACGTATATAGGACTATATAAGAGCATAAAATAATAAGATTCAGCACTATGCCGTCACTTGTAAGCTGTCCAACTGGGTGCTGGTGAGAATTCAAAAGGGCCTGTAGAGTAAGTACATTTTGGTCATTTAAAGGTAATATTAATATACATTCAAAGGAACAATAATTTTTTGACGGCTATATTTTAATAGTATTTTTGAGTGCTAGATAATGTTTTGGAACCGAAGCCGTACTTTTTCTAATCTCCCCCCGGACCACGGAAAAAGAGGGGGTTGCAACCCTCGATTTTTTCCCCTTGTCGCATGATTTTTGTACGGCGTTGCGGAATAATGGATTAGAAGCTGTATTGAAACAGTATGAAACTGATGCCGTACAGAATCAAATGACTAAATTTACCCTGGAAATTGTCACAAAATCAAAAAAAATTACCGACTTTGTGGCGCACCGTTTTTGTACGGCACTGCGCGCTTTTATATTATTTTTCATGGATCTATCGATGGTCAAAATGCCGTACAAAAATAAATGACCAAAATGTACTCACTCTACAGGCACTTTTGAATTCTCACCAGCACCCAGTTGGACAGCTTACAAGTGACGGCATAGTGCTGAATCTTATTATTTTATGCTCTTATATCGTCCTATATACGTTACCTGGTGGTTCATATGACCCATCCATTTTGGACATGGGCCAGTAGTCTATTATGAAAGCAAAAAATTCAGTCGAATTGAGAACCTCCTCTTTTTTTTAAGTCGGTTAATAAATTATTAAGTATTGAATTTGAGTAGGTACTGCGAATGCCAATCAAAGCTCGATGACGTCACTGACCCGCAAACAAGTTGACATAGCCGTCATGTCATTTTTCATACCCAAGTTAAAAGTTTCACCGGCGAACTAATTTCAATATTGATTTCAAGTTTTCAACGATTATACAACTCTTTATTACTTACATATGAAAGGGACATTTTACTCATTTTACATACTATTTTATCATAGGAATTTAAAACTACTTAACATCTGTATCAACCACAGAACAGAAAAAACTAGTAGAAATGGCATGTCACAATTTTTTTATGAGAACCGATGAAGCCAAACTCACATTCGCCACTAATCACATAAGCAATGAGTTGGATTGGCCGTTCTTATTTTAGCCAATAACAGCTTATCTTAGTAGTCCTACAACAGACAACATACTTTCCTCCTTATGAAAAACGGTTCAATAATTATTGAACCGTTTTTTTAGAGGTATAGTAAATTATAATTTACTATACCTCTAAAAAAAGTAGTTAAGACCTTTCGTAACCCAAGTTCAAACCGAACACTAATGTTGGGATAATTTTTCTACTCGATCATAGATGGTGTTGTTTTTTTAGAGCAATTATTATTTCATGAAATTATTATTTTCGTGTTTATATAGGGTCTATCTATATAGCAAAATCAATTCCAAAAATTAGTCAACATCCCTATTCTATAGCACATCTGACGTCCTACGTCAAAACCCTACGTCGGGTTTGACGTCATATTCGCAAAATGTCATCACGAAAAATTTGGTCACTTTCGCAAAAGGTCACTTTCACAAAATGTCACTTTCGCAGAATGTTATTTGCAATTTTGTTCCTGTGAGGTATTCTCTGTATATTAAAGTAAAGGAAATACCAACAACCAAATAGGATTTTAACACAAAACAAAAATATTATGTACTTACACAAAAATATACTGGATAAAAAATGACTTTTTGCTAAAGCGATATTTTGCGAGTGACCAATTTTTTAACGATGACATTTTACGAATATGACGTTCTGCGTCAAAACCCCTGCATACGTCATTGTTCAGCGCATTTATTACTGGTTTTGTTTATAAATAGCAACTCACTTGTAGGTAATTAGGTACACTGAATAAATTAAGTTAAATGGATAATATTTAAGGTATTTGCATATTAAATTGTACTTTCTCTTAAAAAATACTTGCTTAACTATAAATAAATTCAATAGGTGGTAATTAATTTGATCAAAATATTGTCAATGTCTTAAGTTTCATGGATTGCATGATAATAGCAAATGTATATAAAAAAACAAATTAATTAGTTAAACTCATTATCAGAGTCACATAAATCTGAATACAATAAAGATTATTGGTTTTATACCTGTCTCTCGAGTTATCTAATCAAGGCATCGTATTAATAAATCGGACAAATGTAATAGCGTTTTTACAACTTAGATAATTGTTAATCAAGTCATTACATTGCCGCGTATAGCATAGCACCTGTTGGGTTTTATAAATAATAAATAAAAATAAATATGTTTTCCTTTTAATTGTTACTTACATTTGATCAATCTACCTTTTATGAGCATAATGTCAACATTTTATTAGATTGAGATTAGGAAGATGTAAGAAGCCATAAAAACCGTAGAGCTTCTATGAAAAAGATCACGAGATTAAAGATTTCACTATTAAAAAACAAAACACAACAGAACACCAATTAAACTTTTTGGGGTATTTGGGGTATAACAAACCTATTGAAGTGTAACTTCGACGTTTGATGTCAGATTCCTACAGGATCCTATTCATCATGGGGTACGTTAAAAAACGCTCAATAGGTACTAATGGACACCTTCAGGTAAGTGACCGATACCCTGGGGCAGTAATCTTAAACCTATGGTAAAGCGGCATGTAAAACATTAAAAAACATATTAAGTATTCGTCCTTACCTCTAAACGTCTAATCGACACGTTGGTTTCAGCGAGGAAAGACAGCGCGTAGGGGAAGAAGATATTGCATGCCAGCTGCAGCAAGTTGAAGTACTGCACGAGCGCAAAGGTGATGCCGGAGCGGATGGCGCCGCCCATGACCACGAATGCAACCACAGTCGCGTACAGGATGAACCGCTCCGTGAACACGGTCAGCGCGATTGAGAACCCTTTGATCATCGACGTCCGTCTTATAAATTTGATTTCTAGCCTGTGAATTGAAGTCAGCAGTGTAATGTCTACAGAAATCAATTGGAGTTTAGTCGAGCGACCATGAAATGATGTTTTATAAATATTAGCATCAAAAGCATACAGCATTACGTGACCATGATACAGAACATAAAATATTTTTATACTTTATTTCCTTTTTTTAAATACTGATAAACATTAACTTTGTTGAGTTAGGGTACCAGCAATTCTTCTGAGATTATTAGGCACATGCCCATAATTAAATATCTTGAAACCGGTTTGTGACTATTAAGGGTTATAAATTTGTCCATTAATATTTCAATCATGCCAAGTTTTTAAACCTTTTCTAAAGGAACGAGCGTGACTTGATTCATCTTGTGATGTAGTCTTTGCTTGCATCTGTGACTATCAAGTGAAAGACGCGGAATGTAATATGAATGGCTATATTATAACTGGATAAATAAATGTTGCGACCGCGACACAAGATAGTCAAGATTATAACTCCAATAATATGTAAACAGATGACGTCGATCGAACATGCAGAAAAACCATAAAATCCTGCATCGCGCTGACGAATTCTCGCCACTAAGTATAAATACAACACACCAAGACAGTTCGATCCCCGAGCAAGCAACACTTTTTTTTTCTTTTTTTTTTCTGTTGGGGAAACTCCTAGCCGTCACCCTCTACTCGGGGAAACAGAGGGTGGTGTGTCGGACTCGAACCGACTAAAACCCCAACGTGGCCTCCCGCGGCGCAGTTCCAGAGGAGCCGGTATCCCCACTGCTGGGACTATACGGCAACTCGTCCGTTGTGCGCATGCCGCGCTGCGCGGCCCACCTCGCGCGGCGGTGGTCGATGTTGTGCAGCCCACAGTCGTCAGTCGTCGGATGCACAGCACCGAGCACGCGTGACATGGCATAGCATGCAACACCTACCTCAGCGGAAGTATTTCCACTTTTAGTGCGAGCGCGTATGTTCGCACATTGGTGACCTGGACGTGATATGCACACGTAATTTTTACGTCAACTGTCAATCATCTGACGTCACATACCACTTGGTGACGTCCGCATCATTCTGACGTCAGCAGTCTTCGAATCGGAGCCAATGACTGTCCCTACCTCAGCGCTACACCAGCAGTTTCGAGCGAGCCGTAAACAGCGCCTTACAAAGTCATTACAGCCTACAACGCTACTTGGTTCCCCGGAAGCTCACCGCGTGCGCTCCCAGTAACGCAGCCCTACGACCGGACACAAGCGGACACTCCGGCGTGGCAGTGCAGCAGCTGCACACTGCATCGCACGCGTCACGCGCACCCTGACTCATCGGATTAGAACGGGTCGTGGCTCAACACGGATAGAGTGCCCAACTCATATATGGGGGGAGTGCTGTGGCGACCGCGCCGCAACATAATCAAGATTATAATTTCATTAATAAGTAAACAGATGACGTCGATAGAACATGCAGAAACGCTATGCAATCCTGCATCGCACTGACGAAGTTATTCTCGCCACTAAGTAGATATATAATAGATACACCAAGATGGTTAGTCGGACCTAGGTCCCCGAGCAAGTAACACCTAGCTCGGCGGAAGTACTTCCACCTTTAATGCAAGCGCGTATGTTTATATAAATCACAGTATGTCACGTCACCATTATCGGCTTGATAACCAAATGGCCTGCAGCGTACTTACTTCCTCAAAGTGTTAACTAGTTTCTCGAAGGGTTTCTCCCAAGCGTACATCTTGATCACCTGCACGCCGCTCACCAACTCCGTCATCACCCTCACCCTCTCGTCTGTCCGTTTGGCTATCTTGCCTCTCAACACGCCTTGCCGATTGCTCAGATACGCTGAAGAACATTTTATCATTGTCATTACGTATTAAATGTCAAGTTCAAATATTTGGCATTACCGGAATTTACACACTGCGCGTTATCTCACATTGGCATTCACAATCGTCACAATACTATTTACATAAAATGCATTACATAATAACACGGAAAATGTACATGTTTAAAAAGTTCACCTTGAACCAATACGGTCTGCAAGAATATGACAGCGAGCGCGGCGAGCACAGCCCACTTGACGTGCTCCCAGACTAGGTAAGTGACGACTGGCACCATGATCGGCATCACCCACAAGTAATGGAGGAACTGGGTCACCAGATCGAATCTGTTCACGTCGTTCGACATCAGGTTGATCACTTGTCCGGCCTCTGTTTTGTTCATTCCAGTCTGGTCTAGTTTTAATATCTAGAAGAATACAAATTTTCAATCAAAAGAACCGGAAGTACTTGATGATTTTGATTTCCACAACATAAGCAATTTTATATGAATCGACGAAAGACCCTTTTATATTAAAGCAAACGAATCGGTCAGGAAAGTAATGAACTATCGCCTTAACGAATTGAGAAAGACTCGTTAAAACGGTTGTTCTTGTTTTACTCTTTTTTTAAGACTGTTAAAAACGCGTTAGCGTCAAGTTAAGATTTAATCTATATTTATAATAAATCTGTAGAGAGGTCAATTCTGTACATGATATATATATTTAAAATAACTATCAGGGGGTGATTAGTGATCGATACTGATGCCAAAAATTCAATTAGTAAAATTTTTGTCTGTCTGTCTGTCTGTATGTTCTCTATACAAACAAAAACTACTCGACGGATTTTAACGAAACTTGGTACAATTATTCTTCATACTCCTGGGCAGGTTATAGTATACTTTTTATCATGCTACAATCAATAGGAGCAGAGTAGTGAAGAGAAATGTTGGGAAAACGGGAGAAGTTACTCCATTTTTTAAGCTTCCGTCGCGTGTGCAGCCTTAATGGTTAAAGTTACATAGAAATCATGTATGACGGAAATAGTCTTTATAATATTAACCATAAACGCGGGTGACAACGCTGGCACAGCTAGTATAAAATAAAATCATTTGACTTTAACACGATCGGAATAGAGGTACGTTTAATTTATACGTTTGAGTAAAAGTAGAAGCCAAAATTTAACTCACCTTTCTATATAATAGTGAACAGCAGGCAATTCTCACTCTCATACCTACGCAGGATTGAGCCAAATTCATATGATTCATCATTAAACCGGTTACCACAGTCAGCAAATTCATTGAAAAATTATAAACATGAGCAAGTTTGTAAGTCTCGTCATTTTTCTCCCCAGAAAAATATCCTATGAATAAAGCTAGTGTATACGGTAACAAAGGCCTGAAAAAGATAGATTATAGTAAAATCAATTGGACTAACTCATTTAATGGTCTATTGAAATTTTGCAGAAGTAGTTATTGCGAGGCTTAGCCAAAGGCTATTTATTAATAATAATGTAGGGTACCCACCATAAACTAAACTAATACGATAGAATAATAAGAAAATAGACTGAGACTATGCCAAGGCATATTACGTTTTGAGGAAAAGGCTTTATGCTTACCAAAGCACGATAAATAGTATCCCGACAAAAATACCACATATCATATACTCCAGCCAAAAAGATCTGATTATGGCTTTGGAGAGGGAGGGCTTTCCACCCTCCCGGCGGCTCCTCTCCAGCTCATGATTCCACGCGTCCTCTAGCTTGTCACCGAGGCCCCCTGAGTGATCACACTGCCGTGCTTGCCATAGATCTTCTATCTGGATGGCCCGTGTGTAGCCCTTTTTGAAGAAGCTAAAGCTCCATCTGTAACGAAATACAGGTACCCGCTGAAAACCAGCCTACCTGACTGACTATCAGGTAGCTCACGACTTGAACTTTGGCACACCTAATTTTTGTAGCATATTTTTTTTTCTTTATATTTTATAATACCATGTATTGTAACCTATAACTTTTTTTGTTGTTTCTATGTTTTAGTTTAGTCGCCACCCAAAACCAAACGTAAGCGGTGTAACTGTTCGTTTAGTGTATTTACAAGTCTCGACAATATCTACGTGTTTTAACGGAAATGGAAGGTAAGTGTCTTATTTTTATAAGGTTTTGTAAATCTTTTTGTAGTTTTTCTTGGATTCATTGATTTTATGTTATTATAGAATGAAATATGAGAATTCGTGACATGTAGAACGCTATGATATTTCTTTTCTTGTGTTCTGTTTGTCAACAAAATATTAGGTTTTTAATAGAATATCAATTTACGTGATTTATTTACATAAAGATAAACACAGTTACAATTCAGTTTACTGGCTTTCTATTAACTTTTTTTTTAATGTGTGTTCGCGCATAACTTCGTCGTTTATGAACCGATTTCGATGATTCTTTTTTGTTGGAAAGGAGATATCTCAAGGGTGGTCCCATGATAAGGAAGCCATATTCTGATCATGGCATCCCTGAGACTAGTGCGTTTGTAATTTTTTTCATTAAGTATTTGAATGTGAATGTGCGCGTACGCACACGACGCGTATGTGAGTTCTCGACGTTGCCTTCACGAAAAAGACAGGGGCATTGAAAAAGTTTAATACATACTTACAGACCTATCTTCAACACTCCGCTCGTGCTCTTAGTTTGTCGGTTTTGTGTTCTGGCGGTTGATGTTTATAAGTGGTGTGGTGTAATGTATTTTTGCATTTATACAATATTTTCCCGCATTGCACAGTTCCGCCTGTCTGGGAAACGATCCCTGTGTACTGGGTCGTTTCCCCCCAGGCGCAGGAGGCCCAGCTAAGGCAGGACCGACGCTGTGGTGTTCACGGTGGTTTAGCGTTGCGCGATCCCGTAGGCACCTTACATAAAGGCGTTTGACGGTACATCCCAGGGGTTTAGTCGGTATACCCCGCCCACTACCATCTTGGGCGGAGCAGGGTCCTCTTTTCTACTCGAGGACCCCGGGAGTCCGACACAACACGCTGATTTCCCCCGGTTTCAACGGGATGGTGCGTAAAGCATTCCCCTGGGTCAACAAAAACTTACTAAGCCCCCCTGTTACGACAAACCGTGGACCCCGGCGGGGGGGTGCTAAGACCAGCGCTGGGTAGGGGGAGCGAACATTTAATCTAGCTTCAACCTAAATAGGCTTTGGCCAAGCACTGAAAAGAGTTTTGAATGTTAATTTATAAATGTTTGTAATAGCTGAAACTGAATAAATCTATTTCATTTACTTCACAAAAATAAATAAAATACCGTTTATAAAATAATCTTAGTTCGCTGTGTGTCAAAAATATATACCTTTATGTATACAATCGATGTACTTACAACTACCAGGTACATGATGCCACATCACTAGAAAATTGCCACCTCGACTTGTTGCGAACTATAGGGAGGTGCAGGCTCTACTTTAAAAAGACAAAATCTAACTTTTAAAGTTTTTTACAACTATTAAGTGTGTGTTTTTCATTTATACATCAACTACAGAGAATAAACAACTTGAATATGAATATTTGAACATTTATTTAGGTATTCGTTTTCTTATTTTCACTTTAGATACATCATGGTGGCACTGTTCAATGAGTTTTACAGTCTAGTAGAGGTACAAGTAAATTACGCAATTATCTCAAGTATTCACGTCGTTCACATAGATTGAAGTGCAATGATTTAAAAAAAACCCTGGCCAATTTTGAAAAACGGAGAGTATAAGATCGCACATGTATGTGTATTTACTAAAAACAAGGATGATTGTTGTAAAAATGCTGGTATTCGCTGGGTGCGAAGTAGGAGATGGGAGAACCACGAATCGTTCGCAGCGCGCGCCGTGGCCAAAAAAGGAAATTTCGGCAGACCAACTGTCACTTTATACTAGCGAAATTTACGTATAAAATAAATAAACATGCGTCAAGAAACCTGCTGCGTAGTCAAATGCAAGAACAATGGCAAAATAGTGATTAAAAATTCTATAATTCTTCAATGGTGTGGCTCATATATGAGCTTCATATTTAATTTCCTTTAACATTTTGCACATGTTGAGCCAAAACTAATAGTTTTCCTTTTATTTAGACTGGCCCGTTGGTCGAGTAATCAGAGACCCTGGCCACGAAATCAAGGGTCGCTGGTTTAAATCCCGCTAGGGGCAAATGTTTCGTTTGATGAATATGGACATTAAATTTGTGCTCGAGTCATGGATGTTTATAAAACGTATTTAAGTATGTCTATTCTTTCACCTAGTATCCATAGCACAAGCTTATAAGCTTAGATATTACGTAGGACCAATTTAATAGATCACATTTGACACTTCATCAAAATTCAACAACGTGACCTTATAACGGAGGACATAAAATATAATTTATTTTTTCGAAGTTAAAACTGCACAATTGCCTACCTTTTTTTAATTACGATTACATATTTATTGTAATAATTACAAAAGAAGGTAACTTTACGATTCCCTTTACTAGTAAACCATTTAAATTTATTAAATTGCTGTTCTAAAGATAACTGAACGTCGTTGCAATGTGGCGTCAATGAACCCTTTTTCTTTAAAACACTGGATGTTACCCAAAAAAATCGAAAGTAGTTACGTAGATTCAAATGCAATGATTATGTTTTTGTGAAGGAATATTTCACCATAAATAAGCGCTTGTGATTATATTAAAACATATTTTTCTTTGAATTAACTATAAAAATACAAAAATAACTAAATAAAGGGTCATGCAGCGCGGAACAATACTGAACCACCCTTCAGTCAGTACTGCTAAAATGCTGACTCTGCTACAAACTGCGTGTGCAGAAGTCACTACAGAAGACCAGAGAAAGGTCGTAGAGAAAACAAACAAAATAATTTTACATTTTGAACGAACGATTTTGAACGAACTGTGAATATAGACAATAATAATGAAAATAAATTAACAATATCTCTGAGTGCTGATGCAGATTACAATACTATTTTAGCTACAGTTCTGATAGTTAAACTGAATAAATGCATTTTGTTCCTCTACGATATAAAATAACAATGGGACAGGACTGCTATTTTTTTAAATCGATTTGAATCGTGACCTGATGAATCGATCCACAAAAATCGAGGTCTAAAAGATCGATTTCTAATAAATCGATCTTTTTTCAAATTCGCTTTTACAATGTAAATATAAATAAAATAGATTAAAAACAAGACATTTGTCTGGTTTTAACTTTAATATAATTAACGATAATTCATTATAATAAATTTATTTGTTAAAATTAACAATCTTTTAATCAGGAAATTCGATTATAACAATTATTTTTATCACCATATCAAAGATTCAGATTAATTAGAAAACGAGGCATTTATTTCTATTTGGTCATAAAGCAATTAAATAATTTAGCTTATATTTCCCATATGTCTAAACTTTTTAAAAACAACAGTGTGTCAAGTCTGCTGGGATCCAATCCACAATTATAAACTCAACTTTTTTTTTTTTTTATTGAAGAGAAGTTAGGCGAAGGAGACTAAACACACAGCCATCTCGCGAGTTTTGAGTAGTTAAGTTAAGTAGTAGAAATCTAGAACTACGGGCACCTTCAACTAATTGTATGGTTTATACCAAAATAGAAAAAATCGAATGTCGATTCTAAAGGGTGATGTACCGATCCAATGAATCGATCCAGTACTTCATATCGATTTAAAAAATCGATTTTTGTAGCTTGAAAAATCGATTTCTTGATTAATCGATCTCAGATCGACATCCCTAAATTGGCCTTAGTGGTGTGTCTGACACACCCAGACTGACACACTGTGTCAGTCTGGCTGGAGAATGTATTTATTTATTTATTATATTTATTATTTTTGTTTGTGGTTGGAAAGCGATTTCGTGTGTGATTTCTCGGAATCCAGTTTTTATATATAATTTGGCCACGTTTATCTGAAAATACACAAAAAGTCTGCATTATTGACGACAATTCAGTCATAAATAATCGTCTGCAATTTAAATGAAATGCCTTATTCGATTATATGTGTTTATTTCTTTACTTACTTCTCGTGAAATCAGCTATGAAAAAGTCCGTGTGTACTACCTGAACTTTATTGATTGTGTCAATTTAGACGGGAAATAAAAAAGATCAACATTATTATCGATACTAGAGATTTACATGATTGAGTAGAATCTATGTAAATTACAACATTTCATTGAAATTATTTCTTTGTTTACTTACTCTTCGTAATGACAGCCAGCCATTTGACATTTTAAAGTCCGCCGTAATTGTAATATAACTACTATCTGGCGCTGTCATCGTGCACCCCAGTAAAACGTTGTGTACAAACACCCCAATAAAATGTTGTGTACAAACCCAAATGAAAAACAACAGTATTTTGTATACCCACATATTAAATAGTGTAATATTAATATTTATGAGAAAATAACGCTAGCATTTAAAATTAAAATATCTATAATAAAAATTAACAGTTTTAATTGTAGCTAAAATCTACTAAATCAGTTATTATTTAAGTATTAGACAAATTATTATGTTGGTATTTCGACAATCTTTAAAGGTACATACTTAAACTAATCTATAATACGTAATATTATGTTTGGTGGTGTTCCAATTTCTTTATTCAATTTAATATAAAAAATAAAATGTATTGATAGCTTTTTTTAGCCAAATTTAATCCTACTTTGCCTAGTTATAAAATACAATAATGTTAGCTTATCCTCAAGACTAAATAGACATAAATAATCGATTACCACTCGATCGATTTATTTCAAACTCGCGCTTTTCTTCGGCAGTCCCATCTACGTTTTAGGACTACCCTATTACCAGACAGTTTTTTTGTTTATTTAGTATATTTTCTGCAGAGAATAGAGCTAACTACCAACATAATAAATAATACTATGCGATAAAGTACATATTTACTTTTTACTCTATGTAGGTATATGTATTTGTATGTATATAATTGTATATTGTTATTTAAAAACAATTTGCAATTATTATAAAACCAACACTTACGTTAAAAATATTTTGGAGAAGAAGTTAGCATTATCGTGTGGATTTTTTCCACTCAGTATCACTTTTGAATCCATTTTTGTTTATTGGCTACACACATCTGTTAAAAAGAGCACTTGATACCCAGTTCTTGTCCGTCGAATGAAAGAATGCTCGATAGTCGATTCTCGGAATGATCGCACGTAAAAGTAAACAGTTCACCGCTAAAATGTGTTATTTGATTTAATAAAATTACAAATTGTATATGATTGAGTTTATTAAATCAAATTGCACAATGTTAAATAGGTATAAGACGACACGACGGTTTATGTTTAGGTGAATAAAGTCAGGTTCACGAAATTGGTAGCCAACGAAGTTTATTTATAAGTTATCGCACACAGTTTCCACTAGTAACATTAAGGATGTAAATATACTCTATAGGTAATTAAACGTAAACTAAGACACCTCTGGTAAGTTATTATCACAATTGTTTCAGTAGATGTGACACTGTCACTATTAGCGAGAAATCCGGGCGAATTAATCGAGCGCCGCCGGCAGACTGACGGACAAACAACCGACTGGCTGGCGGCCTCATGCGTATGGTAACTACCTATAACACCACTCGGCAGTAGCGTGCTCCTCTCTTCATTTCTATCTCGTTCCTTTTTTAGCAAATACAATTCGAGTATACATTGTGCAAAATACTTGTTATTGCATACAGCTGTGAACATCTCCCGTACTCAATTTTGATTCATAATGTCGTGCACAAAGAACTCTTAACAGATTATGCAAGTATGGGGAACGCTATCGAATAAGAATAAGATATCAAACATTATTAACAAACTTACTTATGTCACATTTTTAAAAGCGCGTCAGTCCTAGATAAAGAATGTCACGCTTTATTTTACGCATAACTAATCTTGTCCTTGAGGACAATAATTTCATCGTCGATGAAAACTTCGTAACTGTGTCCATATATAAAACAAAACTACACTCGTCTAAGGAAAAAACATATTTTAAGATTGTATGATTAGATTGAACGCATACTGATTTTCAGCCAATCGTAAATTATTGTAACGCAAGCTATTAGTACTAGTTTTTTTGATAAGATGCTAGCTACTAATTTGAAGACGTTTTGCTGTTTAATAAATAATAATAATAAAATAATAATTATGCGACAACATCACATGTATACATTGATCTGACTCCGAGGTAAGTAGCTTAAGCACTTGTGTTACGTATATCAGAATCAACAGTGGTATTACTAATAGATACTTAAATATCAGATATTAACACCCAGACACAGAACGAACACAAGTATTCATCACACGAATGTTTGTCTTGGGTGGGGATCGAACCCACAACTCTTGGCGCATGGGGCAGGGTCACTACCAAATGCGCCATATGTACATTTTAACAAACGTAAACTGCAACTTAGTCTCCCGAATACAAATAGGTAATACGTTTATAGTAAAAATATACTTATTAAATTGTTTTGTTTGCTTGACACATAGGACTGGTGCCTTTACCTTAGTTGTTTATCTGTAGTAATAATGAAAAGTAGAGCCATATTTTTTTCCAAAAAAAAATTGTTTCTATATAAATGCAAATAAATCAGACAATACATAGTACATAACATCACGCCGTTATTCCCGAAGGGGTAGGTAGAGTCAAAGGAGCAGCAAACCCTTTGCTCGAGCCTTCAATAGAGCTCGAGCCTTAAAAAAGCTCGAGCCTTAAAAAGAGCTAGTCTTAAAATAAACGCGAGCCTTCAATAAAAGCTCGAGTTTTTATTTATGACTAATATTTTCATAAGTAATAATATAGTGAGTGGTGTACAAGACTAGTTCTCTGAGATCTTTTACTTATGGCTCGGAGTCCTATTACACCAGTCAACAATTTTAATTTTTTTTTTTGCGCATGGGTTTTACTTAGTATATTCTGATTATATAGGTACATATTTAAAAAAAAATGTGATTACAAATCAAAAAAATTTGCTTTTTACCAATTTAGAGCGATTTGACCATTTTTGATTTTTGAGCCCAATTAATAACGGTCTTTGCGCGCTATCGGTGTAGAAAGAGAAGGAAGAGGGCATGTAGCAGTTTTTCTTGCGTCGCTCGTTGTGTACGACAGTACGTGTTTGAACATTACATGGAATAACGTGTTTCATATCTTTTTTCGCTGTACTGACCTGTGCAAAATGGTTAAGAGAAGTTGTAAACGAGACGTTGACTCGTTTTGCTATATTTGCGACCAATTTATTAAAGTGAGAGAGAAAAGTATGATTTAAGTACAAATTTAAAGATTTGCGACGCATATGAAGCTTTTGAGAGAATTTGAGAGACGATACCAAGGCCAGTATACTGAAAGCATGACGGGAGACTATATTTGGGGGTTAATATGAGAAATTTCTAATGACTGTTTATCTTATGGGACATAAATGACTGTAAATCACTGAACATGACAGGAAAAGTAAAACTGTTACTTTTTAAATGTTTTAACTCTATTTTGAAACTTCTTTTGTAAGAAAAAAATCATAAATTGATGTTCGGTATCTTTTGATAAATGATCTCTATGTACATTTTTTATGTATTTCGAATGATTTTAATTTTACCATTTTTTACTCATAAAAGCAAATCCAGAACTACTTTTTGTTCTTATTCTTATTTCTAAGTATAAAAGTAATAAAAATAAATTATGTATAACCCGTGCGCAAAAATGCTGTAGACCGGTGTTATATAAACTTTTTTATAATTTTATTGTGATGAGTTATTTGATGTTTCAATATTAGGTTATATTAGGTTGGCTTTACATCCAACTGATCGATGGAGATGTTGATAGATTGCATTGATAGGTTGGAAACAACAACAATATAGTGTACCTACTAGACTCGAGATCTGAGCCTATCGAGCTCACGGAGCCCTACAAATCTCACTCGAGTTCCAAAATGAGAACTCAAAAGATGAATGTCATAAAGAGCACTGTCGCGTCATCAACAGCCCATCACAACTAGAGCGTAGAAAAAGACTATTGCGCTGAAAGACTCGAGCCCTAAAAAAACCTCGAGATTGATCGAGCTCTCAAAAAGTTAAAAAAAAAATGTTTTTATCAAACGGTTTTATAAAACTGAAAACAGTGATGTACCTAGATAATGTACTAAAAGCTATAAAAATTATTCGATAGGTCCTTCCAGCCATCACTCACTCTTCTTATCAATCTAGGATAATGATCTATAAATTTGAAAATTAATTAAAAAGTGCACCATACTGCTCTTTATATTACGTATAAATTTTCTGAAGTTTATATTTTATCAATACCGTTAAATTGTCAACGAGTCTGCTAATACCGACAAGTTTCACAATTTTGGGGTTGGCGGTAGCTACTAGCGGAATTAAATTTAAATTAATAAAATGTTAATTCTAAAAGGTATTCTTTTGTATTGTGTAGGTAGAAAGAAGCCGCTCGGTATGTGTGTGTGTGTAGAGCACCTACTTAATAACATTAAATAACTACTTACTAACAAATGATACTTAATTATATAAGAGTGTTTAATAAATCATAAAACATCTGTTTGCCCACGTACCTAATTATTCTACATACTTAATTCTTGAAACAGCAATGATTTCAGCGTGACTTGACAATTCACGATTGCCTCTGAATTACACAACATATTTGATTCTTGCTAAAATAATCTGTATTTTGTTTATCAGCAGTATTTTACTGAGTATCTGTGTATCTCTGCTAGACACAGTCAATACATTTATCAGAAAAACTACAGTAATATACTTATATACTTACATACATTGTAATTATTTTATTGTTTTATATTGTTTTTAAATAAATAATATCATCGCAACATTATTGTACTTACTTACTACTTATTAACTTTTTTGTAGAAGTTTTAACTTCTTGCGTAGCGTAGGTAATGTTTCCAATTTCCGCTAGATTGAAAATAATAGATATTCTACGCATATAGATATTAATGCTTTCAGTCGGAAATGAATAGGCTATTTGACAGTATGAAAAATAATTTCTTTTTTATTGTCATCCGCGTTACTTACGAATTTTAAAAGCAATTTCCATTAATAAATATAAAAAATATTGAAGATTTTCACCAAAAAACCCAAAATAAAATTAATTTATTTTGAGTAGGAGCCACGAGACCGTAAACAGTTGTGATTGGCTGAATGTATTGTGACGTCCCACGTCTGTGAACAACCACTTCTGCCATTGCTTTACGCTCGAGTTCCTTGTTTTCTTTCGATTTATAAGTCTATCATTGTACATTATTTGTATGATGCAGTAAACTACTCACATGTATAATCATGGAGAATGATTTTGTGAAAGCTGACAGCGGAAACTTGCCTGCATAATTGCATCAACTTTCGGTCGGAATTTTCGTAAAAAACAATCCTGATTTTTACTTAATATCACCTGAATTTAGGAATGTAAAAACTGCTTTGTAAGTATCATAATACCTTTAGTATTTATTACTTACCAAATTCAATAATACCATACTTTAAATAATCTTTAGGGTGTTTTTAGTATTGCATTATTTATGTACAACGTTTTAAACTATCATTTGTACGTTATGTTCATGTCAATACAACTGCAATGGCACTTTTTTTCCTAATACTCAGAATTTTTCATTTGCAGTGCAGGAAGAGAATCATATGGAGAATGTCGTATTTGTACACTCTGGCACTGCACACCGTTTATAGCTCGTTTTTTATAGTAAATTACAGGTAAAAACTCAAATAAACAAACGAATGAGAACGATTCGACCTTCTTTCAACGTTTTACTAACGTGTGACGTCACTCGACGCCATATTGCCGAAGTAGGCGTTTTGACAGCTCAAATAATCAGTGTATTTATAAATATATTTTTTTAATATGAAATACTTAACTTAAATTAAAATAAATGTTATTTCCTAGAGTCTATAAACTTAAAAAGTGCGATGGTTTTCAGTAACTAGTCAAATAGCCTATTGTCAACAAGTGAAGTAGATTTTTTTTAATAGGGTAAGTAATATCTTGACATAATTGTCAGGATATTACCTCTACAACTTTTATAAGATCAACATTTTTTAAACGTTTCACATTGCCGTTTTCTTACTTTTTGTGGAACACAGGTTAGTGGATAGGGCACTGTAAGCGATTGCTATTGCTATTGGTTGCTTGCTCTACAACATTAGTTTTTATTTATATTATTAACTAGCTGACCCGGCGAACTCTGTTCCGCCTTAGAGAAAATAAAAAATAAGCAGATTTTAGATGATATTAAGTATTTTTTTTTAATAGGAAATAAAAATTAAAAAAAATAATATAGGGATAAAAAGTATCTATCCTATGTTAGACTCCTGGTTCCAACTCCTGGACCAATTTTCAGCTAAATCGGTTCAGCCGTTCTTGAGTTATAAATAGTGTAACTAACACGACTTTCTTTTATATATATAGATTGTATGTAATACATTTGTTTTCATTGCAATTACTTTTTGTGTATAAACCCAATCACATTTGTTTAACAAAAAGGATGTTTTTATTGGTAAGTAGTTTAAATCTGCTTATTTTTAGTATACCTAAACGAATATACCTACATATTATGTGATTGTGTTGGCGAAATGTATGTGTGTATATGTTACCGGAAATGTGTATAATCCAGGCATTCTATTCAAAACCTAGGTATTGTAACACAATACCGGGGTCGTTCAGGCCATGCATAAAATATTATGGTTTTTTTTGCGTATTTTATACTTTACCTAGGCATTGTATAGTCTTTCTAGGCATTGTATGTCCAGGGATACAATCCCTGGACATTCTTAGAATACCTAGAATACCTATTGAAGCGCGGGCAACGTACGCATAAGGGTGATAGGCTATTAGAGTCTAGGTTAGAGTTTTTTGTAAAAAAAGGGTTTGGTTAGGTATGATTAGGTATTTTTTTCATTTAATAAAGTTTAGGTTGGGTTATTATTAAATTTAACGAAATTATGAACTAGCATGCCGTCAAACGTTTATTGTGTTACGAGCTAGTTTGTTACTTATTCTTAGTATTCCATCTTACCCAGGTTAATTTGATTTGGCTGACAGAGGTTAAAAGAGCGAAAGCACCTAGGTACTGGACTTTGCGATAAACTATTCCAGTAAGATTCCAGGACCCTACTGACAAAGCTTGCCGCTTATCTATATACATTACCTGACGAACATTCGGTATTATATACAGTACCTACCTAGGCAAATTATGAAATAAATTATATATAACTGAACGCTTTAGGCATTTTATAGAATGTCTAGATATTCTATACCTACAACACCGGATTAAACAGATTGCCGGTAACATATATACGAAACCTGAAAACGGTTCAGTTAATAAAATCGATTGCTATTGTTTTTATACCATGTTGTATTTTGACCAAATATATATTTAAAAAAACCTTACATTTTCGCCCTACTAAAAACGCGTACGCATCGCTTGTTCCAAGGTCACAAGGTCCGATAAACTAAGCCCGTTAGTATTATTTGTATTAATAAACGTAATTATAGTTCATGGATTAATGTTCTACGATTTAACCATCTATGACAGACAACACAGGGGGCGGAGAGTCCAACACATAACATAGACGCCGGCACCGAATGGTAAAAGCTAGATTTTACAAACGATTAACTAGTTAACTAAATAGGTACGTGTCTATGAACCAATCGAAATCACTCGAGCGCAATCACGGGCCTTTACAGTAATTAAGCCTGTGATAGACGTAGCTCGCGTAGGTACATAATAATAGAGTACTGTTATGTACCTACGCGAGCTACGCCTATCTAGGTATATAAGGACACGTAGAGCGCACGTCTTCTGTTATTGAGCACCCTCCTATCTCTCTATCTAACTACCGAATCGCAATTCACGCCACGCAAGCTGTCGCACGCATCATAATCTTGACTATGAGATCGCTATTTCTGACTACCTACAATCAGTATCATTTTCACACTCACGGGTCGAATTTTATGATGCAATGTCAACTAAACCCCATAAGATGTGGTGTACCTACTATTCACGCCTTCGTTTTGTTAGTAGGCCTACACGATCACTAATTCACCATGGACGACGCAATCTACCCTGTCCTCCACCTGTATCCATTTGCAGGAAGTCAAATTTCTAGCTATTACATTTCTCCATAAAGTTTAACTTTACACACGAACCCCAATACTAACAATTTGAATCACATAAGCCTAATACCAAGTGAATAGTCGGAAAAAACTAGGTACCTACTTATTTACCAACATTAGGTAATTCTAGACATTTTTGGTTTTCTAAGTAAGTATTCTCGGCAAATCAATAAATTATGGCATTACAAAAATATCCATAGAATATATAAATACAAACCAATCTAAACTAAAAACGTAAAAAAAAAGGTTGAATGCTTTCCATTCAAAAAAAAATTTTTGGCTTTGATATAATTAATTATATTTTTTACGGGGTATTTTGTAACACGTTGTATATACAAAGAGTTATTTAATACTCTTTGTATGATTGTTACAATAAAATCTTCGTCAAGTCTTCGTCAAAACTTTTGGGGTATGGTTAATTGGCAATGGTTTCGCGGAGCTGGCGTCAGGTTGGCGGACCATTTGATAATAAGAATAAGTCAAAATGTACAAAAATACTAACAATTTTAATAAAGGATCCAAGAAGTACTGGTGCAGTATTAAGTTATTAACTAATTACACTATTTAGGTAACATTAAAAATTTTTACATGGTTCCGTGGTTCTGATGTTCATACATTTTTACACAACAAATGGAATTATATTATATTATTAGCCAGCACGTGAAGCCTGCGTGGGATAGGTGGTCCAGCTAGCCGGAAGGACATAAATTTAGGTTGGCAGATAGTATAAAAAATTACGTCTCGGGGCAAAATGTCCTTTTCTCGAAATGTTCTTTCTCAAAAAGTCCTTTACTCGAAATGTCCTTCTAATATGCAATATTTTGCAAACAAAAGACACATTAAAAACTTTTTAGTCAGTCGCTATCTAGGTACCTATATTAGCATCAAAACTATTTTGAATATACATATTTAATTTCAATACATTATTTAAAAATCGACTTATACATACAAGTAAGTCATTTGTTAAATTCAAGATTTACTTTATTTAGGGATATTTTCACCCATTCATTACAGTGATTTAAAAAAAATGTATTAAAATTTAATATATTCAAAATATTTTTCATGATAATATAGGTAGATAAGCGACTGACAAAAAGTTTTTAATGTGTCTTTTGTTTGCAAAATATTGCATATTAAAAGGACATTTTGAGAAAAGGACAATGAGAAAAGGACTTTTTGAGAAAGGACATTCTGAGAAAGAACATTTCGAGAAAAGGACATTTTGCGCCGAGACGGAATTTTTTATACTATCTACCAACCTAAATTTATGTCCTTCCGGCTAGCTGGACCACCTATCCCACACAGGCTTCACGTGCTCTACCGTCTATAAGCTAAAAGGCCGCTAAATGACATTTGACCATTTTTCACTTTTTAATACAGCAATATTTAAAAAAAAAATCTCTATCGATCTATCTTTCACCGTTTTCGAGATATTTTTTTTTAAAAAGCAGCTAAATACAGAAATAATATATTTTACATTGCTTAAAGGTGGTAAAACAACTTTACTAGATTAGAAAGTAGCTAAATTACTTTAACGTTTGGATTGACTGCACAATTTTACTATCAATGCTTAGCTAAAAAACAGTTCTAAGTTCGCAATTAGCTAAAAGGCAGCAAAGTATTTTTAACGGTTTTCTAGCTTGGTTAAGTCGAAGTATAAAACACCTTGCATAAATAAATAAAAAGCGGCAAAGCTCTTTTAAATAACTAAAAGGTAGTTAGAATCATTTAGCGGCCTTTAAGCTTTGCATTGTTTCTACTTTTACAATTAATTAACTAGTATAAAAATCCATGTTAGTCAGTACGCAAAGTAAAATACATATTTTTTACAAACCTTTGCTTAACAAAAAAGCCGCTATTAAGCAGTACATCGCTAAAAAGCGGCAAACTCACAAGCCCTCGCACCCCTCATCGGATCTTCCGGGCACGCCGGGCAGGGCGGGGTGCGGCTGTTAGATGTAAAAACCATACACGGAGGACGTTCCCGCTAAAATTATCACTCGTCATGGCGGAAAGGTTTCCAAGGTACGTATTTTATATTAATTACGAAGTTATTTAAAATAAAAAAAATATTTATTCTATTTAGTTATAACTAATTTATTTTTGTTTACTGCAAAATAGTATCGAGCATCGACAAGCAGCCGGCCTAAGTTCTTTAATCAAGCTAGCCACTACGAATTGAAAAATGAATGCAGTCGTACAAAGTATTTCGTACCTCCGTCTGATAAGTGTTTCGGCAATGCTGTACCTACGGGAGGATTTAAGTAATTTATTATTACCACAGAGTAATAATATACTAGTTATTACCTACATAATTACGCACTAGACATGCAGATTGTACATGCTTTTAGTTCGGAGTTGTAATAGCTATGATCATCTTGATCTAAGTATTTTAGGGTCTGGCTGGAGTAAGTTTTTAAAGCTTATACCTAAGTAACATTATAAGTAGTAAACATTATAAAATATTGTTTTCTTGTCCTGAGATGTACCGATTTTGTTTGCGTTCGCCTTTCTTATACTTATATTTTTATAAATTAAAATTGTACGTTAATAAGTAAAAAAATCTGATTCAATGTAAATAATGACCATGGCTTGTAATTCTTTTTTGGTACGAGTAACATTGATTTTACCTTGTTTGCGATTAAGTTGAAATTAGAAGTATTTTTAAATATAAATTAACAAAATTAATTAACTATATTTATGATAGATTAAGATATTTTCCGAGGCCCATTATTTACGTTTAAGTACTGTATGTATGCACGAATTAATTATTTATTATGTAGCTTATTTATGACGGACCTAATTGTACGGCCTTAGTGGGGCAGTGGCTCAGGAATGTACTTTTGATTGGTGTGATTTAATGGTATATTTCTTTTAAATTATTTACTTACATAACTAAACTGTAACAGATATATAATAATTAATAACTTTCAAGTAGTTTATGTAACACCTTATTGTATACCTACCTAATAACACCTTATTGTATACGTACCTAATAAGTTTGGGTTTAGATTTTATCGTGTGCTTGTAGTCTGATAAACCATCTAGTTTATATAAAGTTTACATTACTTGTTTCAGATATAATGCACGAGCTAAAACTATTCTACTTTGCAGAATATCTACCAGTCGCAAAAGGTCACTTTCGCAGAATGTCATACATACATAGGTACATAACATCACGCCCATAATCCCCGGAGGGATAGGCAAGAGTCAAAGGGGCAGCATGCCCCTTCAACCACATTCAGCCAAAAATAAAGCCGGGCTGGGTTAGATGGAAAATGGTAAAAAGGAGTGACAAGCGGCTAACCTGTCGCCTACACAATCACACACCCAAAACCCGATATACCATTAGTCGCCTTTTACGAGATGATGGCCAGAACCACAGTTGGCATATTCTTTTTAAGTCCCAGAGCAACACGGAACAGTGGGCTGGGTTGGATGGAAAGCTGTGAAAAAGAAGTGACAAGTGGCTAGTTCGTCGCCTACTCAGACACATAACTAATAGCCCGTAAACCATTAGTCGCCTTTTACGATGTGCTCGCCAAGAACCACAGTTGGCACATTCTTTTTTATGTCGCAGATCAACATAGGCCAACATGAGACATGTTGATCTGGGGCTTGGGTCATTGTCATAATTAATAGAATTTTTAGAGAACAAAATTACTATAGTCACATACTAACATAACATCACGCCCATAATCCCTGAAGGGCTAGGCAGAGTCAAAGGGGCAGCATGGTCCTTCAACCACATTTAGCCAAAAAAAGCCGGGCGGGGTTAGATGAAAAATTGTGAAAAACCAGTGACAAGCGGCTATCCTGTTGATTATACAATCACATACCAAAAACCCGATATACCATTAGTCGCCTTTTACGACATGCTAGGCAAGAACCACTGTTGGCACATTCTTTTTTTTATTGTCCCAGATCAACATGGGCCAAGTCCCAGACCAACATGGGAAAAATTACTAATTCCTATAGTTTTTTTATACAATATCGAATTACATGACATTGACATTTATGGTATGCTTAATTTATTAGGTAATTAAGAAAATGGAAAAAGGCATATATTGATATTCCTTTTACTATAGTTTAAGTAATAATTCTTAAACTTAGTTTTATTTAACTATAGTAAATTTTGTTCTTTAAAAATTTTATTAATTGTAACAGGTGCTATTTGTGTGTTTGTTTTGTATACTATTTTTTTGTTGGGTATCACATTAAAGATTTTTATGACTAGAACTTAAATAAATAATAAAAAAAAAAAAAAACATATTTTTATTCTTAGTTCCTTTCGCGATATCTTGCGAAAGCGACATTCTGCGAAAGAGACCTTTTGCGACTCGTAAACATTCTGCGAAATAGACGTTTTGCGAAAAAGTCAAATTATTAAGTACCTACCTATATAATGTTTAAGTGACAGTGCAATTATTGGTGAAATTGTTAAAGTTTTTTAATGACTTATGACAGTGCAATTTTTGGTGTAATTGTTAGTTTTTTTTTGTCTTCTGGCTGATAGTTTTATGGTAATAAATTGACTTATCCTTGAAAAATGTTTGTTTTATTTTGTAAGTTAGCGTATACTTTGTAGGATTTGTAAAACACTAATGATGATGATGCTAGTCTAAATAGCAGTTATATGAAAGGGTTTAATACTTTACCGCTTTTTAGCTATGCACAACTGTATTAAAAGTTATAAATAAATTAAAGTAAAGCAGTTAAGCCACATCAACTTGGCTAAAAGGCGGCTATGTGTAGTTAGCCGCTTTATTGCTATGAATAAGATTAAATAAGATTATAAGTTTAAAATACGCTAAAATTAAAACTGCTTTATAGTTATGTAAATGTGGCTGTTTTCGAAAAATCCATAACTATAAAGCAGTTAGAACCTTTTAGCCGCCATTTAATTTTGTACACTTGAAGTTATCTTTAAAAGTTTTCAAATCCGAAAGGAAAATATGTTTATTTTATTAAAGAATATTAACGATTGTCGAAATCAACCAATTACATGTGAAAGTTTAAAAGAAAACCTTTCTTTTGGTGTATGACACACATTACTACATATTTTTATTAAGCAGTAGCATCCGTTTGAAAATTTTGCCACTTATTTCGTCAATATCTCAAAAGTAGTTTTTCGTCATTTAGCGGCCTTTAAGCTTATAGACGGCAGGCTGGCAAACAATATAATTCCATTTATGTGTAAAAATGTATGTCGCCATCATAGCTTAGGACAGGAAGCTCTAAAGCAGGGGTCGGTAACCTTTTGGCAGACATGGGGCCACATAGTGAAAAAAAAGATAAAGGCGGGCCGCACTTGTATCTACGTAGTTATTTGTAGGTAGGTACTATTATATATGTGATATCAAAATGAGGGCAAAACAAAAACTTATATAAAACAAATACTTCAAAGTACATACTCAAGACGAATTAATAAACAAAATATTGGTGTATAATACGAGTAGGTACCTATATATCAACATGCCTATGCTGTGAACGTGGATGTCTAAATATATGAGTTCTGTGGAATATATGGTCAATTTATGTGCCAGAGAAAAAAAATATTGCAATTTTGTTTTAAATTTAATTTAATCATAAGACTTTCATTTACAAACCATACGCGGGCCGCATCGAGATAGGACTGGAATAACATATAGGCTACTTTTTATCACGGAAAAATGCAGTTTCTGTACGATACAGAAATATTAGTCTACGCGGGCGAAGTCGCGGGAAACAGCCAGTGGTAAATAAATACGGCTCTAGTATGTACCTAATTAAATTAAACTCATTGTTTTGGTGTTTTTTTTTATTTTGATAAGGATTACATTTACGCCTCCTTCTTGGTATCGGTCTTTCCACCACGAATTCTTCCGGTCCTGCGAGCGGCGATGAGACCGACCTTGCGACCAGCCGATGTTCCTCTCTTGACAGTCGACGCCTTACCTATAAAATTAAATTAGACATTAATATGTCTGTCTGATTTGGTTGAAAGTGGTTAAAGAGGCTAGCTGTACTTTTAACTCTGCCTACCCCTTCGGGGATTACGGGCATGATGGTACAATATGTTTCATAGAGAAAAATATAACTTCTAATTTAATGACTAGTTTCTTCTTACACATCCTCAGTCTTATTGAGGAGGCAAATGTCATTAAGACTTGTTATTTTAGCTTTGTAACTTGTGGACAAAGAAACCGTAGAAGATTAATTCATATGCATTTCTAATTATAATGATTGATCTGGATGTACCAATAATTTCTTCACAATGTTTTCCTTTTGACCAAATAGTACATAATTTCGAATAAGCGAAGTAGCACCGATAGTTAACTAGCACAACCAATTGTGAAATTAAAAGGTGTAATGAATTGATACTCACCAATATGTTGATGGTTACCACCACCGTGAGGATGCTCCACAGGGTTCATGGTAACACCACGCACATATGGCCAGCAGTTACGCTTCACCTTGTATTTGTGGTAGGCACGTCCAGCCTTCAGGATGGGTTTGTCAATACGTCCACCTCCAGCTACAATTCCTGTGGTATATCATATTTGTGTTAACAAAAAGAGAATGATAATTGTACAAGTATTTACAGAAATATTGCCTCAGAAAGAGCCTCTGTGTAATCATTGATCTTCAGAGTAGGTAAGTGAAAGTCATCATAAAAAAAGTTATGCCATATCAACAACAAGTTTTAATCATGGATAGTAAATTTTGGATGATAAATCTTTTACAAGAGAAGTAATTAACTATAATAGCATTGCTTACTGTTAGAAAACATTTCCAATTCTCAAATAATGTTAAATTCAATAATAAATTATTCAGCAGTCAACTTAAAAACTGAGCATTTACAAGTGAGGTTCTGTTCTCATTCTGATAAAAAGTATATAGGTATATATAACAGCAGTTAAAGATTAATACCCATAATCCAAACTTTATATTGATAATGGTCCAATTCTTTCTCATTCATATTTGAAACCAATAGCTCTCAAAGCTGTTTAAACATAAAAATTTACTCACCAACCATTCCTCTGTTGCTGGATGGCAGCACTTTCTTGGCTCCAGATGGGAGTTTTACCCTGGTGCGCTTGGCATCGGGGTTGTGTCCGATAACTGTGGCAAAATTACCAGAGGCACGGGCTAGCCGACCTCGGTCTCCCATCTTTTCCTCCAAGTTGCACACAATGGTACCCTCAGGCATAGCACCCACGGGCATTACATTGCCTGCAAAGCAATTATTAAATTCAGCCTTCTTGCAAACAAAAACCACAAATTGGGCATATTGCAAACAAATGTAAATTTATGAAAATGATTTCACTTAATATTGCTCATGCTTTGAATTTCCACTTTTCCATAATATACATATTTCAATTTAAAAATCATAATTGTATTACAGAATACAATAGTACCGATCATTAATTAAGGTCACAATTAGATGAATCTCCATAATGGGCATGAGGTATATTTGGATTATTAGGTTAGCACCAAATGTTAGTTATACTATACCTATAACATTTAGGATAGGTATATTTGACCCAATATTGTGGGTTTGAGCAGTAACCATACTTTTCTTTGAGATATTACATCCTCTGATGTACCTGATAGTACCATAAAACAAATAGTTGACCCAACCCTACCCTCTGACCAATAACACATCTTAATGAGACACTTAATTATGGATGGTATTGGAAAATAATATTTCACTTACCAACTTCAAGGGTTGCTTTCTTTCCACAGTACACAAATTGTCCGGTGTACAGACCCTCGGGCGCGATGAACAGCTCCTTGCGGGTCTTGAACTTGTACGGGTCACGGAAGTGAACCACCGCCAGGGGCGCGCCTCTACCGGGATCATGGATGATGTCCTATCAACAACGCTGGTTTGAAATAAAGAATTGATTTACCCCCATGATTCTTAAAATCATTTCGAAATGAATTTTACCAATACACATTTGATATAATGATAACACAAGTATTGTGTATGTTCATTTTACAAATATTGCTAAAGAGGTTATATTAGTTTACATACCTTTACAACACCCTTGATGTAACCATGACGCTCGGCATAATCTAGGGATCGGAGTTTTGGAGCTCCTTTCCTTTTCTTCGTATGTGAAACGAAGACTGAACCGGCACCTTTACGCTGAGCACGAATCACACGACCCATGGTTAAGTCCCCTCACTGAAAATGTATAAACAACATAAATATAAAATCTTATCCACACAATAACCCTAACGTGACAAACTACCGTATTTTAATGCTACAGTAGAAAATAAATTCATAAGGCACTAGATTTAACACGATTTTAAAATATTTACGTACATGCCAAAAGGGGGCCACTTTTGAAAGAACTAGACCTGTGTAGCGATGCTCGATATACATCGATGCATCGAAAGCATCGATATTTACCATTTGATACATCGAATCCGTTCGATACATCGATAATATTCGATGTTTTACGATGCATCGATGTATTTAATTCAATACATCGAATGACCACCACTTAGATAAATATACGTTATCTACAATAGTCATAGACAATTGAATTTTTATTATTTAGAATAATATAATAATATCACCTAATAATAAAATAATTTGCACAGACAAGGCTGTATATGACTTTATTCCTTTGCTTGCCAGACAATGTAAAATGTGAAACAAAATATAAGCATAGATTGACCAAGATATTTAGCCGTGTGGTGGTCAAAATTACTATGAATGTTGACAGATTCTCATAAAAAATTTGATAAATCGAGGGACACTGTTACATCTGAATCTGTACTCAATATTATTGTTCCTTAATATTTTAAGCGATGCATCGAAAACATCGATGTTTCAATCTGATATATCGAAAAACATCGATGCATCCTTTCCGATTGATACATCGCATAAAATATCGATGTATTTTTTAAATGAACACCCCTAGACCTGTGTTTCGATGCAGTCTTCAGTGTTGCCAAGTCCTAAAAATTTTATTCGCTAGACTCAAAATCAAAAGTCGCTAAAATTAATTCCACCAGGCATTTTGAAGGTGGGGGGGGGGTTCAGCTCGGTAAATTCGAATTATTAATGTATAAATATTTATGCTTCTCGCCTCCCATTATTTCAGTATAATACAATTTTGTACCTTCAATTTAGTATGCAAGTCGCTTCCGTAGGCATAGATTTTTTTTTATCATGAACACTTTTTAGCTTGAAATTTTTAAAGCTATCGTTCTTAAACAAATAAATTTAAAACTTAGATTAAAAAAATATACATGATGTTTTGATTTGAATATTTATTTAAATAGCTACTTAAAGCTAAAGCTTGTACGAATAGAACTTTAATTAAATATAGTTTGAATTTGGTGCGCAAGCGCGTTTGTCGTTTTCCCTAAAATATATCTCATATATATTACTGTATAATTCTGCGTGGATGTGACAAAAAACGTATCTATTGTTGTTCTTGACCTGTTTTAATTTGTACTCCAAAATTCACCAGATAAGTCACTTTTGTGATTATAAGTTAATCTAACTTGGAACATTTAGAAACATCGTCATAAATAAATTGTTTAGAGACTTAAAGTATGTAAGTATAAGTAGGTATAGCTTTAATTTTTCGTGGGTATGCCATCTCCATTGGTTTCAGTCTCAGACTAAGGAAAGAATTCTTTCCATAGTCTAAGGTTTCGATGGAGAGTTTATACAGCGGTGGTCCAAGTGAACTGTCAATTAAACGATTGAACAATCAATTAGAAAATTGAACAATCGATGCCTGTTTATAATGATACTCTATTTTATCAATATGACACTGAAAAAAATATTCAGAACGTCATGTTTATTATTGATAAAATGTTAAAAATAGAGTGTTATTAAAATCTACAAATTTAATATTAATTTGTTATAGTTTAAAAATAAATTTGTCAAATTCTTACCACAGATGTAATAAAATAATGTCAATCATATCAAGGAATTATTAACATGCGACGTTCACACTGTTCATGATTAGGGAAAACTTTAATATAAATAATATGAAATAAATCTTACTAATAAACAAAGAGGTAAATTGCGATATGTTGTATGTATATATGAAATAATGGTTTATTGGAACATAACCAAAATAGATAATGAATATCATTAAATAACTATAAACTAAATATCATTTAAATGTACAATACAGAACAATTTGGCTTTTTCTGTTTGGTATTATACCACCATATTACAGCTATTACAGCCGCTATACAAGCTAGGCTTCTCGATAAAAAGCATTGTTATGACGATTTTGAACATTTTTACTGCTACTATTTTTATACAGCTTGGTAAACACCAATTCCCTAGTCCTAAATCATTACACGAAACATTTGCCCCTAGCGGGATTCGAACCTGCGATCCTTGGTTTCGTGGCCAGGGTCTCTGACCACTCGACCAATGCACCAGTAAACGGCTTTATCAATTTCGCTAATTCTTTTTTAGTTGTGTTCATTATCAGGTGAAAGTTTTTAAGAAAGAAAAAAATAAAAATGTTACGCGGAAAATTAAATAACATAGGTACCTATTGAAAATCCGAGAACGGGGCGTTACAAAGTGTGCCGGGTCAGCTAGTATTATTAGTTATTAAAGAAAAGATATAATAGATAATATGATTGTAATAAATCCGTAGACATAGGATTTAGTTAAATACAGTACTATAACAAAGAATTAGTGCAAATAGAATGATTTATTGAAAGGTCATCATTATTAATGTAATAATATAAAATATATATAAAGAGAAACGTACGTGTCATAAAAAAATAAATATATGTCAAATGATTGATACCTTTCCTTAAACATCTGACTGACTTAAGTAATTATTTGACTTTTGTTTTGTCGCAGGATCTCGAGTTTCTTAATTTATTTAATACCTCTAAATGTATTTTATAATTAATTTATAAAGGCTTGCAGTGTGGCCGCGGCTTAAAGTCACGTTGCAGTCACGTTGCTAGCGGCGTGGACGATTCTTCTGACAACTTTGTGGTTTTGCACGATACGCTCGAGTTTGTTTGTTTCTTCCATAATTTATCGACGTAATACACATAAGTTCTAGAAAGTGCAAAATACAAACTATTTTAGTGTTTTAATTTGACGTTTGACAACAATTTTTGTGATTAACATCAGTTAACTTGTTGAAAATCTTTTTAAGAAAAAATAAGATATAACTTACATCGTTCGATTGATGTATGTTTTGTGGACTTGGGAATAAAATATCAGTGTTTACTTTGTTCTAACAGTGGATTATCTATTTCATAATTTAAAATTGGATCTCCAATAGGTATGTAATGGGTATTGTTTTGGTGACGACTTTAGAAAAATCAATTCGGATATTTTTATTTGGTCACTCTTTATCGATCTTATTTTGTGTGTACGAAAGAGATGGAATGATATTTATTAAAACAGTTCAATGCATTTAAACCAAAAGTCTGGCTGTGTGTAAAGGAAATAGAGCTATTCAAGAAATGATGCTTTCTCTTTCATATTTTAGTGGAGAATCTGGAATTAGAAAAGAGTAGATGGGGAAACTGAAACCTTTTAAACTAAATTTCCTACAAATGACAAAAGATTTATTGTGTTAGTTGATACGCAATATTTCTGTTTATAATGAATAACACGGCTGTTAATACAAAATATCAAGCATTATAACTAAGGAAAACATCCATTAAAAATAACAGAAAAACCTATCTGCTGATATAAAAAGAAGAGTGAATCCAGGAAATAGGGTGAAGGGAGTGTTAGGAAATCTTTTAGGCAGTAAAGTCTTAAGCCAGAAGGTCCAGCTCGCTACACACAATGCGGTGCTGATTCCTATGCTAATATATCAACGAGAGTTGTGTATGGCAGAAAGAACATGAAAGCAGAATAAACGCAGTTGAGATGCATGCGCTGCGTAAAATCCGCAGTGTATCACTCACAGACTGCATTCAGAATGATAATGTTAAAAAGAGAGTCGGTCAGAAAGACAGCGTCGTGCAGGCTCACCTACCACAACCAGATTGGCGTCTATTAACAGAAGGTGAAGTTAGGAGTCATAAAAACCGTAGACTTTGTATGGAAAGGATCATGAATGTGTTCATATGGCGTTTGGTTCTCTCTGCCTACCCCGTTAGGGAAATAACATGAAGTTTTAGTTAGGTAGTAGTTAGTTTGTTAAAAAAACCTATCATGGGGAATTCTAATATACATGTTATATTCTTTTTATTTTATTAGAAAAACCTTTTTAATTTAATGAAATATATTTTCACTTAAAAGTAAACAGCACTAAGCAACTTATGCTAATTTTAAGTTAGAGTTCCCTTTTTGCATTGAAATCAGTTTACCCTCTTATCTACTCAAGCTTCCCATGGTGAATGACTACACATTATGCCCCTGACTCCTGACGACTAAGTATACATTAACTATAGTCCGTTTCACGTAGATTTGCCTTCTCTAACATTTGGCAACAAGGACAAAACGCGTGAAACCCCCGGATTTTAGAGCCCAGGCCCCGGACATCAGTGTTATAAAATAGTTGAAAATAATGGTGAATTTAGCGAGTCGGTTCGTCGGTTGATCGCGACGTGCGGGCACAGTGCATGTGTCGTGGATAGCCCATGACTTTAAATTTTTAAATCCGGACTACAAATGAAACCCCGCCCGGACGCTCCCCGGATGCCCTCTAGGACAAATCCGGGGAAATCCGGACAGATGGCAACCCTAGTTTCACGTAAGATGATTCCCACGATAGGTGTCAATATTCCTTTTCATGCATCATACTCTACACTAATCAAAATATTCAGTTTCAAACATATTTATGATCTTTATATGCTAACATTATTGTAAAAAATAATTATAGTCTGTTTCACCTAAGAAGATTCCCGTGGCAGATGTCAATATCCTAATAATCTCCTTCTCATGCATCGTACATTATGAATCAAATTATTCAGTTTTAAATATATTTGACTTTATACGCCAAAAAAAAACATTTTAAAAAATAATTTATTACCTCCATTTATTAATGTAAACATGGTTTATATATGTATATTTTCTTCATAAATTTATCACTAATTTTAATTTAGAAAAAATATCGTATGAATTGCATACTACGGGAATCGGAAATTTTACTCATAGATTAGAATAGATTGACACTATTCACATCACATCATTAACTGATTCATTGCAGATGACGCTATGGGGCGTCATTGATATCTTTTGCGTATGGCGTTTGACGCCAAATGGCGTCATAAATAATTACTCAAATTCTGTAGAATGACTATTTAGAGAGTTCAAATTAGCAGAACTTCCATTATTTGTCATGTTGGTTATGCCTGTATTAACCGATTCATTGCGTATCCTACTTTTGAAGACTTTAGTCCATGGCGGCTAACAAATATTCTGTGACGCCTCTGTGCGTCAGCCGCCACCCATTAAAATTGACGCCCTTGCGCGTCTTCAGCCATGAGTGAACACTTTTGTGTATTTTCAGTAGGGGTTTACAAAAGGGTGTGAAAGGAAAAAAGGAAATATACAAACCTCGGTACTCGTGCGCATCGTTCGTGCCTTTAACACAATTTTGCGGTGTGGATATATTCCTTAGTTCAATAATTACATGAAAAATCCTCACTAATATTATAAACGCGAGAGTTTGTGAGTATGGATGTATGGATGTGTGGATGTTTGTTACTCTTTCACGCAAAAACTACCGAACGGATTTGAATGAAATTTAGTATACGGGTAGTATATAGTCTGAAGTAACACATAGGCCATAATTTATAAAGATATTGTGTGAATTGTCCAAAATATAACGATAAGTGTCAACTGGCGCTGGTGCTCTGCAAATGCTTACCAATATTATAAACGCGTAAGATTGTGAGTGCAAGAAAGCAGACAAAGTCGCAGGCACCAGCTATTTATAAATAGTCAAAGCGGCTGTGACCGGTATTCACTCACAATCCTTACTATCCATAATCTACAAAAACGTATATTTCTTACTAAAACTCTACCTATCTATTTGATTGTCTGTCTACCTTTTAATGGGAATACTACTTAACCGATTTTGATGAAATGATGGTTTTTAGGCTTGATTTCCTCTTAAGCTGACGTCGGCGGCGCGTACCGTCAGTCACGTATGATATCAAATTAACGGCCGCTGACGACAGCGTTGCAATGCGGTGGCAAGACGCGCAAGGGCGTCACTTTAATGGGTGGCGGCTGACGCACAGAGGCGTCACAGAATATTTGTTAGCCGCCATGGACTTAAGTCTTTAAAAGTAGGATACGCAATGAATCGGTTAATTGATATGGCGGACATCTTGTCATTGAGTTAGGATATTTTACTAATGATATTTCTTATGCGTACATTTCAACCGAAAAAATGTTCCAAACCCAGGGACAACAAAGAAGTGTCCCGTAGGACACATACAAAAACAAAATATCCTTATTGGGATGGATCCGAGTCTTCCAATTGTTTGCGCTTAAGACATATCTGCATATTATTTACGTGATAATAAATCAAATAAATAAAAAAGTCGATTTAATTGCCCTATATTTTTTAATGAATTGAAAAAAAAATCGAATGGCTGTCATACGGATGCATAACTTATGTGCATCCGTATGATAGCCATTCCACTTAAACAATATAATCACACGAGAAATAGTTATAAAAAAGGTATATACCAGGGTGACTTCCTAAGTCCCATGTGGTTCTGTCTCGTTCTTAACCCAATATCTCAAATGTTGCGTCAATGTAGAACCGGATAGCGCCTGAAACATGACAATAAGGATACACTTATTTCACACCTAATCTACATGGATGACATTAAACTTTACTAAAGATTTGAAAAAAAATAAAACTAATTGATACTACAGAATAATTTAGTAAGGATGTTAATATGCAGTTTGAATTAGATAAATGTAGGACCATCCGTATAACTAAGGTTAAAATCAGGCTAGGAGATTACGAACTAGACAATGACGGCAAGTTATGTGCTATAGAGCCAAATGAATTATACAAATATCTAGGTTATCTTCAATCAAAGTGGTTAGACCACGTAAAACTTAAAATATCTCATGGTTATAACATAGATATAGACATAATAATAATAATAATAAGACCCCACCGCCCCCTGGTGAGAGTCGCTGATTTTCGCACCATGAAAGGCAGCGACTCTCTACCAGTGCAACCAGTCACCCCAGGGCAGCTTGTGGCGGGCTGAATGGGATTGACACCCTTTGGGACCCGTGCCCCTGAAAGTCGACCAGGCCCCTCTCTCCGCTTGCCTTAGTTGGCCGGTGGGAGTGGACCCCACAGGGGCCGCAGGACTTTCACCTCTGGCTTGCCTTAGCCGGCCGTCCAGAGTGGGGCGTCAGAGCAATATGCTCGCAGGGTGGAAGTGAAACATGCCTAAGTCGCGAGTTGGCACGGTGGCGTAAGCCACTGGGTAGAAAGCGGTGCACACCTCTCCACACCTTGAGCCGCTCACACAATGTTGCCCACCGTCGCTCCTGCTTCGTGCCTTGTGTGTGCGACCAATGGAGAGTGTGCCGCATTGCCGCAAGTAGTAAAATATCGCACGTATCGCACGTACGAGATAAAACATGATCAAGCATTTACTAACAGATAGAGTGATATATAAACTGTAATACAACGTTAAATAAATCAGTCATCTTCAGTCAGTTACCTACAGACATCTATTAACCTTTGTCTCATTCCACACCAGTCCCATACGCGGTGATATTTGGCGGCGAACCCGACGTGCTGGGGTAGTTGAGACTTATACCAACGGTTGTCTCAATTACCCCAGTCCTATACTTGGTTAAAGAGGGCCCATGACAGTGAGATGGCGAGTCACCGCCTGCCCATTTTATTCGTGTTTTTAAACATAGATCGGGCAGGTGCCATAGTCCTTCCCATAGTCCCGGTTACCCAGTCCACTAGCACCTCATCCTAATAGCCCAGATTATTTGTTCTTCCACTCCATTCCATAGTCCTGCACTGACCGGGGGTTGTCCTTGGCTGCATTTTATAGTGTATACAGGGATAATCGTCGGTTGGTGTCACATTACATCAAAATCATACTTGACTTTAAAGGGCCTCTACGTGTTGGCTTCGGCCCCACGCACGCCTCCCAAAAGTCCGGGACTCTATAGTCCCGAGAAATGGCAAAGTCAAATATAATAATAATAATTAAGGCGTAGGGACGTGACGCCCCCATCGCCCGATGTCGAGAGTTGGTGAGCTTCGCACCATGAAGAGCAACAACTCCCTTCAGTGCAATCAGTCTCCGCAGGGCAGCTTTTGGCGAGCTGTTGGTGTGTGGCGACACCACGGACCTGAGACCTCCCGGGGGAACCTACCATCTTCTCCCCCACCTTTGGATTGCCTTCATTGGCCGCCCAAAGTGGAGCGCAAGAGCTGTATGCTTGAAAGGGTGGAAGTGCTCAATCTGCGTAATAATGGGGAACGGCTGACCGGATTACCGCGATCCAGAAACTGGTGCACACCTCTCTACACCCTTAGCCCACCATACTGATGTTGCCCCCTTGCTACCCTGCGCGGCGGCTGATTTGGGGGGCCCATCTAGTGGAGGGCGAGTCACCACCTGCCGCACTTTAATTTGTGAGATATTGAAATGGCAGGCGACCGTTATCTCACCCCATAGCCAGGTTTTCTTTCCACAAGAATCCATTGCAATAGCCCATGTTTTTTGTTTTCACCTTATTGCAATAGTGTTGCACTTGCCGGGTGTTACTACTGAGTGTATTATGTTAGTATACTCAGAAGTAGGATCCGGCCGGTGTACTCCATCACACACTCATATTAAAACGTCTCAAGGGGCCTCTACATGTTGGGCCTGTGCCCCCATGCAAGCCTTCCAAAGGACCGGGAAGGTAAAACTTCCCGTGATATCCAAAAGGAGACAACAAAAATAATCTATACTTATAATAAATCTGTAGAGGTCAATTCTGTACATGAAATAAATTTTCAAAATAACTATCAGGGGGTGATTAGTGATCGATACTGATGCCAAAAATGCAATCAGTAAAATTTTTGTCTGTCTGTATGTTCCTTATAGAAACAAAAACTACTTGACGGATTTTAACGAAACTTGGTACAATTATTCTTCATACTCCTGGGCAGGTTATAGTATACTTTTCATCACGCTACAATCAATAGGAGAAGAGTAGTGAAGGGAAATGTTAAGAAAACGGGAGAAGTTACTCCATTTTTTAAGCTTCCGTCGCGTGTGCAGCCTTAATGGTTAAAGTTACATAGAAATCATGTATGACGGAAATAGTCTTTATCATATTAACCATAAACGCGGGTGACACCGCTGGCACAGCTAGTAATAATAATAAAGCTTTATTATTCCATATAAATAAGTTACAACTCAAATGCATGTTTATCTAGTTTTTGATCTATATGGATCCCTTCCGGGTAATAGCCTCCTCCATCCTGGGCCAGCGTCATCCATTCTGTTCCGACTGCCTCGATGACATCATCGGCCCAGCGCTTTTGTGGTCTACCCCTTTTCCTTTTTCCGGTCGGTCCCAACCACCTTGTTGTTTCCGACGCCCATCTCTTCTCACGATATCTGGAAATTTGTCTAGCCCATTCCATTTAAGACGTAGGGCGTGTTGAAGAGCGTCTGTAAGTTTTGTTTTCTTCCTTATTTCTTCATTTCTAATTTTTTGGATTCTTCTTAGTTTTAGTATGCTTCTTTCCATAGCGTGTCGACATGTTGTAATTTTGTTTTTTATTCTATTTGTGTATGTCCATGTTTGGCATATGTAAGGCTTAGTAAAATGCAAGAGTACATTACTATTTGTTTAAGCTTAAGACTGTAATCTCCTTTAAGGATTTCCTTGAGTGCCCAGAATTTCTTCCAGGTGCTATTGACCCTCCTGTCTACTTCATCTTCATTGTTTTTTGAATAAAAAGACATCTGTTTCCCAAGGTAGATATTTTGGTTCACATATTCAATAGAGATGTCTGACACAGTTATATTCTTTTTTATATGGTTTGTCATTATTTTTGTTTTGTTTATGTTCATGTGTAATCCTACTTTTTTGCTTTCATAGTCAAGAGTTTGTATCATTTGTTCTAACTCGACTGCTGTGTGTGCAAAAAGGACGATGTCGGCAGCGAATCTAAGGTGGCTTAACTGATGGCTCTGTATCTTCAATCCCTTATTCTTCCAATTTAATTCTTTGAATATTACTTCTAAGACTGCTATAAATAGTTTGGGAGACAACGGGTCGCCTTGTCTGACTCCTCTCGCTATTCTTATTTCACATACAGGGAAAATACCGACTATACTCTAAGGGCAGACAAGACAGCATGGAGGCGGATTTACAGCGATTCGTTTCTGTCACTAAAACCTAATAAATTTAACAAATGTTCACCCGTGTGAAGCCGGGACGGACCGCTACTAGTATTTAATATTTGTATAATTTCAATTCAAGTAAAATTATATAAAATTATACATACCTTGTAAGGATCTGCAACATCTTGCCAAATATAATTGATTTCCTCCACAGATAACCTCCAATAGATACCGTACGTTCACCATTTTGTTCTAGGTTCAAGTCACAATTTTAGGAGGTAGGAACGGGGTGCGGGGGACGTAACACTCATTCATCTAGTGATGTCCAATTGTATTGTGCAATGTCTATAGTTTTATCGATAAATTTATAATTAATTATATTTTATATGTACTTAGATATAAATAAATAATTTTTTTTAGAGTTCCGTACCTCAAAACCGTACCAGACCGTACCAAAAAAAACAAATGTTATTGTTTGGTGGTTGGTGTTAATGATATTTTATTCTATAGAATACTAGAATAGAATAAAGAAAACTATAGAATATTGTATGGAATGCTTGGATTATAAACATTGCCGGCAACACATACATACCAAAATTGGTAAATATAAAGAAGGCACAGCTGTTTCCATTACTCGTGTTCTATCCTTCATATAGTGAAAACTATTCTCTGGGAAATGTCTCGAACAAATGACGGTATTTTTGCTCGGGGACGATCCATCACCACGATATGTGGCATCGATCCATTTAGACTGTCTTTCAGGACCCATTGGAAATCTAAAGCAAATTGAGTTAGGACAATCAAAATTTTTTACGTTATGCATTATCGACAATGTCGATTCGACATACTGAAACGTACACAGTTACAACCCTCTTGTTTTACATGTCTATGCCAGAACGGGATAAAAATAGTGAAATGGGTAATGAAAGAAAGGGATAGTGACAAAAGACATCAACGCGAGCTGACACTTGTCAAAATTTTTTTGCCAACTTTCAAATTTCGTCCGTCGTAACTTGAGCTCCGTCTAGAATAAAATAGGTAATTATTTTACTTACCAATGAAAAGTTATGCCATCTTTTTTTAAATTTTGATGTCCTGGAATTCTTCCCACACCATTTTACGGAACAGAAGGCCATTTTAACGTTTATTTATGCATAAATACTTATTAAATATAAATAAAAGTGTCTACGTAAAGGCTGACGCGCAGATCTGTCTCTTAGTCGGCACTGAAGATGCGCGTGTATGGCAACTACTTATTTATGTAATAGCATAAATGCATGGGCGCACGTCAATCCTCTTAATGTGGTATCTATTTGGAGGTTATCTGTGATTTCCTCTTAGCAGTTAATGAGCTATCTAGTGGTAGTATGCGCCGCCTTAGGACTATATGGTCCCGGGTCGGGCCAAAATTTGTGGCTGGATATTTCAATATTGAAAATTACTCAATAACAGTCGAAGTCAGGGAGTTGGCGGTTTTAATCACCCCCGTGCCTCGGAAAGCACGAAGCCGTTGGTCCTGCGCCTGACCTCGTGTTAGGGTCATGTCGAATTGCCGTCTCACCGGACTATGAGAGTGCACCTGTGTTTGCGCACACACTTGTGCACTATAATATCTACTGCGCAGATGGCTAATCCTCGTTGAGATTGGCCGCCGTGACCGATATCGGTTAAGAGGACATTATTATAACTATTCTTTTTTATAAATAGTCTCATAAATACAAAATCGATTGATTCGATTTTGTATTTATTATATTATATATGTGTACATTTTATTATTTAAGATGAAGTTTTTAGTTTCTACAGTGCTATCTTTAGTAGATTTTATTTATTTATTTTTTAGGGTAACATACAACATTAATATTTATAAACATAGTTCACCTATGTTAAACATATCTACCAATAAAGTTTCCATAGATATTTAGCACATAACACAAGTGAACTTTTGAGTTGAGTTAAGTGTCATTTATTTAAAAACGAATGTAATACGGAATCTCGACGCACAAAATGTCGATGAACGCTAATACGATGCTACAAGATTGCGATGCACGTTACCGCGATAGATCGTCACTGCGATACTACTTGACTTCGATGCACGTTACTGCGATGAATCTCCACTGCGATACTACATAACTTCGATGCACGTTACGGCGATAGATCTTCACTGCGATACTACATGACTTCGATGCACGTTACGGCGATAGATCTTCACTGAGATACTATATGACTTCGATGCACGTTACGGCGATAGATCTTCACTGCGATACTACATGACTTCGATGCACGTTACGGCGATCACTGCGATACTACTTGAATTCGATACTACTTGAATTCGATAAACGGTGGAAAAAAAATGAAATGGCGAATTATGAATACTTAGTTAGGTAATAGTTTTAGGTACTTCTTCTTTACAGCATAGGTATAAGTAGGTTTGCAAGGCCATGTAAATACGTAAAAATGTTTATACCATCTTTTATATTGAGATGGTTTTTCAGTTTAATTTGACTGCAGAAATTTGTTTTTTGTGGGGTCTGAAAAATCTGTTAGGGGTGAAAATGGAGTTCTGTGATATATGTGTTAGAGCTTGTAAGTGTATACTTCGCTCAAAAAATCAATTAAAAAAAACTGGAACACTTTTTTTTTTAATTGGGGAAACTCCCACGAGCCGTCACCCTCTGTTTGGGGAAATAGAGGGCGGTGTGTCGGACTAGAACCGACTAAAACCCCAATATGGCTTCCCGATGCGCAGTTCCGGGGGAGCCTGTATCCCCACTGCCGGGACTATACGGCAGCTCTTCCGGAGGTGCGCGTGTCGCACTGCGCGGCTCACCTCATGCGGCGTTGGTTGATATTGTGCACCCCACAGTCGTTAGGCGTCGGATGCACAACACCAAGCACGCTCGCATCGTCGAGACGTGCTAGGCCACCCAGCACGTCTCAACCCTCTCCGCCCAGGAATCAGACGCCGTGGGCACACTCTCGCGCTGTGCCCTCTGCTATACCAGAGGGACATGAGGAGAGCGTCTCGTCGGGGGGACCGCCTTCCACCCGGCGACCTAAATTGAGAGCGAGGCCCTGTACGCGCGGAAGTGCCAGCCCTCCCCCGCCCACCGCAACGCAACGGCAGTGCGCCCCTGCCTGGTTGCCGAGGATAGGGAGGCGGGCAACGACAACACCCAGCTCCTCATCTTCCTCGGCAATCTAAGTCAGGCAAAGCTGCGGCCGGTGCCGCGACTGGCTGGCAAGACACCAGTCGCGGCCCACCTCGAGGTCCCTCTTAGCTTCAGCCCTTGATGTTCCAAGTCCAGGGCTTACTAAGCCCCCCCCGGTACGACAAACCGAGGACCCCGGCGGGGGGGAAATCGAGAACACCTGAGAGGCTGAGAGCAACCAAGTTTCCGTAATACATATAGCGTCATATTCATTCAGTAGAACGTTCTTAAAAAATATATTTGTTTTAATTCGCAACCCTCTGACATTTTGGTAAAAAAAAATCTTTATCTATTGGCCATTTAATCTTTGTTATGTTATAATATCTTATGCATAAAATACCTATAATAAGACAATCTTGCCCCACAGTGCCATCATCATCATTCTACTATTGAATGTGATACAATGTGTTTTAAAAAGCACTTAACTTACTTTTATTTTTCTTTTAAATCCATAAAGAAGTTTTTTGTAGGAGAAGCTTGATAAAGTTTTCTAGATTTTTATTAATAATATAGTGAAACATTGTAGTTTAGCCATTGTAAAGCATATTTAACTAAAGTATTTATCACCGGTGATAAATTGCACCGTCATAGCTGGTAATGCTATTCTAACTATTAGTATACATCTATTATACATGTGTAAGCAAGTTTGTTTGATAGTCTTCCATGTCTTAACTTATTTACCAGTTAGATTGAAATTTTTCAGAGCCGAATAGGGTATGATTAATCCAGAAAAAGTATGTTTTGTCTCTAGTGATGTTTCGGATATCCGTATCCGTATCTGCGGATATCCGAGGGCGGAGGAAGATCCGTATCCGTTTCATTTCATTTCAATTGTTTTATATAGAAGTTGTGCCTTTCCCCTTACGGAAATATCTTCCGTCCCAAGTTTCACACTTCGCTCATTATTTATTATTTATTGTCTCAAAATAATTCAAATTTATGTACATTAGAAAACTTCCTAGTAGACATGTTTTTAAATCTTGTACCAAACGAGGCTCAGTGTCACACTAAACTATAAACAAAACAAAAGCTATAGCAAGTCGTATCACTTATATGGCCTCCCTGATTTAGATAGCCATTAAATTATTTAATGGGGCTGGACGCTCCAATCCTTAGTCGTTAAACCCCCGTATGATCCAACCGCCACTAAAAACCAATTAGGTATATGGATTTTTTGAACACTGTCCAATGTATCCAGTGTAAGAATCTAAAGATTTATTTTTCACAGTTTTTGCCATGTGGGTGACGACATAAAGATGTCAGCGGCGGCGAAGACGCTCATGGCGGCGTCCAGCACGCGCACCCACGCACCCCCGGCGGCTGCGCCCGCGCCGCCCGCGTGCTGCCCCACGGGCAAGCACACCGTGCACTGGTTCCGCAAGGGGCTCCGCTTACACGACAACCCGGCGCTGAGGGAAGGCCTCAATGACGCGGTCACATTCCGCTGCGTGTTCATCATAGATCCGTGGTTTGCTAGCTCTTCTAACGGTGGAATTAACAAATGGAGGTGAGTCGCTTAATTTACTATTATGTTGATTGCGTAATTTTACTTCAAAAGCCATTTGGATTATTTGGAGATAGAGATTGTCTCCTATTTTTCATATTCTATTGTGACTATTTCGTAAAATTCACTTATTTTTATAATTATACTGTAATACATCAATAAGTGTACTGTTAGATTGATTTTGTTACGGAAAATTAAAAAAAAGACAACTGCTATAGGCGTCGAATTAGGATTAATTGTAGAATTATTATTTAATATACAAATAATTCATTATATATAAGCTATCCCTGGATAGTAAATTAAATTAGCTACAACGCACTTCCAGATTTCTGTTACAATGTCTGGAAGATCTGGACAGCAGTTTGAGGAAACTGAACTCGCGGCTGTTCGTGGTGCGCGGGCAGCCCGCGGACGCCCTGCCGAAGTTGTTCCGCGAGTGGGGCACCACCGAGCTCACCTTCGAGGAGGACCCCGAGCCGTACGGCCGCGTGCGCGACCACAACATCATGTCCAAGTGCCGGGAGGTCGGCATCACCGTCATATCGCGCGTGTCACACACTCTCTACAAATTAGATAAGTAAGTACAAAAGCTTGTTCTAAGACGATTGGCAGATGTTTAGACGATGCGGTTAGGTTTACTTTAAACTTTTATCGCCGATATCCCTTTTGTATACAACCGTGCAATATACAAAAGGGAATATTTATTATCGTATATTACCGCACGCGCGTTTATATTTGCAATCGGTCATATAGATCTAACGTATTTGTTTCGGGTACCTAATGCTGTACAAATGCTTATCTACCCCTCGTACTTGTTGTTGTCTCTATCATTAAAAAAGGCATAAACATAACAGTTTGTATATAGCCGCCATGGTTGGTCTTGGGTCAAGGCTCATTCGCTTCTGCTGCAAAGGTCTGCTTCGGTCAACCGCCCTGCGGAGACTTTCACGCATTTATTTATTTTTAGATTTGTTGATCAGTCCTTTGCTTATATTCCCAGCTTAATTTCTACGTCATATCAGATCTTAACTTTGGTAGCACTTATTTTTCAGTCATGTACCATGCCCATTTCCAATGGCCCGTTGCCGTATAGTTGTGATCATATTATCTAATATAATGCAACAATTACCCTGGTTCTCGTCAAATGGAAAGAAACGTGCCGATATACCGTGATTTTGAAAAGATGTTGTCATAATTGTCTATCTGGGGCAATATAAGGAGAAATGTCTCGTAAGTGGTTTATACAGGGTGAAAGTTTTCTAGGTTGTAGATGTATTTTAGTTGCTATTCATGGTACGTATTTAAATTCTAGAATTATAGAGAGCAATGGAGGTAAAGCACCACTGACCTACCACCAGTTTCAAGCACTGATAGCTAGTATGCCACCGCCGCCGCCGGCCGAGCCGGCCATCTCGGCGCAGACGCTTAACGGCGCTACCACACCGGTCTCGGACGACCACGACGATCGCTTCGGCGTGCCCACTCTTGAAGAGCTTGGTGAGTATTGAATCATCAGCATCAGTCCGTTACAGAACACACAGTAAGTAAGTCCGCCAATCTTGGTTCATCTCCTTTCTTGGTTTAACATACTTACAGGTGCGATCAAATTATGCAATAGCTTCGCATGGTGTTTTGAGAGTGTTCTCTTGACTAATTATTTTATTTACGTTAGCAAAATGAGACACATCTTTTAGACTGTACTGTTCTTTTCAGTTTGCGTTATGGTATTGAAATCTAATTTCGAGTACGAGAATCTTCAATTCGAGTGGGAAACATCTGTCTTGTGTGTGATCGTGTTCGTCGGCAAATCTACTCACGTCGCAGTCAAGGCCCGGGATGGGTGATCGATTAGAATTACGCCGACTTTTTTTTTTTAATAAGGCCCAAAGACAAGATTGCAGTCATTAAGATAAGTCGCATTACAGGCCTAAAAGACGGCTTAAAACACTGACACTAGACTTAAACCTGACAGTGGTTGGCCACATAAGAAAGTAATGTAAGGCTTCCTCTTACAAGTTTTATGTTGTTTTGCGACTTTCATACATTAAAACATACTACATTCGACATACTTTGTATATATTATATTGTCGTTGAGTTCTTATTTTCCTAATATTTTAGGTTTTGAGACCGACGGCCTACGGCCGCCTATGTGGATTGGCGGTGAAAGCGAGGCTTTAGCTAGGTTAGAAAGGCACCTTGAAAGGAAAGCGTGGGTAGCATCATTTGGACGGCCTAAGATGACTCCGCAATCTCTTCTCGCGAGTCAAACCGGACTGTCGCCATACTTGAGGTGCGTAGCGAATATTTTATCTTAAGACAATAAATATTAGATGACAGTACATACAATAATCTGGTTTCAAAGTAGCACTTGTGTCATGAATATTAGAACTAACGAAAGTACAAAAACACTCGGATCCGAGGGAAATGTTTGATTAATAATTTTGGTTCTGGATAGAATCTGCTTCACGCATGTGATGCATATTACATACCGGATTGGTTTAAAACTAGAAGACTAGATTTTTTAATCTCTCTAAATATGTGAACCCTGTAATCAAATGTTTTAGGTTTGGATGTTTATCAACAAGGCTTTTCTACTACCAATTAACCGAATTATATAAAAGGATAAAGAGAGTGAGGCCGCCGTTATCACTTCACGGACAGATATTATGGCGAGAGTTCTTCTACTGCGCAGCGACACGTAATCCCAACTTTGACCGTATGGAAGGTAATCCCATATGTGTCCAAATACCGTGGGAGAAAAACCAGGAAGCGCTCGCGAAGTGGGCCAACGTATGTATCGTTACCGTTATTAATTAAAGGTCTGGTCGAACAGCGAGCGTGTCGGAGCAAGAGTGGATTTTGTTCTAGCCGCCATAAGCACAGATTATACCCTTCAGTATCAGCCGCCCTCACTAGCTTAAATGTCAATACTAACAATAAATATGCGTTCTAGGTCCGAAACTTCAGCTGTGTACTGAACCACCTTTAGGTGTGTAGGTTCTACGCAACCGATAAACGGAGTTAATACCATAAGACGGTATCGAGGGAGTAGGAAGATTCGCCTTTTTATTCATTTAATCTTACCAGGATGTATTTATTTGTGAGATCTGATTGTACCCTATAGTGCACTAGTAAGGTTTATCTTTCTATCTAATAATAATATGCGCGTGTTATTTTTTTAAATTAGATTTGAAGCGTAGGTAGATCGGTATTTACCAATAGGTACATATGCCAAGTACCTACACTTCCTGTCCCTACCAATGTCGTGTCGTGATACATGCATTGACAAAATCGGGTGTGGATGATCTGACACCGTGGCGTTTTACTGCTATCTTGCTCTACCGGCTCTTTCACCAGACCCTAAGCTTTAAGATTACATGTCGCTATCATACATATTGTGTTACTCTTTATAGCTATTAGTCTCTATAGACAGTGGTAATATGATTTTTGCATTTTTTTGCCTGTAAAGTAGCTAACTTTCTTCTGTTAGATAATGATTTAAAGTCACTATCTAAAGTGTAATGTATCTATTTATTTTAAATTCGAATTATTTTTAAGCCTTATATTTGCATGCATAACATATACCATATGTTCCAATTTCAGAAAACAATTAATTCGTTTCTTTAAAATATTGCGCTTTGTTCCTCCACTATACAATTGACATAATTATTTTGACCTATACTTACTGCTGGATTACTCATACTGATATTGCTTTTTAGGGCCAGACTGGGTTTCCTTGGATTGATGCAATCATGATACAGCTCAGAGAAGAAGGATGGATTCACCATCTAGCTCGCCACGCCGTCGCTTGCTTCCTTACCAGAGGAGACCTTTGGATATCATGGGAAGAAGGAATGAAGGCAAGATACCACTTATTGATAATAGATCTAGAATTGCGATAATTATGGTAAGGATAACTTTTATCGCTGGGTATTTGAATTGATCAGCAAATGTTGTCCACAGTCTATTCAATTCTTAAAGAGTATTCTCTTAAAAAGTAGATTTTCATTAAATTAACTAAAATTACAATATTCATGAAAATTCTATTACTGTATTAAAATCTCAAAAATCTGCCGATAGAATACATTTTTACACAGCATTGATTATAAGTTAGAAAGTGCTTACACGTTTTCACGGGTATAAATAAAGGTCCGTTTCATTCTTTAAGTACTGATACGGCTATAAAATATACATCTAATGCAAGCGAAGCCGCAGGATCAGGGTAATTTATAAATATGGAAATGATCGCCTATTTTACATCTTTTTACAAATAAAGACTATTATCGAACAAAATTGAAATGGCGTCGATTGTACATATCAACTGAGCTGTTATGTGCAAGGTCAAGACATCTGCTGCCTTTCTATTACGACATAGCATTAACGATATTGCTTCCGTCACTAGAGAAGAAATAATGAATACCTATTATTAACTTCATTACACATTTTTTCGTTCATTGACTTCATTTGGCGTTTGCGCGCATTACAGACAAATCGGGAAAATTTAAAAGAATATTATCTATTATTTACTCTTAGTAGAAAGTTTTGTATGATGTAATGAACCAAATTACTTTTATTGATTTTTAGTTCAGACAATCCTTTATTTTTTACCACTGAAATAGAATTACATTATTTATTTTTAATTAACTGGCAAAAATGTAGGTTTAAAATGGCTTTTAAACAAAAAAAAGCCGTAGGTACGGTTTACTGGTAGTTTGGTTTTGAATTCTTTAGTTAAATTTAGGTGATAAATTGTATTTGAATTTGTCTTACTGTGAATCTATCATGTTTTGATATTATGAATATTGGTGAAATTACAAAGAATTGTTATACACAGTCCTCGGTGCATAGTCTACGGTGGTTAATTCTTGCATCTTTTTGTAATGGTATTGATGCAATCCAGCCGAAATAGCAATTTTCCAGCAATAATACTGGCTGATAGGTATTGAAATGCCGAGCAGCGTCATTCGTAGGTACTTCGACATGGGTTTTCGGAGAAGTACGCTAGTACATTATCGTACAGGTCTTGCGGATACGCCGGCCTTTCTCGTCCTTGACTGTGGCTCGGTGCATGCAAAGAACCATGGTCGAGAAACCGCTGGTATGCATTTACCACGGTTCGCACGTTCGGCTGTCGAGCGTTAGGGTACTATTCTCTGTACATACGTACGGCGGCACTCGCGTTTTCACCACACAAAAAGTACACACATAATCACATACTCCCGGGATGAAAACTGGTACGCCATCGTGACGCGACAAAGAAATAGGAAAAGTGATTGGGGCGAAAGGTGCGCGCGCGCGTGTCATATCTTCCGGTATCGATTTGGCACTGTTTTGTTTGTTTATTTGTTATTTGACCTTCCGCAAGGATCGCTGGCGCAGAGAAAGGGGCGGGGCTTAAGCTTCGACGCGAGTTTGCCGGGATTTATCAATGGACTGCGGTCGTTCAAAGGAATGGAAAAACACTGCGCGTAGTACTATTTATCTATCGGCGCGTGTCACATTGATTCAACTTAATTTGACCAATTCTTTCACTTTTTTGAGGATAATTTTGGGATTTAACTTTTTTTACTTTTGACTACATAAATATGATTAGTAACCGATACTGAGTACCCTGTTTTTTTTTTGTACTAATTAAAAAATAGTGGTGTATATATATATATATATTTAACGAACCCGCTTACATCTATCTTTGTCTAATAGTGATGTTCCGGATGTCCGTATTCGTATCTGTCAATGTCCTGCATCAACGATTCGGATTAGTATATGTATTCGCGTACCTATATATTAAGACGAGGGTTGTTACAGTCGAGCGCCCTAGGCCGTTGCCAAGTGCTTTCATGAATAAGCTGGTTTTTATACTTACAATTGTAATGGAATAACGCAATCCTAATGACAATGTGGTTTAATGTTTGCAGGTGTTCGATGAGCTATTACTGGACGCGGACTGGTCGGTGAACGCCGGCATGTGGATGTGGCTCTCATGTTCCTCGTTCTTTCAGCAATTCTTCCACTGCTATTGCCCCGTCCGTTTCGGTAGAAAGACCGATCCTAACGGCGATTTTATCAGGTGAAATTTGATTTGTTTTACTTTATGAGTTTAAAGAGTGGTGGTCCCAATGGTAAGGATGCGAGAGGCGTTGTTCTAAACTGGGCCACGTACCTCTGGATTTAAAAATTTGTTTACCACTTGTGCGGTGATAAGGAATAATGGCGTAAAGGTAACCTGCACCATGGAATAAATATGGATATGTAACAATGATGCAATATTCGTGGTTCCCATGTTCAAGAGTTTCTGAAAATAGGGAGGCAGAGGCCTCTGCCGTCCTATTTTCGGAACTCGCCTTTTTTTCGGCACAGGCGCGCTTAGTCCAGAATCATGATCCAAGCGGAAGGAACGAGATTTAAAGCAAAGAAGAAAACGAGAAATTTACATTACGTTAGATTAAAACTTTGAAACGGTTGACGAAGTTCTGTATCGTAAAAGCAGTAGTGAATTTATGTTAAAATAATTACCATTTTGAGAGCGCTGCAAGCGACACATACTTCATAGAAGGGTCACGCCTTCTAATAACCATCCTATGCGCTCTGAACATTATGCACCGTACGTAAGTAATACCACCACTGCTTATCGGTGAGGGAAAATATCGTGGGATAACCTACACTATTGTAATTTTAATCCAATTTGTCTATGATTACAAGGCTTGATACAAAGCGGGACTAGGAATGGGACAGTTCTAGGAAGAAAAGAGTTCAAGATTTTTTTATTATTATCTTTTTACTATATATAGCAAATATAAAATATATCAAGTAAAAAATATTTATATGATTTAATAAGATAATCGTAAATCGCTTATACCGAACAAGGTTTAAAGGAGTAATACCATGTTAATACTTGTAAATATACTAGTCGAATACTGTATTTAGCCTAATTTAAATAGTACTCGGAATACTTGAATAAACATGTTGCATGAACCGAAAAAATAAAGTTGTATTTTTTTTTGTACAGAAGGTACATTCCAGCCCTAAAGAACATGCCGACGAGGTACATCCACGAGCCGTGGGTGGCGCCGGAGGCGGTGCAGCAGTCGGCGCGCTGCATCGTGGGTCGCGACTACCCCATGCCCATGGTGGACCACGCCAAGACCTCGCAGATCAACATCGAGCGCATCAAGCAGGTCTACGCGCAGCTGGCTAAATACAAACCGCAAGGTAATTGCATCACTGCGATAATGCTATCGTCAAGTCTCCGTATTTCCTTTCATCTCACAATTACTGCAGGTATTAGGTATTATGTAATAGAAAATGAATTGTGTCACCTTAATGAGTTTTCTGCAGTTGAACCATAATAGGGATGAGCTCATTCGTTGAAAAGATAGTATAGGTACTCAGCGTCTACTAATTTAGCAATTACATATATATCTAATTCAGCACGGCCCTTATTAGCATCTAATCGCATTTTTTTTAATTTATTCTTACAGCTATATTAAATCCACAAAATCTACAAAGACCGAATGTAATGCAATCGTCGCCCAGTCCGACTTCTATAATTACGAACATAAACCAGTCGAATTACTTATGCAGTCAGAATCCGGATCCTCAGCCCGCGAGTACGCCGCAAAATTACAAAGATTCGGACGTATTCCAACACCCTGGCAATAATGTACCGCGGCGGGACAAACAGTCGCAGTTCAGACAAGTTGTCATCGTGCAGACGCAGAATACGACCGTCACACACGAGGCCGACGCGGAGCGCGGCGAGCCGCGTCCCCCGCCGCCGCGGAACTACATAGCCAACGGACAGCTGGCCGTTCCATTTAAACCCAAACCTGACATTGACTCCTCCCAGGAGCAATCTAAACAAGATAACTACAACTTCAAAAACTTAGCTATTAATAATTACATACAAGACTTTTCCAATAATCCAGAGTATCAGAATCAGCAACGAGGTGAGGTATATGAACAAGAAGTGAAAGGCAGCAATTTTGATTTTATTAAACCAAAGTTTTATTTGAGCTACAGCGATAGCAATGGGATTATACAAGACAATCGTTCACACAAAACCACACCTCAAACTGAATTCAGTAAAGATACAAAAATGGAACCCAAGGATAAACCTGATAGTATGAGTACAGATGCTACGTTTGGAAACTGCGTAGACGATAAACCTCCGAAACTTCCGGGCTATGATTCGAATACCAAGAGCCAAGAATAATAATTTAAGTAAAGCTAGTAGGTAATTTTTTGTGATATGTAAGAATGAATACTTAAATGGATGTTGGACAGGACACTATTAATATCTAGGTGTAGAAATGAATTATTCTTGGAACATTACTTCTTATAAGAATTTCAAGCTTTATTTGGAATCTTCAATATTCGTAGAAAGTAAGTAGTAATAGTATAGTATTAAATCAATATGGGAAATGTCTTGTGCCATCCTCCAGAGCGCTTTCAAATTAGGTAAAATAGTTGTGCAACTGTAGGAAATGATTTATTTTCTATGGAATGGGCTCAGTGAGTTTTAATTTCTAGCTATAATAAGAAAACTTGAAAAGTGTGTTTAATTTCTGAGCTGTATAGTAGTAATTAGTCTTTATTTAATTTGTTGCACCCATCATCATAATAATAAATGATTGCATAATTTGAAAATTCTCTGGAATAAGTTTGTTTACGTAATCTTATTGAGATAGATTAAGGCATGTTTGTAAAAAATAATGACTTCAGTACTTTAAGTACATGTATGTGTGTATTGTATCTGTATCCAATTATATTAGAATTACATAATTCTCTAAGTAAACAAAAGGTCTCAAACTAAATTACACATGTTTTGAAAAATTTGCTTAATGAAAATTGTTATTTTTGCAACAATTCATCATAATATAGGTATTTACTTTCCACAATTACTGTTAATACTGATCAGTAGAAAATAATATAGGTATCTATACAATATTTTAAATATGTTGTGAAAACGATAAATAGGCTGTTTATCAAAACAAATTTACCTCAAATCCAATAGAATACTTTATTGGGATAGGAATACTTCTTTCTTTCATCTCGTATCCTTATGACTGAGGGTCGTGACCACAAGAGGTCGCTGCATGCACCAGTGCCATCCAACCGGGGCGGTTTTCAGCCAAGCGAACAGACGCTTGGAAGTCTCTTCCACAAGCTTCCTTCACAAAAAATCTGTCCATCGAGTCGGCGATCTACCACGGCCCCTCTTTCCTTCCACGTGGCCGACCACGATGAGTTTCTCCAGATTATCTGGGTCTCTCCTTGCCACGTGTCCGAAGTACTGAAGGACACGTTTCTCGCAGACGATCGAAAGGCGAGTCTTGATTTTAAGTTCCGACAGAATCGAGGCATTTGTGCGACGCGCCGTCCACGGGATTCGTAACATTCTGCGCCAATACCATATTTTGAATGCATCGATCCTACGGTGAATGCGTGCTTTCAGGGTTCAAGTCTCTGAAGCGTATAGGTATACAGAGAAGATTAGGGTACGCATCAGTTTTACTTTCGTCGACCTGATTATTCCTCTGTTTCCTGACTTTCCGATCTGGGCTCTTCGCACTACTTTCTCATCACAGTCACCGTCCACTGTTATCAGGGCTCCAAGGTACACAAACTTCTGTACAGTATCCAGATCGGATTGCTCCCCTATACGATGTGGCGTGCCTGCCCTGTCCACAAACATCAGCTTAGTTTTAGCCCTATTTCTATGGAGGCCATAGTCCACACTCACTTATTCTACTCTTCGCAGAAGATCAGCAAGTTATTTTTCATTTACTCCTATAATTGTGGTGCCGTCTGTAAAGCGCAAATTGTTAATGAGGTGGCCACCAATCCTAATGACTCCATTCCAGCTGTCCAGCACCCTGCGCAGGATGTGTTCGCCCATGAGGTTGAACAGTTGGGGCGAGATAATATAGCCCTGTCTAACTCCACGGTTTGCTTTAAAGGGGCCAGATTCGTTATCTTCTATATGAATCTTCGAATTGCCGTCAAGGTACAAGTTATGCACAAGGAATATAGGGTGATCGGTCACGAGTTCCTCTGCCCCGGACAAACCCAGCCTGCTCTCTCGAGATCTGCCTTGCGATGAAATCCTCCAGCCTCCTATTAATTATATGTAGGAGTATTTTGCTCTCATTTAGAAATATTGTGCGGTAGGTAGTTTTCACACTTCATGGTGGAGCCTTTTTTATGCAGAGGCACTACAACTGATTCATCAACACTGTCTTGTTCTCCAGACTTTCTGACATATCGTGTGTATGATTTTTGCGCCGTCCGTCCCCATCCACTTTAGCATTTGCGCAGATATGCCGTCACCGCCACAGGCCTTGTGTTTAAGACGTGAAATTGAGGCGTCCACTACTCTAAGAAGGATATCCGGCTCTCTGTAGTCTATGCACTCTTCAATCGCGTTGTTGTTTTCACTGTAGAGTTGTTTACAGTATTGGCACCATCTCTCAAGCACTAGATTTTTATCTATTAATGGATTTCCCCTCTCATCTTTAATGGTCCAGCTTTTAGGTTTCCGGTCTTTAGCTAAGAATTTAACCTTAGCAAACATGTCCTTAGTGTGCGCATGATTAGCTGTTCTTCTAATATCCCGACAGACCTCGTCAATGACGGCCTTCTTGTCATCCCTACAAAATCTTTGCACTGTGCCATGTAGCTCAAGGTCTACGTATTTCGGACTCGAAGCTTAGGCCACTTTCTTTTAGCGCTCTTCTTGCCTGAATAACGGACCAAGTTTCTGGTTTCATCCAATCGGCATTTGGGTGGAGCTGTCTGACTTTACTCGCCGACTCTTTAGCTGTTTCTAGAGCTGCAATGGGCTATTCGACTAATTTCTGAAAACCATCGCACATTATTTACTGATATATAAGGACTCTAGAAACAACATTTATTTTTATTTATTTTAAGTATTTCATATAAAAAAAAATATTTAAAAATACACTGATTTTATTTGAGCTGTCAAAACGCCTGCTTCTGCAATATGGCGTCGAGTGAGGTCACACGTTTGTACAAAAACATTGGAAGACGGTCGAATCGTTCGCTTTTATGTGTTTTTTGAGTTAGTAGACTGTAATTTACTATAAAAAAATTGCTATAAATGATACGCAGTGCCAGAGTGTACAAATACGACAATCTTCGTAAGATTCACATCCTGCACTGCAAAAGAAAAAAATTAAGTGTCTATTAGAAAAAATTGTGCCATTGCAGTTGTATTGACATGAAACTAACTTAATACGATACTTACATAGTTGTTTTTACATTTATAAGTTCAGGTGAGTAAAAGACTTTCGGCAAGTTTCCGCTGCCTGCTTTCACAAAATCATGGTCCATGTTTAGACATACACAGGTGAATAGTACTGAGCATACTAATAATATACAAAGATAGACTTAAAAATCGTAAGAAAACAAGGAACTCGAGCGTAAAGCAATGGCAGTAGTGATTGTTTACAGACGTGCAACGTCACAATACATTCAGCCAATCACAACCGTTTACGGTTACGTGGCTTCTTCTCAAAATAAATTAATTTTATTTTGTGTTTTTTGGTGAAAATATTTAATATTTTTTTATATTTAATATTGCAAATTGCTTTTAAAATTCGTAATTAACGCGGATGACATTTTCAAAAGGGTAAATTTCAAGGGTTTTGAGTCGTGTCTTGGCCAGTTCTCGGAACACTGTTCCAAGCTGACCGGGCAGGTTTATAGGCTTCCTTGTTAGTTTCATTCTTGTAGCTCTTAGTCGAATCTTGATCGCCGCTGCCAGTAACTGATGGTTGCTACCACACTCCGCACCAGGTCGCGTGTAGGTAACTGCCGACCTCCACCTTTTACCAATAGTAATGAAGTCAATCGCAAGAGTCGCAGAAATCAAGTAACATTTGTCCGCGTTCGTTCCGTTCACCCAAACCAAACCTACCCACAATTTCTCTTATGTGGTCAGCCGATATAGTTAGTAGTTCCACTCTTGGCATTGAGATCTCGGAGCAAAATTGTGATTTCTTTCGATGTTATGTCCCGATAAACCTGGCTTAGATTGCTGTAGAAATTGACAGACAATATCCTCTTCACTAGAACTGAGGCCAGCCCCCCAGCTTAAGAAGTACAATTCTGTCACTTATGGTATGGTATCCCATTATCTTGCCCGCTAGCTGCCCAGAGATAAGAAATCCAACACCACTAAAACTGTTATTTTCGTTCCCCGTGATACAGCCTTTCAAAACAAACCCGGATACTGTGAGTGTAGTGTGTAGGAGCGATTTTACTGACTGTGTTTTTACTGTGGACTCAATAAAAGACATTCGGGGATAGAAGAAGAATTAAATCGCCCGAACAAACGGAAACGTCGCACACCCCCAGTCCGCTTGTGACCGTTGCAACACGGCCGAAACGTCAAGCTGTAAGTACTAATGTACTACTTAATGTATATCGCGTTCTCCCCTTACTCCTCTAAATGATAGAAATACAGGTACATTACTAAATTATAGGAATATTCATAAATACTCAGGTTATTACTAAATGATAGGAATACAGGTACATGTTAATCTAAAATCAATTAAATACCTAAACCTAATTTCTGAAATATGCCTATTTTCCATTATAATTATAAGCCCTGTTATTTACTGACTGGAAATGGCACTAAAATATTAATAATCAACTTGTGATTGTAACAAAAATGTCTTTCTGTACCTGTATATTGTTTGTTTGGAATTAAAAATATTCGATAGTGAGCCTTTATTTAAAACTATATGTTTAATTGTAATTTATTATGGATAATCAACAGTCGAAATATTTCTTTTATATATAATATACTTACATGTTCCCGATACAATTATTTTTAACTCGCATAGAAAATAATTTCTAAAAATTTGTCAGTGATATTTTTTTTTACCTTTATGAAATTGTGGAATAATCATCAAGATTTTTTTCATCGCCATTTACTTTCAAGTTTAAAACTATTAAATGTTACACTGAATATGCACTGAATATGCACTGAATTTGTATCTACCAACCACGGACTAGTAAAAAAAAGAAGGACTCCACGCTGTCATACTAATGCGTGAAGCCACGTTTGTGCATGTGTGAGTGAGATACTTATTGATAACAGATATCGGATATCTGTCATTTGGAGCACCCGAGGAGCTTCAACGTCTAGTTAGTGGCGCGGAGTCCTTATTTTTTTTTACTAGTCCGTGGTACCAACATTAGTATATATTCCAGACCAACTATAGTCCATATCACGATGACTTCCGTGACACTGAATTCGACGTTAATAGTTATGCGCCCTTAGGACACCCATTCGATTTTTTTTCAATTCGTTAAAAATTCTAGGGCAATTAAATCGACTTTTTTATTTATATTATTTTAAATCCTGATTAAATGAAAATTTGTTGAAACTATGATATTTGATACTGGTATTACGTAAATAATTATGTAGATATATCTTAAGCGCGCGCGATTTAAAGACTGAATCAACCCAATAAGGACGTTTTGAACGTTAGAGGAAGAACGGAGTTCTAAATGGTTCAGTGTTTTTTTGTAAGCAGCTTGAAATTGTAATATAAAACTCGATACATAAAGAAAAGAAAAACTTCAAGAACATGTTGAGATGTGCAGACAAGAACAACTTTCTCTATCACGCTTGCTGTACCAATTTCACCTAATTATTTTTATCTTTTCATAGTTAAATATTTTGTTTTTATTTAATTATTTTATTCAATATATATTATAATCATATTTTTGGCGTAATATCTGTCCTAAGCCTACATTGGATTACTAGTCTATGACAAATAGTGCAATATGGCGTCTGGTAATTATATTGATCATAGTTAATTGTAAAAAAATAAATTAAATTACTTAACGATGAACAGTTATTTCTTAGCACTTTGCCGTCACACTTTCGCACAATTTACGAAATAGTCGCATTACCGGACCATTTTTTCAAAACCGGTATTGGGTATTACCGTGATTTCTATGCAGTTTTTTTTATTTTAATAAATTATGTTTTATTGTGATTAGGGATTGCAATCCGTATTCATATTCAAACCGGCCGGATCTGGTTGGATTTCCATCGATACTGCCGGATCCTGTTGCACTGAAAATTATGTCGGATCGATGAGAATCAAGATTCGCAAGATAATTAAAATATATGTCCTGCGTTAACCGAGGCGAAATGGTTTTATGCTGATATTGCTCCTGTGTCTCAGCCGTACCTTTGTCCAAAGTAGTCATAAGTAGGTAGTCATAGAGCCACCAGTATGTACAGTTCACCTGCAAAGGTATATGGTAAAATAATTGAGAGGAGTAATAGGAGGTATCCGTGAAGTAATGTGGGAGGCACAAAAGATTTTCCGGAAGTATGCATGGGTAAAGTCGTTTTGTTTCGAAAAAAGTAAAGACGGTTTTGAGAATCTTCTAGGACACACCGCCCAAGCATGAGATTGTCGGCGCATTGCCCAGTAGGTATGCAGTCCATTTATGTGAGCTGTACAGCATATGCGCAGATGAAGAGTCGCGTGTTTGACGTCAATATTAGTGTCAGGGTTGCACGCTGTCAGCTTCGGAGAATAAGATGAGATATCACGTCCACTTAATGTTTTGATACGCTTTAATTTTTGGCAAAAATTTTTTCAACGCATTATATTGGTACTGTTCCCGGTAAATGTTAAATGATACCGGACTCGCCGTATTACCGGATCCGGATTTTCAGATTGCAATCGCAAAATATTTGTGACAGTTTTGTGTTTATTGTGTTATATCGGGGTATTCGGTATTCGGCTGAAAAGTTTTTTATGAAGAAGGCCTGGCCCATGGTCACTGAACAACTATACAAGGTGAAGGTTATATTTCCCTAATTCCATGTAACCTAAGGCCGAATTACCACTATTAGGTTCCGGTTAGCTTCCGAAATATTAAGGTGCTCCATCCAAAGAGCGAATAGCTTCTTGCCAGACTTGAACCTCGCAGGGTCTAAGAGCGTTGATTCTCGCTTGACCATAACGCTTTAATGCATATGCAGTAAATTTGTTTAATCAACTTAAGATAAAACTTCTAATCGAATTTAACGAAGAATAATATAAAATTATCATTTCATCAAACATAGCAAATTTACATTAACACTTAAACGAATAATAAACTTGTTATGTATGTAACTAATTGGACTTTTTGTTTTCTTGACTTGAATAACTTATATATCCTTTTTTATATTAACGAAAAATCATACATATTTCAGGATAAATTATTATTTATTTACTTTTATATCGTACATGTAGAATTACTTAGTTATATAAATAAGTAGAATATTGTTATTTAAAAATCCCGAAAATATCGAAAATCCCGGTTTTTATGAATTTTGAAACCGGTATTTACAAGGCCTACATTTGGTCCGGTACTCCGGTATTTTCGAGATCTGGGAAACCGGTTTGCGACCCCTAATAGTGACGTCGCAAGCTCCAAAACTTTGATGCTCTTTATCTTTGTAATTTTTGTTAATTCAATAAAGCGAAAAACATGTGTATAATATTTTTGTACAATCTTACTGACGGGCTAAATAGAATTAGAGTTTTTTAATGTGGTCATTATCCCTATTGTACTGAGCAACTACGGTTATCGGTGACCTGTGATGGTTTTCACAAAACTATATTTTTGCTAAATTTAAATTAGTAATAGTATAAAGTTAAATATGTTTGAAACTAAATATTTTCATTCGTAGAAAGTATGATGCATGAAAAGGAGTATTGTCATCTGTCATGGGAATCATCTTACTAAAACAGACTATAGTAACAACAACTACTTCTTAAGTTAGTGATGCCGAACTATCGATAGTTGACCTCGAATATCAGTTAGAATATCGATAGGACTATCGATACCATCGATACTATCGATACCGATAGCCCGAATTGGGGTAATACTATTATTGATGACTTGCAATACTATCGATAGTATTATGGCTAGATATCACCAAACTATCGATAGTATCGATACTATTATTGTTCATGGCGAGTAAACTATCGATAGTATTGATAGTATCGATAGCTTAGATCCAGGCAATACTATTGATACTATTGATATGACGTCAACTATCGATAGTCGACTATCAATCGGCATCACTACCAGTCCATCTCTTTCCATTAGCACATACACATTAAGGTTTCTTTAATTATTTACAGTATTTTAAAATTACTGTCTCCAGGTGGAGCGGTGGTAGCTCAATGGTAAGGACACGCGCCTCTTAATCGAGGAGTGCGGGTTCAAACCCGGGCACGTACCTCTGGATTTTTCAAGTCTATGTACGTATTTATACCACTAGCCCGACGGTGAAGGAAAACATCGTGATGAAACCTGCAAATTCAAACAACTTTGGATTTGTAACCATGATCCAAAAATTGTCTGGTTCCCCTATCTTAGGGTTACGAAGGTCAGATCGGCAGTCGCTTCAATGTAATTACCAGACTCTCTAAATCCTGGATCATGGTATAAGCGGACCCCGTCTAAGCACGGGACATAACGCTAGGAAGATGATAAAATTACTGTCTCCAATTCTATTCTATCAGTCATCTTTTTGTAAATACAAGCAAATGTATCAAGCTAAAAGCTAGCTACAAATATATTAGTGGTGTTTATATTTTTAATGTAATTATAAAACCTTTTTAAAATTACAAATGCCTTTTTTCTACTACAATGAACCCATTCCTCAAAGGCCTAGTATTAGATATAGTTTGACCAATTGACACAAAAATATTTATATGCATAATAGGGTGTCCCAAAAAAATAAAAGTAGTTTTTTTTTTACGCATACTCTCAAATTTGTTTACTTTTAACTTTTTTAACCCAAGTTTGCGTAAATACCTTAGTATATTATAATAATATTTAATATCTTTATTGTTTAAGCAACGCTTATTGTGTATGATAAAAAAGACTTTAATTTGCCATTTTATACATATAAAATCAAACGCAGGCGTTAATTCAGATAAATACAGATTTTTAAATAAAACTAAGTAATTAGAATGGTTTTACCCTTATTAGAGCAACTGTACATTTTAATTATAACCAATCGCTTACTGAATTCTTAGTATTTGCCTAGAATTACCTTAATTTCAATATGGGGTTGCTGGGGAGATGCTGTCCAGCAGCCCCATATTAAAATAATTGTACGCTGTAACCTGCAAAGGTACAGTTTTTTTTAAATGTGTACTAATTGAGTAGGTACACATTATGGACAATTACGTTGGCTAAAAAAAATGTTATCAAAGCCATAGGGGTTGCTGAGGAGCATGACGAGGAGATGTTCTTATTTTGTTTCAGAAAAAAACATCTCTGACTTAATTACAGTAAAAAGCAAGACCTTATTTAATCGCCTTAAAATTGAAGACACATTTCTACGTGAATGTCCTTCTTTGTGGGCAAATAATACTTCGTTACAAGAAGCTAGTAAGAAAATTTCAGCACTGAGGGTAGTAAACGATGTAGCCGAAAGAGCGGTTAATTTGATGCAAGACTTTCATGGATTAATCACAGTTGAGGAGAAACAAAAACAATTTTTATTACGTTGTATACAAGAACACCGAAATCTTAACCGAAAAATTTTTCCTGACTAAAAAACTAACGTTAAAAAGGAAATTTAAACAATAATATTATTTTTAATGTATATGAGTAAAATATATACTATTCGGGTGTATTGGAGTCTTAATTAAGTAATAAAAATTAAATTATTAATTCCTCCTATAGTAAGTCAGTACAAATTTTTGTGTGAGTCAGAATGGCGGGTGTACTGTTGCATAATTGATTAAGTTATACATGAAAGGAATGTACCAGGAATGTACTATTATGTACCTTGAATGAAATTCAATGTACCTCGATGAAACGGAAAAAATTATAATAATAAAGTGAGCCGCGGTTCTTACGGTCTGAACCGCGGGTGTATGCTGATAATTAATGTACTAGATAACTTTTAGTCATATAATATTTACAAGACGAATGTACCTTAAACCATACCGTACCATAAAATATACAATCTGGTTGAAATGCGACTGTAATAACGACAAAATTAAGGAAACAAAATTTTAACGCCTATGATTCTTTTTATAGCAATTATTTTTATTAATATTTTTAAGAACATTGAACTATTATTACTAGCGTATGGAACCGACGCAGCGAACAAGATTTTTGCGCCGTGCGTTGTTGCCGATCGGCAACAACTCGTTTAGTCACTCGCCTACGTTCACGGCGTTCACACGCGTGCTTACGTGACAACAACACAGCAAAATGCCCTCTTGCGTGTTAAAAACGTGTAAAAATCAATCCACTGCAATGAAAAAAGAGAGTGGTGTGACTATCATCGGTAAGTTAACAAAATATTAACTAAAACCAACCAAAACTAATTTTGAAAATTATTTTCTACATGCCGACATTTTGTATGAAAATCATAGATTATGAAAAAGTAACCCGTACTGACAGGTCACGTACGTTGAACGAAACGCGTAAGCGCCATGAAATTCACGGCGTTTACGACGTTTTGGTCGCGAGAAAAATGTACTCTATGAGCGATCTAGCGCTGCGTGTTTTAATAGCTTAATTAGACGACAATTGTTGGTTTTAGCGCTGCAAATGCTGAAACACGCTCAGTCCATGCTTCGTGGTGATAATATTTTTGTTTGACATAGCTTCTATAGACATAGTATTATTAGCTCAATGTTTAAGAATATGATTCCTAATCCATCAAATCTAAGAAGTAGGTACCGTTTGACAGATATGACAAATTGACGATTAGGGATGGGATCAAAGAAATCGATTACTACAATATCCGAATTTTAATAGATTATTTCTTAGTACATATTTATTACTAATCGATTACAGTTTTTTAGATTTATATAAAATATGTTAGGTATTGTTAAAGGCCGTATATTGGTATAATTATCTAAGGTTTTACTAGTAATCTTACGATATACCTAAAAAATCTCAGGGTATACTGAAGTTCGGGTTTTAAAATAGGTCTGCTTCGCGTTCTGTTTAATAAAATAAATATGTTATTTAAAAGAAAACAAAAATACCGTTACTATCTGAGGAATCGTCGTCATTTCAATTAATCATTAATTGGTCATCCATTGCTTTTGTATCTAATGGCTCTTAGTGCATTGGATTACAGTCGATAGACAGCATCTGACACTGACGGGTCAACAAAGGATTCTTTTTTTTTGTTTTTGTTTCTGGCAACTCACTACTCTTCAAGGATTTCTTCTGCATACTAAAAGACTCCTAGGTTGAAAACGGCTCGTCATTATTAAAGTCGATTATTCGGACATTATAACGATTATTTGTATAACAAGTGAAATTCAGGAGTCGCAACACTACTATAAAGGACCTAACTACGTGACTTTGAAATGAGGTATAAAAAAATCTTATTTGTTTCGTATATTGGTGATTTTACTTTGTTTGAACGATTTAAATTTATTTGTAATGATTAATAATTGTACATTTTGTGATAAAATAAAAATAACTTCATAAATCCATGGTTTAACGGAAAAAGTTATTGAAATTGAGTGATTTACGTTTGTACAAAGTTGTTTCGGTTTGAAAAATGTGAAATGTCAAACGGTACTTCTCAGATTTGATGGGTACCAGTCCAAATAATTGCTGTAAAAAAAATAAAGGCGTTAAAAGTTTGTTTCCTTAATTTTGTCGTTATTACAGTCGCATTTCAACCAGATTGTATATTTTATGGTACGGTATGGTTTAAGGTACATTCGTCTTGTAAATATTATATGACTAAAAGTTATCTAGTACATTAATTATCAGCATACACCCGCGGTTCAGACCGTAAGAACCGCGGCTCACTTTATTATTATAATTTTTTCCGTTTCATCGAGGTACATTGAATTTCATTCAAGGTACATAATAGTACATTCCTGGTACATTCCTTTCATGTATAACTTAATCAATTATGCAACAGTACACCCGCCATTCTGACTCACACAAATTTTTATGTCAAAAGTTTGGCATCAAGTCGGCACAGGTTATCATTGTCCAATCGCTATAATATTTATTATATGAGTCAATGAGGTCAAATGTAATTAAAATAGAGGGTATGCGTATTTGATTTCGCGAAAAAAATTTTTTTCCTCATGTCTTGGGACACCCTAATGCATAACATAAAAAAAATCATATAGATATAATTTTATGAATAAGGTAATTAGGGGCAGAATGTTGTTTTAGTTATTTAGCAGTTACAATCATAATCCAACAGTCAAGTTTGGATGGTTCTTTATAGGTTTAATGATAAAAAAAAAAGATTAAGCATCATCAATATGTATTAGTGTGCTCTTCAAGAACAACTCTTAGTTCTTACTTATAATTAATTGATCTAACTAGGTCCAGCCTGATCTTTTGAAAATTCTAAGGATGCAACTGTTTGCATGTGCTGTCTTAAAGCCTTTTGTGCTTTTCTTGATTTCTCAATTGGTTTCTTAACTGGCTCTCTCACTTTATTTCTAACCAATTCTTTGTTTATTGTTGATATTATTGGCATCTGAACAAAATAATAAAAAGTACATTAGTTACCTACTCATGCAAAATTGTACCCACAATTTCTTAAGCACAATCAACTTACCATCTCTGGAATATGAACATATCTAATATTACGTGCTTGAACAAATAAATTTTCAAAAGTATATTCATTTCCTTGTGGGTCACAGTAAACTGCATTTGTTAGTGAGACATTCATATAACTGTAAAATGAAACATTTTATCAAATCAACAATAACATTATATTTAATTAATGTTTATTCTATTTCTACATATTTTTCATATTAATATACAAGTTTTTTAACACACAAATGCTTACCCGTCTACTGATGTAACAAGACCACAGATATACGAGTCATTTCTGAGGTCAATTGTAATATTTTGACCTTGTAAAGCTTTTACTAAACATAATAATGTGTTGTGATATAAAAATTTCTCTTTAGATGTGCCAATGAACATATTTTGTGAGAACATTATCCTGAAATTATCAAATTGAATTGTTTAAAAAGTCAACATATATGCATAATATATACAGAAGTAAGTACTTATAAAATTAAAGCATATGTACATGTTTATTATTGGCAAGTCTGGTAGAGGCCCAGAGTAAGATGTTGATTTATATCACATTAATTTTCAAGTACTTTTTAATTAAGAAATTAAATAGGAACTTATGATTTTCTAGAATTTTAAGGTTAAACAGACCAAAACCATAAACCTCCCAGCCCTCTACTCTAGATTCTTTAGTCTGATTAGTCTCTTGTCTTCACCTGTATCACTCTTAAATCCATAGTAATTTGTTTTAATAAAAATTTAATAAAAATACTAAGACTTCTAGTTACTATGAATTTACCATTCTATACTGATCAAAACATAATGATTTTTATAAAAGTCACACACTAGGTACCTAAGCATTTATTGCATTAGCTATAATATTAACTAGAATAGGAAATTAAATTCAAAAGATTATTTTTCTTTTACTATAACCATTCTTGCATCAGGCTTTGATTTTAATTCTAGTTCTGCTTTGGTGATATCCCATTCGTTGTTCTCTCTTTCTGCCCAGAAATAAAAAGTACCTCTATCTTTTGAACCACTGACTGGAATTTTAAATCTAGCTAACTTTCCGTCACTAAAGTTATTTTCTCCATCAGATAACTTAAAACGTTTATCTTTAATCGGCTCCCCCAAATAATGAACTGCTCCAGGATGTGTCCTTAATTTTTTTAATGCATCTTTATAGTAGTCATAACGTCTCACTCTATCCACCATCAAATTTTGCAAGTAAAATCCAGTTGAACTGACTATAATACCACCCCAAGCAGCTATTTGCAGCAATTTTCTTGTCGACACTGTCATGTTTACTCAATTATTTGCAAAGGTCCTTAAGCTTTTTATTTTATGTAAGTAATCTTCTCTTTTTACTACCTACAGGTTATATAGAGTGGGAAGGTCGGTCTGCCGGTTTGGATTTCTGAGCAAAACAGATGTTTTAATGAAGTTTTGATTTGTCCACCCCCCGACATTTTTTTTTCCATCAAATTTGACAGCTATTATTATGACAAGTGTTGCCATCTTGCCAGATATTCCATCTCACGGATTCCAAAAATCTAACAACAATCCTAAGTAAACAAATGGTATTTATCTATTAAAATATTAATTAATAACATTTTGTACAATTATTTCAGTGAGCTAGCCAAGTCATAAAGGGGGTCGAATGAATCGAATGCAAAGCTATTGTGTAGATGATTATTCATTATTAAAAGCAGTCTTCCATTTACCGTATATATTTTATAATAATACTTTAGTGTGAAAATCGATATTGAATACTCCTTCAGTAGTAATGGTCGATAGCGTGATGGTTTGTACTATGAATGTATAACAATAGTATCGATAAGTATCATTGATATTAATATGGATAGCTTTACACTCACTTTTAACAGCGCCTCGAGTTTCGACAGTAATATGTACCTAGTAAATATTTATGAGTGACATATATACCGTTCAGTCATTTGTCAATATGCTATCGTTTTGCTATCGCTCGACACCACATTAGTGTAGTGATGCCGATCGATAGTCGACTATCGATAGTTGACGTCATATCAATAGTATCGATAGCTTAGATCCAGACAATACTATTGCATGAAAGCAATACTATCGATACTATCAAAAGTATAGTTAATCTCTTTTCCAAAATATCTGACCACCATAGTTTGAATACCAGGAATAAACACAAGCTTGTCGTTCCACATCTTCGACTTCATAAAAGCAGTAATTCTTTTGTGGGGCTTAGCATTAAGTTATTTAATAAGTTACCAGATAAAGTAATTCAAATGCCCTTTCATAAATTCAAATCACATATGAAAACATTTCTCATGAAAAAGGGCTATTATAGAATTGAAGACTTTTTAAATGACAGGAATCTGCAGTCTGCGCTCTAATTCTTGCATGGTCTACTCTACTATTGTAATGTATTACATTAATTATAATTAAATTTAAATTTATAGAATTCAAATATAATTACATTTGAATTGTATAAATTTGTAGAAGTAGATATAAAGTAGCATTGTTATTGTATACGTGGCGATTTAAAAGAGTAACTACCGAGTTTCTTGCCGGTTCTTCTCGGTAGAATCAACGTTCCGAACCTGGCGGTAGAATATTTATTTTGTATTATTATGACTATTCATAAGTGCTTTTTTGGAGCCTACACAAATAAAGATATTTCTATTTCTAGTATTGTTGGTCACGAAGAATAAACCATCGATTGTATCGATACTATCGATATTATTGTTCTTCGTAAATAAAAAACTATCGATAGTATCGATACTATCGATAGTATCGACAGTTTTAAACTATCGATAGTTGTTTTATTTTCGATGCTATTGTTTAGAAATTATTGGTATAATGGTCACTAGTACGTGTAGGTTGTTTTTACGGTATTCGCAGACGTTAATCACTAAGACTTCATTACTTCTCTAGCGGTAATGCTGTATAGTTTAGTTTAACCTAAAACTCTGAATAATACTATCGAAAAATAAGGAACTATTGATAGCTTAAAACTATCGATAGGCTATCGATACTATTGATATGACGTCAACTATCGATAGATTATCGATAGACTATCGATAGTCGACTATCGATCGGCATCTCTACTTCATACTTGGTTTCAGTACTCAGAGAACAAAACACACAAGACCAGATTCTTTCTTGAAAAAAAGCGCGGGAAACGGCAAACGAGGCGGTCTAGTTTTTCAAGCGTTTTTTGCATTTTAATTTTTAAAATTATTCTTTGGATCAGTTAAGTAGCGTAGTGTGTATATTTGTAACTTATTTTGTATATATTATATTATTTTGTGCTTTTCCTGAAAGAATTTGGTGAGTTTTTACAATTTATAAACTTGCATGAACGAACCCGACGACCCGGGGGGTACGGGCCCCCCGGTGTCTAATTACGTAATTATTAGTTGTACAAATTCGGGTATGGAGACGGAGGGCTCATTTCAAGATACGGACGGGGATCTTACGAAAGAAAATAATGTTAGGCGAAAAAGAACATCCGCCCGTAGAGTTTGTAAGCATTGCAAGAAGCGGAGAAGGAATCATAAAATCTCAACTTTAGCAGGATCACTAGACGAGTTTGATTGTCAATATAGTAATAGTTTTTATAGTTAACAACATAAGTAATCTCAGGAAACCTCGGTTACTACTCATGTTCCCACCTCAGCATCTAATTCAGTGCGTGACGCATCTGATATTAATGCCATTAGGATACCAGTCGGGAGACCTACTTATTTAGCTTCTGACTTGGCACCATACGTTATACATATTCAGCGGGAGCAGGTATCGCCAAATGATAATCGCAATATTCACCCTATATCATTCGGACATTTCTTAAAAAAAAGTTATGTAAAAATAAAATTAACGGCAGTTTAAAGAAGATTGGTAGAAACAGATTGTCAATTTCTTTTTCAAAATTTGAAGATGCAAATGCTTTTCTCAATAATGACATTTTAAAGAAAAATAATTATAAAGCTTTTATTCCTGTTTTCAACATAACTCGTATGGGTGTAGTAAGGGGAGTACCTACTGACTGGACTGAGGAGGAAATTATTCAAAATATCTCTACGCCGTTAGGAGTTGGGCAAGTTTTAAAAGCTAGACGTATCAAAAAGAAAACTTTTATTAATGGTAAAGCTGAATTTGCGCCCATAGAAACCGTCGGTCTTACATTTGACGGGCAAACATTACCAAAACGGATTTTCTTGTGTTTTAATTCCTTACCTGTTGACTTGTATATATATCCCACAATACAATGTTTTCACTGTTGTAGATATGGTCATATAAAAAGCGTGTGTCGTTCTACTCCTAGGTGTTTTAAATGTGGACAGGGTCATTCGGGAGACAATTGTCAAGTGGAAGAAGACAGTATTATCTGCTGCCTCTGCTCCGGTCATCACGTAGCTACTAGTAGAGCTTGTCCTGAGTTTTCTAGACAAAAAAATATCAAAGAATCCATGGCCAAAAATTGCATAACGTATGCTGAAGCTTTAAAATTACACCCTCCTATCTCTAAATCGTATGCTGATGTCCTGATTTCTCCTATTACACGAAATCCTCAAAGCCCTAACAGTTCTCCTAAATATAACCCATCAAATATTGGCTCAAATAATATTTCATATAAAAAGACAGTTTTCCTAAAACCCAAGTCACCTTCCAAGCTAGGTAAAGGATATGACCGTGCTAGTCACGAAGCTTTGGTTAAGGACTATAACAGTCCTTTTGCCCCTAGCCATAATGTATTAATAAATAATATTGCAAAAACCTCACTCGATAATTTGCCAATTAAAGACTTGATAATAGCATTAATTAATTCACTGTCGTCATCGAACCTTCTAAGCTTACCGTCCAACGCTGCCCTGCCTAATAAAGACGTAATAGAAATAAATAACATCCAACATGGATCAATTGAACACTGTGATTCAATGGAATTGCCGCAGCATCCAAAATAAGAAATCTGATTTAATATATATGATAAATAAATTTTCTCCATTTATTATAGCTCTCCAGGAAACATGGCTTCGGCCTTCCTCAATATTTAAAATTCCGGGCTTCTCCTGTGTGCGAGAAGACCGAGCTGATAACTACGGTGGAGTAGCTCTCCTTATCAAAAACTCATCCTCATTTGTACATATTCCCATTCCTAATCACAATGATAATTTTTCTATTATTGCGATTCGTGTAAATAGTTTATGTTACGTGTTAGATATGCGGAACGGGTGACACAAGTGAAACTCAGGCTAGCTAGCAACACACTGGTTTATTCGTCGAAAACGCCGCGCGTCGGCAGGCGCGGGGGCGCGGTCCGCGGGGAGGGCGCGGACACGGCCGCGTTCATATACAACATTCCTCCCTCTATTTCTTAAAATCTACAATAAGCAATTTCCTATAATTCAGAAAAACTTCTTATAATCTATTTTATCCCGACACTTTCGTAACGGTCTACGTGTATATTGCTGCGGCTCAACTCGAGCGCTCTGGTCATCAACTCCGTCTTCTACTTCGTAGAGTTCATCCTGGGTTGCCTCCGTGTCTGGCGTTTCTAATGCGACCACTTCCTCATTCAGTACTTCACCTTCACTCTCTACCGATGATGGTGAAACACTAGGCTCGAAGAACTCAGCTCTCCTCCCTCTAGCCCGGAAGTCAGGCTCCGGCTCGGATGCTACGTCGGGACTAGGTAAGGGTGTAGACGACACAGACTCCAGAACCGAAGACGAAGCAAGCTGTGGAACACCCTGGGTTTGGGATAGCGGTGACTGGGGCGGCAGCAGCAGAGGCTGAGGCAGCGGTGATGATGAAGACGGAGGTGGCGAAAGACACGGCCCAGGTATTTGTATTTCTGCACTGCTTGTAGTGTCCAGTAGACCGTTACGAATTCCCTTATCTAGGAACAGCTGATTTTTATGCCTTTTGCAACATTCAGAACTAACTGTATCTTTAATCAGATAAGTAACTTTTCCTAACCTTTTTAATACAATTCCTTTACACCACTTGTAAGTATTTTTATTAACAATTTTTTTAAACATGACATGCTCATTTTTACTAAACACATCTATAGTTTTATTACATCTCTTATTTAACTTAGATTGCGTACACTGTTTAGACAAAACACAATTAGGTGTGGCCGGCGATGATGAGGGTGACAATGGCTTGGGATCAATTAGGTCTAACCTTGACCTTAATTTATGCCCAAAAACAATCTCAGCCGGTGACAACCCTGTGGTGGTGTGAACCGAATTTCTATAGTCCATAAGATATTTCAATAATTTTAAATCTAAATCTTTTGTCGAACTGTTTGATAGTAAACAAGATTTTAATCCCCTTTTTACCACTTTCACGAAGCTTTCTGCCTGACCATTGCTCGCCGGGTGATAGACCGGTGAGGTGATGTGTGATATGCCATTACACATACAAAAAGATTCAAATTCTTGAGAACAAAAAGAAGTGCCATTATCACTCGCCACCGTTTTGGGAATTCCAAACCTTGACATATAATCACATAATTTCCCTATCACCGCGTTAGTCGTAGTCGAATTTTTCATATTGTAAACTTCCACCCATTTACTATGTGCATCCACAATTACCAAATATACGCTTCCCTTAATAGGCCCCAGGAAGTCAAAGTGTAAGCGCTGGAACGCTCCAGGTGGATATTCCCAACACGAGAGAGGGGCGCGCGGGGGCGACGGACGCAATTGGACACACACGTCGCATGAACTTATCATTGATTCAATTGCTTGATCAATCCCAGGAAACCAAACCCTAGATCTAGCTTCGGCTTTAGTTTTTACTATGCCTAGATGCGATGAATGAAGCTCCTTTAAAATTGCTTGATATAAACTCTCCGGAATTACAACTTTGTGACCTCTCATAATGCACCCACTTTCTAAGGATAACTGCGACCTACACAAATAAAATGGTTTTAATCTTATATCAGCCAACTTAGGTGGCCATCCGTTTAAAATACAATTTGCTACGCGCTTTAGAACGGCATCATTGGTAGTTGCTTTCCGTAATTTAGATAAGGTCACCGGCATACTACTATCTAACACAAAACAAATGTAAGTCGCGCGGTCACATGTTGTCTCACTCTCACTGCAACGTTCAGTGCTTGAGCACTCGCTATGGAAGGGCGTGCGCTGGCCGGCAGCGGTAGCGGCCGTTGATACGGGTAGACTTGCGCGAGACAAATAATCTGCGCTGTTATTGGCGCTGCGTATGTACTCGATTTTATAGTTATAACCACTAAGGAATAATGCGTAACGCTGTAGTCTATTTGCTGAAACCTCCGGTATACCCTTATAAGGTCCAAATATCGATATTAACGGCTTATGGTCCGTTCGCAGTATAAACGGTTCTGATCTGCCGTATAAGGTTTGGTGAAACCGGCGTACCCCGTAAATAATAGCGGTCGCTTCCTTTTGGATTTGCGCGTATCTTTTCTCTGCGGCGTTCAAGGTTCGAGACGCATAGGAAATAGGTCTTTCAGTGCCGTCTATGTCGATCTGTGAGAGCACTGCCCCTAACCCAGTAGGTGAAGCGTCTACCGTTAATATTAACTTAGCCTTTGGGTTGAAATGAGCTAATACCTGTTCTGATGTAAGCATTTCTTTAATTCTTTTAAAAGCTCCATCACATTCTTTTGTCCAATTCCATTTACAATTTTTTTTTAATAAATCGTATAAGGGACTAAGAATCGTGGAAGCGTTTGGAACAAAGCTCCTATAGTAGTTGACAAGACCCAAAAATTACTGTAATTGGCTGACATTACCCGGAACGGCTGCATCAGTCATCGCTTTGACTTTTTCTGGTGCTTTTTTAATACCGTCTTTTGATATTACATGCCCTAAGTAACTGATTTCGTCCATAAAGAAAACACATTTCTCTTTTTTCAGGGTTAACCCGGCGTCTTGCAATCGCCCGAATACCGTGTTTAGCCTCTCTAAATGTTGTTTTTCATCAACCCCATAAATCAAAATGTCGTCCAACATGCAAAGAACCCCTTCGAGCCCGGCAAGCAAATTTTCCATCGTCCGTTGAAAAATAGAGGGACTATTTGATAATCCCATTACTAGACGTAAAAATTTGAACAAACCGCGGTGGGTATTTATACATGTTAGGCCTTGTGATTCCTCATCTAGTAAAAACTGATTATAGGCCATAGATAAATCTAGTTTACTGAATATTTGGGCTCCGTGAATCCTCGAAAACAGTTCCTTGACCGTGGGCAATGGATGATTTTCAACAAGCAATTGTTTGTTTAAAGTGACAGAAAAATCAGCGCACAACCTAACGGACCCGTTTCGTTTCAATACGGGTACTATTGGCGATGCATACTCGGAATATTCGACAGGCTCCAGTACGCCTAAGGAGACCAACCTATCAATTTCTTCTTCGACTTTTTCGCGCAACGCGAACGCTATAGGGCGAGCTTTAAAAAAAATTGGTTTCGCATTATCTTGCAACCGTAATTTAATTTTATGTTTATTAAAAGTACCTAATTTATCTGAAAACAATTCCGCATACTGTTGTTGTAATTTAGCAAGGTTTAACTCAGTTGCATGACCACAATAGTTAATGGGTGTAAGATGTAATTTGAAACGCGAAATAAAATCCCTACCTAAAAGCGGTGGGCCCCCGTCACGGACCACGTAAACCTCGAGTTCGTGTGATTGTTCCGAGTACGACACCGGTAACCTAATGGTACCCGCGCATGTTATATGCCTACCTGTATACGACATTAGCTGTCTACCCGCGGCTGATAATGGCACGTCCTTAAAATGTGTTTTGTAAAACCTTTCCGATATAACTGTCACTGTTGAGCCACTGTCTATTTCAAACTTAAACGGTAAACTTCCGATAAAAACCGTTTCCACCATGGGTTCTCCCCGTTCTGAACGAATGTAAAAACACTTACCGTCATCATCATTATCACCCTTATCACCGTCATCCACTTCTACGTAGTTAATTTTTGAACACATTCTACGTAAATGGCCTTTAACGTGACACTTCCGGCATTCGTAATTTTTGAATCTACATTCTGCCGTTTTGTGATTCGAATAACCACAAACACTACACTTCACACTGCACTTCACTTTCCCTACACTTCCATCCTTACTTTTAATCTTGAAAAGCTGATTATCAGACGCCGTGCTTGCGCTGCTCGCCGCGCCACTCGCCGCCGCGGTGCGCGCGCAGACCGAACACTGTGCGATGTCCAACGCCTTTGCCAACGAAAGATTATCCAGCTTTTGGCTGTAAAGTTTCTCCTTCTCGGGACCCGGTAACATTCCCATGACGAATTTGTCACGTAGCATCTCTTCTACGGCCGAGAAGCCGCAGTAAGCAGTTAACCCACGTAGTCTCGCTGCCCACTGCGCATGCGATTCACCGGGCTGTTGCGTGGCGGCATAAAAGTTATGGCGTTCGCCAAACCCGACACGCTTGGGAATGAAATGATCGTCGAGAAACTGTAGGATGTCTTCATAAGGCACCACTTCTATTAGTTTGGGAAGTGATAGGTTCGCAGCTAGATTGTATGTGTCTTCCGAGAGTGCGCTAAGTAAGATCGCCTTCCGTTTTTTGCCCGTGGGATCCGCCTCTTCATTGATGTCGTTGGCCACAAAAAATTGTGTTAATCGACCTTTATATGTTTTCCAATCTTGGACACTATGGTCGAAACTGTTTAATATACCAAACTGTGCCCCGGACATCATAAAATATAGTTTACGCGTAGGTAACCGAATCGTCGCCACTGTTAGATATGCGGAACGGGTGACACAAGTGAAACTCAGGCTAGCTAGCAACACACTGGTTTATTCGTCGAAAACGCCGCGCGTCGGCAGGCGCGGGGGCGCGGTCCGCGGGGAGGGCGCGGACACGGCCGCGTTCATATACAACATTACGTATCTGTATATATTCCCCACCCTTCCTCTGTAATATACGATGAAATTTACAATATACTCGAAAATTTACCTAGACCTTTAGTAATAATGGGAGATTTTAATGCTCAGCATCAATCATGGGGAAGTTCCAACTCCAATCACTACGGAAACCGCATCTTGGACATCTTAGATAGCTGTAATTTGTGTATCCTAAACACTGGGTATCCTATTCGTCGTACCCAACCACATGAAGGAATAAGTGTACCGGACTTAACCATTTGCTCACCTGACTTGGCATACTGTCTATATTGGTCTACCTTATCTTTATCATTTGGTAGCGATCATTTTCCCATACTTATAACTTTTCCCACTAACCAAAAATCTCTTAATTACCGCCCTCCACGTATGAAATTTAGACTAGCCAATGGTAATTGGCTCTCGTTTAAAGAGAAAGTAGAGCAAAATATCAATTCACTTCCAGCAGTTACTGATAGTAATCAGTCAACTTGTGCCGAGGCTTTAGCTTCATTATTATTAAAGTCTGCCAATGAGACATTCCCTTGCAAAACAGGTCACCATAGAAAATTACCCCCTCCTCCTTGGTGGGACAGTGAATGTTATGAGGCTATTAAGAAAAGAAAACAAGCTGAACTACTATACCGAGCTTGTTCTACAATAGAAAATTTTAATCAACTTTCAGCCATTATAACTAGCACACGAAAATTGTTTAAACAAAAAAAATGGGAAGGTTGGAAACATTTTTGCTCTTCTATCTCTCCAAATACTCCTCCATCTGCTGTGTGGTCGAATATACGAAGATTTCGGTCAGTTTTCAAGGAATCTTCTCCTCGTGTTCTCGAAAAACCTTTGGTTGATACTTTTTTGGACAAATTGGCCCCATCGTTTGTTCCAGAGGACAATTTTATTAATGTTTCATTAGCATCAGATATAGAACAAACAGGATTGAACGCTCCATTCAATCTCTGTGAACTTAAAGGCATTTTGGCATATGTCAAAGATTCGGCACCGGGGATGGATGGGATCCCTTATTCTTTCCTGTCTCATTTAAGCGACTCATGTTTGACCTACTTCTTGAATATAATAAATTCTATTATGCGCACTGGTTGTATTCCCTCTAAATGGCGGGAACAAGAGGTGATTCCGATACTCAAGCCGAGCAAGCCGTCCGATGATGCTGATTCATATCGCCCCATTGCTTTGTCATCAGTTTTAACAAAAATTGCTGAACTCTTGGTCAAAAATCGATTAGAATGGTATGTGGAAAGTAAGGATTTGTTAAGTAAAAATCAATTTGGTTTTAGAAAAGGCAAGGGGACTATGGACAGCATTGGTATTTTTACCACTGATATTCGCATAGCTCTCTCCTGTAATGAATCTCTACTAGCCTCTTTTCTTGACATAACTGCAGCATATGACAACGTCTTATTACCCATTCTTAAGAAAAAGCTGCATGATTTGGAAGTGCCAGCATTACTAATAAATTTTATTGTTAATATTTTATCGGAAAGAGCTATTGACATAATTCAAGACGGTTTGCAAAAACATTCAAGACTTCTGTGGAAAGGTCTTCCCCAGGGTTCGGTTCTCAGCCCATTGCTCTTTAACATTTATACATATGATTTAGATAAGTGTATTAATAACAATATTAAAGTTTTACAATATGCTGACGACTTACTTTTGTATACAGCTGGTAGTAGCGTTCACAACTTAGCACAATCTTTAACTTCATCCTTACAAAATTTAAAGTCATGGTTAGACAAAAATGGACTTAGTCTGTCTGTACCTAAAAGTTCAATTATTCTATTCACCCGAATGCGTCGACCTCCGTCGTTCTCAGTATTTTATGACAATTATCCTATGCCTATTAAAAGTGAAACTAAATTTTTGGGGATTATTTTGGATTCTAAATTATCTGGACTTTCCCATTTTTATTACATATTTGCCAAGTGTGAAAGATATTTAAATATTCTACGTTGCTTATCAGGTGTTTGGTGGGGAGCTCATCCATTTTCCCTGAAACTCTTATATAATGCCCTTATAAGGAGTACACTTGATTATGGGACATACTTTTTAGAGCCATGTAGTATTGTTGGTCTGAAAAAATTAGATATCATCCAATCTAGAGCTCTTGGCATTGTTGCTGGAGCTATGCGATCAAGTCCTATCAACGCCTTGCAAGTTGAATGCGGTGAGCCTCCCCTGGGACTCAGACGCCAATACTTAAGCGATAGATTCTTGTTTCGGGCTTTTCAGAGTTATTCCCACCCGCTCTATTTTAAGTTACAGCGTTTGTCCCGTTTAGTTGAAACTTCGCCATATTAGGCTCATAAATCCCCGCCATGTTTAATAATTAGTTTCCGTAAATTTTCCTCCCTTGAAGCTCCAACACATAAATCTGCTTATCTTCCAATTTTTTCCATTGATTATGATGCGCTAATCCTGCCAACAAACGTTTGCCTTGATTGAAATATTTCAAGAAATAACAAACAATGTAATGTTGAATTCAATTTTATCCTACAGGCAAATTGGCCAGATTGGCATTACATATATTGTGATGCTTCGAAGCACTCTCCAGATTCTCACGTTGGTGTCGGGGTCTTTCATCAACAATATAAAATTACCCAGAAAATCAAACTGCCTCCCCAATCCTCAGTATTTACAGGAGAATGTTACGGCATTTATAAATCATTGGAATATATCCTCCTCATGAAACTTAAAAAATCTGTAATTTTTTCTGACTCTAAAAGTGCTTTATTTATTGACAGTAAAAAAAAATTACACCAATGTTCTTTAAACGGTTATGAAGTTATTTTTGCCTGGACACCTGGACACTGTGGTATTTTAGGAAATGAGAAGGCTGACCAGCTGGCCAATGATGCAATTGTCTGTGGCGATATCTTTCCTTATATGAACTATTGTAATGATCTGCTCTGTCTTGCAAAAACCTCACTTCGTGAGGCCTGGGAGGAATATTGGCGTGAGAGTAGTAAAGCCAAAGGCCGCTACTATAAAAACATCCAGCCCCAGATTCCTATTAAGCCGTGGTTCTCTAGATGGAAGCTGAATAAGTTGGCTAATAATAACCTTATTAGAATGCGTTTAGGCCATGTTTGCACTCCTGCTCATTTAGCACGTTTGCATATTGTTGACGCTGATATGTGTGCCTGCGGTGCTGATGTGGGAGACCTCAACCACATCTTTTTTGCTTGTGAGAATTATGACCATTCTTCTTTGTTTGCTTCCCTAGAGTCCCTCCGTATTCCATTTCCGACATCTATACCTACTCTTTTATCGTCAAATGACATGTGTGTATATAATATTTTGTCGACTTAGATGTTCCAAAACAATATTAAATTATAAATATGTAATATCTTTTTATAAAAAGTAATTTTATTATTTCATATTATTCCTATAACACTCCTTACCTTACTGATTCTACCTACTGTCCTATCTGATCCTGTATTAATTTAATGATAAATCCGTTTCCCTAACTTTGTTTGTGGCTAAAGCACAAGCCGTGCAAAGCCAAGAAAAAAAAAAAAAAAAAAAAAAACTTTGTTTGTGGCTAAAGCACAAGCCGTGCAAAGCCCAGAAAAAAAAAAAAAAAAAAAAAAAAGATTCTTTCTTGTTGTGTAAGTAAACCACGCTTTTGTGATTTATCCTACATGTTTGATAAATAAGTAATAAAAATAATTATAAACAAAATGTCTTGTTTCACCCTGTGACTACTAGTTGTAGGTTATTGAGCTACATTATTTTGTGTTATTACCATCTTGTGTTAAATTATAGGTTACTATGTTTTAATATCTATGTACCTTCATCACGACCTAACAACTCGAAAACAATATAGTTCCATATTAAAAAAAACTAATAAGCACCGTACATCTCAACAGTGAAGAGGTGTAGTAAGTAATTGTGTATTAAGTTTATAATCAAATCGTTCATTACTCAACCATCCACTCTTTTTTTTTACAGGTTTTTATATAAAAATGAGTACAACAAGAGGTAATACTGGTAGAAAAAGACCACAGAAATACCAGAACAAAACTGCGTTCAAAAATGATTTGCATGATACAAGTCATAAAACGAAAATTATAAATTCATTAGAAGTAACTGGTGTATGTAAACGATGTAAAGATATAATAAAATGGAAAATAAAGTATAAAAAATATAAACCTCTTGCGGCACCAAGGAAATGTGTTGGCTGTGATCAGAAAGCAATTAAACACGCCTACCACATCCTATGTAGCAAATGTGCATTGGAAAAACAAGTGTGTGCTAAATGCCGTAAAACAGTTGAGGTGAATGTAGTTTATTTCTTTTGAAAACTAATATAATAATATGGCTAGTATACTAATACAGCTCTTTTACCCACCACATTCCAAATCAGGAAGTTCCTTACTAACAATAGTCGAGTGGAACTGGGAATGATTTTAATTCTTGCAGCTTTTTTTTTGGGATTTGGGGAATTTGCATTGTACATTCTTAGAATCAATCCATTTAAGATATAACTTTTTCTTTTTCCAAATAACATATTGCATTCTAGTAGAAGAAACATAGAAAATAATATTAAAATTTAAATAGGTACTCTATTTTTTTATTAAGATATGATTAAATTTCAACGAATATGCTAAAATATTTGAATTTTCTGATAAACTGCAGAATTGATTACTTAACTTGAATAACAAAAGACCAAATATATTTTCAGGAACAAAATGAAGAAGAAGAAAAAATTAACCCTGATGTCAAATCTATGCTGAAGGGTATGTCAGAAAGGAAGCGACGCACTATTCTCAGGTGGGAAATTATTTTTAATTCAAATCTGTGAGTTATGTGCATTTGTACTTACTTATTCTTATAAATTGTTTTTTAGTGATCATTCCTTCCACATCTACTTGTACATATAAGATGACCGCGGAATTGATATCATAGGCACCCCAGAACTTGTAAAGTCCCAGTTATATAAACATATTGCCAATGTGTTTGGAAAATATAACATGGGGTATTTTAAGGTTCAACATTATTGTCAATATTAAGTATTAGAAATGGTATCTACAGAATAGAAATATTCATATTGCAGGTACATCAACAAACAACAAAACGGTGATCAGAAAATTGATATAGCCAGCTTAGAAAATATGATAAGAGAAATGGAGAAAGCTAGCTTGGACGATGATTTTTTCAGTGATGAAGATTGTCAGGACATCAGTGATGATGAAAAAAAATAAAGATTTTATCAGGACAATCAATTTAATTATACAATTTATGAACGCTTTAAATTATTTTTATTTATACAATATTATTATTTCTTATTTTATTTACATTCATAACATATGGGTCATAAGATTGTTTAGATTTACAATTGTGAATGTGTGGACTTGTTGCAATCTTTATGATGCAATTATGTTAAAAGAAAACAACAGTAAATATATTCATATTTATAAGTTACATCTTTTTATAGCTGTACTTTTACACAAGCTACAACACTGGTTGTGTTTCGGTGAAGAAAGAAGCAATACTTTGTTACTGTGTTAGTTTCAGGACGTTAATGTGAAATCTTAGAGCTAATTATACGTGTGAGTCAGAATGGCGGGTGTACTGTTGCATAATTGATTAAGTTATTAGTTAAGTTATACAATCTGGTTGAAATACGACTGTAATAACGACAAAATTAAGGAAACAAACTTTTAACGCCTATGATTTTTTTCATAGCAATTATTTGAACTGGTACCCATCAAATCTAAGAAGTACCGTTTGACATTTCACATTTTTCAAACCGAAACAACTTTGTACAAACGTAAATCACTCGTTTCAATAACCTTTTCCGTTAAACCATAGATTTATGAAGTTATTTTTACTTTATCACAAAATGTACAATTATTAATCATTACAAATGAATTTAAATCGTTCAAACAAAGTAAAATTACCAATATACGCAACAAATAAGATTTTTTTATGCCTCATTTCAGAGTCACGTAGTTAGGTCCTTTATCGTAGTGTTGCGACTCCTGAAATTCACTTGATATACAAATAATCGTTATAATGTCCGAATAATCGACCTTAATAATGACTAGCCGTTATCAACCCAGGAGTCTTTTAGTATGCAGTAGTAATCCTTGAAGAGTAGCGAGTTGCCAGAAACAAAAACAAAAAAAAGAATCCTATGTTGACCCGTCAGTGTCAGATGCTATCTATCGACTGTAATCCAATGCACTAGAGTCATTAGTTACAAAAGCAATGGATGACCAATTAATGATTAATTGAAATGACGACGATTCCTCTAATAGTTACGGTATTTTTATTTCTTTTATAAATAACATATTTATTTTATTAAACAGAACGCGAAGCACCATCGGTGTAAATGTACTTTTACCTGCATAACCCGCATATTTAGTTTGTTTATATATTACCTATTTTAAAACCCGAACTTCAGTATACCCTGAGATTTTTTTGGTATATCGTAAGATTACTAGTAAAACCTTAGATAATTATACCAATATACGGCCTTTTACAATACCTAACATATTTTATATAAATCTAAAAAACTGTAATTGATTAGTAATAAATATGTACTAAGAAATAATCTATTTAAATTCGGATATTGTAGTAATCGATTTCTTTGATCCCATCCCTAATCGTCAATTTGTCATATCTGTCAAACGGTACTTCTTAGATTTGATGGATATAGGAATCATATTCTTAAAAAGTATAATAAAAATAATTGCTATGAAAACGTACGTTTGTACAAAGTTGTTTCGGTTTGAAAAATGTGAAATGTCAAACGGTACTTCTTAGATTTGATGGGTACCAGTCCAAATAATTGCTATGAAAAAAATCATAGGCGTTAAAAGTTTGTTTCCTTAATTTTGTCGTTATTACCAGTCGCATTTCAACCAGATTGTATATTTTATGAGGTACATTAAAGGTACATTCGTCTTGTAAATATTATATGACTAAAAGTTATCTAGTACATTAATTATCAGCATACACCCGCGATTCAGACTGTAAGAACCGCGGCTCACTTTATTATTATAATTGTTTCCGTTTCATCGAGGTACATTGAATTTCATTCAAGGTACATAATAGTACATTCCTGGTACATTCCTTTCATGTACCACTTAATCAATTATGCAACAGTACACCCGCCATTCTGACTCACACAATTATACAAGTCAAATAAAAATTTAGTTATTTGATATCAATTGGGCTTTTAGACTTAGTTTAGTGTGATTCTTGACCAGGGAATTCAAGTAAAGAAAGATTGGGTCAGAGGGTAGGATTGCTTTTCAGGTGTGTGTTTCCCCAGCGGAAATGTTTTGATTTCATACGTGCTAGATATTTAGTGTATGACGTCTTGTAATTGTGCATGGCAAAACATTTGTGCGTACGACCATTGCGGAGTTAATCATCATCAAAAACTGTTTCCGCTGCGACAACGTTGTCCCAGCGGAACATTTTTATGCCATAGACGGTTCAAAAATTAGTGTATGACATGAGATAATTGTGTATTTATAAATCACAGATAACAGCCGATAGAAACCGTACGTTCACAATTTTGTTCTAGTTTAAAGTCACAATTTTAAGAGGTAGGAACGGGGTGCGGGGGACGTACCTGCAGCGATGCTATTGGCTATTTCAAGGTCACTCATTCGTGTGTATTGCCCCAGCGGAAAACTTCGAATTCCATACTTTGAGTTTTGCAAATAGTGTATGACGTCGTGTAATTGTGCATGGTTAGTAAAAAATTGTGCGTAACCAATAAGCATTGCGGAGTTATTCATCAAAACTGATTTCGCTACGACAACGTTGTCCCAGCGGAACTTTTTTTATGCGTAAAAAAAAAATAGGTTCAAAAATTAGTGTAACATGAGGTAAATTGTGTAAGTACCTATAATCACAGAGTAATAATATACTACGTACAACAGAGGGTCACTGCCTATACTTGAAAAGTTACTGCCATAACTCGCGCAAGAACAGCGACAGTGGTGAGTAATTGGAACTATAGCAAAGTTTAGTCTGTTTGTCAGGAATAATACAAGATGGCGCTACAAGCACAGGTTAGTTGTTTCTTAGTAATAATACGCCATCTGTGTAAAATTCATAGTTTTAAAACAAATATTATTTTGGTTTGCTTCTGAAGAAAATATTTCATATTCATCAATTTATAATAAATAATAAATAAATATCCGACGACATCACATACATTGATCTGACTCCGAGGTAAGTAGCTTAAGCACTTGTGTTACGGATATCAGAATCAACAGTGGTATAACAAATATATACTTAAATATTGGATATTAACACCCAGACACAGAACAAACACAAGTATTCATCATACGAATATTTGTCCTGGGTGGGGATCGAACCCACAACTCTTGGCGCATGGGGCAGGGTCACTACCGAATGCGCCATCGAGCTTGTCAAATTTAGGTGAAAAACCTAAATTTAATAAATTATCTAAGAAATTACGTAAATAACTTATTTTATGAAAAAAACATTTTTTAAAAGTGAAAAAATAACGTTTTTATTCGGTTTTTTCTCATTGTGTCAAGTCTATACGAAATCTAAAATGTATGTGACTGACCAGACATGCTATAATTGAAATTTGAGTGTTAAGCTGCGGAGATATTCAAGTTTCCGCTGCGGCAACGTTTGGCCATTTTCTAGATTTCTTATAAATTGCCTTTAGAGAAAGCTGTACATTTGAATATACGTTGTTTTGAATTTGTGCTTAATATTTGTGAAAACATATTATGAAAAAAGAAACCTAGGATTCAGAAGTTTATACATGTAAACGTACAACAAGGTTATTAGGTGCTAGTATTTAAAGTATGCACTCTAGGTTCTGCTTTATAACGTTCATACATACCTTGTAAGGATCAGCAACATCTTGCCCAATATAATTGATTTCCTCTTAGCAGTTAACGTATGTTCAAAGGTACAGCTTTCTCTAAAGGCGTTTTATATGAAATCTAGCATATGGCCAAACGGTACCGCAGCAGCAGAATCTTGAATATCTCCGCAGTTTAATGACGCTCAAATTTTATTTGCATACACAATTACCTCATGTCATACATACGCTATACATTATTTTCTTCTGCGTCCATGGCATAAAAAAAGTTCCGCTGGGACAACGTCGCAGCGGAATCAGTTTTTGATGAATAACTCTGCAATGGTTAGACGCACAAATTTTTACTTACCATGCACAATTACACAACGTCATACATTAAATATCTGCTAAACTCAAAGTTTGAAATTCAAACTTTTTCAGCCTGAACAATACGCCGTGATTGACTGAATGTATTGTGACGTCCTACGTGTGTAAACAACCACGTCTGCTATTGCTTTACGCTCTAGTTTTCTTGCGATTTTTAAGCCCATCATTGTACATTATTTGTATGATCAGTACTATTCACTTGTATAATCATGGATAATGATTTTGAGGAAGCAGACAGCGGAAACTTGCCGAAAGTAGAAGCTATTAAGGTCGGATTTTCGTTAAAAATAATCCCGAATTTATTCAACTGAACTTAGGAATGTAAAAACAGCTATGTAAGTATCTTATTACCGTACCGTATTTGTACACTCAGGCACTGCGCACCATTTATTGCCAATTTTTTTTTAGTAAATTACAGGTACAAACTCAAATAAACAAAAGAATGCGAACGATCGAACTTCTTCCAATGTCTTCGTACAAACGGCTGACGTCACTCGACGCCATATTGCCGAAGTAGGCGTTTTGACAGCTCAAATAATCAGTGTATTTTTAAGTATATTTTTATATGAAATATTTAAAATAAATAAAATAAATGTTATTCTTAGAGTCCTTAAACATCATTAAATAATGTGCGATGGTATTCAGAAACTAGTCAAATAGCCTATTAGGCTGCTTATAAAACAATGGACTAGTGATGGTAAATCATCCCATAGCTCATTAACTGCTAAGAGGAAATCAATGATATTTGGCAAGATGTTGCAGATCCTTGCAAGGTATAAACGTTATAGAATAGACTCTAAATTGCATACTTTAAATACTAGCACCTAATAACCTTGTACGTTTACATGTATATCTTCTGATTTTTTTTTTAATAATCTGTTTTCACAAATATTAAGCAATAATTCAAAACAACGTATGTTCAGATGTACAGCTTTCTCTAAAGGCGTTTTATATGAAATCTAGCAAATAGCCAAATTGCCGCAGCGAAAACTTTAATGACGCACAAATTTGATTTATATATACATAAATATCTCATGTCATACACTAATTTTTGAACCTATTTTCAGCCGACTTCAAAAAAGGAGGAGGTTCTCAATTCGACCGGATTTGTATACTTATACATATATGTATATATTTTATGTGTGTTCGCCGATAACATCATCGTTTATGAACCGATTTTGATAATTCTTTTTTTGTTGGAAAGGAGGTGTTCCAAGGGTGGTCCCATGACGAGGAAACCAGGATCTGATGATGATATCCCAGAGAAATCGAAGGGAACCTTCGAAAATCGTAGGGGTAACTGTGCGTTTGTTCATTTTATCATTAAGTATTTTAAAGCACTACAATATAATGAAGATCTGGAGTCGATTTGATGATGGAGCCGAAAGACAGTTGAGGGAACTCAGTACTTTGGCCTAAGTAAATTAATTTTTTACTTTTATTAGTCTCGTTTTGAAGTCTTTTATATTTTTGTTAACAAATATTTTTTTCTGCGTCCATGGCATAAAAAAAGTTCCGCTGGGTCAACGTTGTCGCAGCGGAAAGAGTTTTTGATGAATAACTCCGCAATGGTTGGACGAACAAATTTTTACTTACCATGCACAATTACACGACATCGTATACTAAATATCTGCTAAACCCAAGTATGAAACTCGAACATTTTCCGCTGGGGCAATATACATGCTTTTTAGCGTCTCTTATTCGACACTTTTAAGTACATAACATTAATTATATTTTTTAGTTATAGTATGTTGATAATAAATATATCTAATAGCCGCTGTCGATATTGTTTTGTATAAATAAATGAAAAGGCAAAATTAATATCCCTGAGCGCACGTAATTAACGCTATGTACTTAATAATTAAATTAATAAACTGATATTACTACTAACTATATTTGAAACAATACATATACCTACCTAGCTTAAAACAATAAAAAATTTTCAAAAATACATTTTAAATTGTACAGGGTATATTTATTTATATATTGTGTGTAAATACTTAAGACACCATCCTGACATTTTGGAATTTCATTGTGTATTAATAGACTATAATCCTCGCACGAATAATTAAAATAAATTTAGGCTACCTAAAAGTCGCATGGTTACGTTCCATTCCAGCCCCTACTGTAACGCAATAGAAATACATAACCATTTACCCAACTAACTAAGGCTAGAGTCAAAAGAGTTAAATGTTTTTAAGAAAAAATTGAAACTTTTTTTAACCTTGAAATGTCATTATAGTTTGAGTGAATACTTTAATGATAAGATATAAAACAAACACCATTACACGTTCATAGCAATAAACGTTTTGACTTTGACTTTATTTTATTTTAACTATGTACAATAGCACAATTACTACCTAACTAATTAGATTTTAAGAGACTCTTAGGACTTTGACGAAGTAATCTGTATCAATGATATATAGCTTACAAGAACTATGCGAACTATAGCAAAATATTAGAGGTTATCGTATGATGCCTCTGGACTTAGAACCTTTCCGACCAGTGTTTAAAACAAGAAAGTTGACCGATTAACTCTTCAACTATAGGAAACAGGACACGAAATGTGGTACGTAGGTTATTGTGAGAAAATATTTGTTTTGTAATAATTTTCCGGCGATACCGACTCTTTAGTATGACGGTAACTCTGAATAACAGTTCTGGATAAATTAAAAAATATTATTAAGGGCCCTTTTGCAACTTTTTAACTTTTTGCAGCGAAACAAACGCACATTTGACAGTCGCGTGACTGCATCGCGATCCCAGCGATCAGCATAAATTAAGGATGTTGACTGGCAAGTCAATTAGGATACTTTTTAACAGCTGTTAAAAAGCGATCATTTCATAGATTTTGTATGGGCTTGTCAACATATGACGTCACTAGTTCGTATAGTCAACTGACTAAATATTAAGCAGGTTTTGTAACATTTAAAATCGTAGACTCAATATAATTGAAAAGTTTTATAACATACTACGATACTTTCTTTTACGGGATTGATATTACAAAATTAAATATAAATGGTGTCAACATCCCAATTGTATCGATTCATGCGCGCGTTTGAATCGATGGAAACGCGCGTTTGTAGCGTTTGCTGCATCTACCGGCAAGCTACTAAATCGCAACTGTCGCAATCGCAATTGTATCGCTGATTAAGTCAGTATGTGTAAAGGTAGATGTTTTATTGTATCGATGCTGCATCAAGACTGAATCGCGTTTGCATCGCTGCAAAAAGTCGTAAGGGCCCCTATACAGACAATAATATTTTGATTGGTGTTTTCAAAATTTGGACCAAAAGCGATAGGGATGAATTTTTGTTTTCTTTATTTTTTTTCAGTCCATAAGATATTAAATTATAGTTACCCACACTACGTGCGTTTTTTGCAATTGAATAATATTGAAGTAGATACTCTTCAATAAGGATGATGACTGCATTAAAAAACTATAATTCTATTTAGTCCATCAGTTAGATTATACAAAAATTCTAGACACATATTTTTCGCTTTATCAAATTCACAAAAAATCACAGATAAAGAGCATCAAAGTTTTGGAGTGGGGGCTTGCGACGTCACTATTTCGTAAAAATTTTACGAATGTGTGACGTCACGCGCAACTTGAATCCGTTGTATCGTCGTCAATGTTCGTTTGACAAATAAATAAAAAATACGTGTTCAATATTTTTTAAATCTAACTGACGGACTAAACATAATTTTTTAGTCATCTTGCCTATTACAATTACAAATTGTACATAGTCTATTAATTCTACGCAAGTTTCCCCCAAGGATTTATAAATCAGTATAATTTACTAATCTTAAGAATATGTAGAGAATAATTATATGGAATTCTTTAAGTTATAATAAATAATTAAGAAATACTATAATTATGACACTATTTAAAATGTACCTACCTACCTTATAATTTTGTTTTATATTAAAAAATGGTTGTATCAGAGATGCGTCATAATGGAATTTCTGCTTTTATTCAAAACTGAAATACAAAATAAATATATTTTTTCTTACCTGTTTTTTTTCTAATAAAATCTACTTATTAATTAAATCCAAGATAGATATTTAAGTCTTAAACTGGAAACTTTATTTTGTCTCAAACATAAATATTTATACCCACATTACATACTTTGTTTCTATAGACTAATTAACTACAAAGCGGTGTCTAGAGAATGCCGATACAATGACTAAGTTAAATCACATAAACAACAACAACAGTTTAAATGACAAATGTCAAGGTGGCTTTCTCTCGGTGTGGCCAGACTTCGCGAATCAATCGAAAAAGTAGGCAGTGTTTCGTCTTTGAAAATACACTACAGTGTAATCTATCAAGGTCCGCCTAAGGCAGGCAGGCAGTCATTATTGGACTTAGGGTATTATTATTAATAAAGCTATTTATTAAATAGTTTTAGCTGTATCTTAATCAACCATCATAACAGTTATTTTTATCTAATAATATTCGTTGCGTAGCTTTATTTTACTTCTAATACTTTGTAGGACCTTGTTCCAAGGTAAAATGTAATATATAACACCAGGAATGAAGGTATTATAATCACCTTTTGTTCTTATGTTGAATCGACAGATGTGTTTCAAATACGCAGATTGATGATAATTTCCTAGTGCACTTGATATCACATTAGACCAAGCTGTCGTAACTGCAAGAAAAGTAACACAATTTTACAAGTCATTTCATACTGCCATGTCATTATTTTAAGGTGACTGCAGATTTTTCCATAAATCTCTGTGTCTATCCCGCTAGGGAAATGGCGTGAAGCTAGTAGGTAAGTTAGTTAGTTTTCAAAATATATCGATTTATAGGGTAAGACTTATGCAACGAATATGTTTTGATTTTAATAAGCGTAAATCTACGTGATAAAACATCTTAATCTAAATTAATGATTGTAAATTTTAACTTACAAGTCCTTGTCGTTCTTTCTCCTTTTGAAGTACATGCTGCGTCTGTTTATCGTCAAATTTGACTACCGCAGCCAAAACCTTAGCTAATGTAATGGAATGAGTTCCTGATCCTGTTAAATATTCATAAAGGATATTTCTCAGATATTCTAATTCAGTATTTTCTTGCAATGAATGCAAATGCCGCAAGCTGACGAGGGCTTCATCCAATCGTGTTTCTAGTTTCTCATTGGTTAGTCTCAATTTCTCATTATTACCTTGCATCTGTTGCATATTACCGCTCATTGATCTGTTCATTTGTTCCAGGTTAACCAATTTTTCTTCAAGTTTATTCTTAGTTCCTAATAAATTATTATACTTGTCTGTTGTAATAACATCACTTTCATTATTATTAGTTGATTTCTTTGTTTCAGCATAATTTTGTAACTCTAACTGATCTTTTAACTCGAGATTTTCTTCAAGTAACAAACTATTTTCTCTAGTTAAATCTTCGATTTTTTCTTTATCAGCAACTACTTCATTTTGTAATTCCAATAATTCATTGGACTGATAATCACTTCTTCCTATATTTTCGCTTGAAGCAATTAATTCTCTTAATTTATCATTTAAAACTCCATTTTCTTTTGATATTTTCGCTAAATATGTTTGGAGTCCCTCAATATCAGACTGAAGTCGTCTATTTTCTTCTTTTATTACATCATAGTCATTTTGTAATGCTTGATATTTGTCTGTTTTTTCATTAATATTAATAGCAGTGTCTTCATTTAATTTAGTCATTTTATTTGACAATTCAAATTGAGTTTCTTTTAAAGAATTAATTTCTTCTTCATATTTAGAATTTTTCACGTTTAATTGGTCAATTTCGTTTAATAGTAAAATAATTTGGTCATTTTCATTGTTATCATCTTTGATATCTTCACTGTTAATGTTAGATTGTACATTAATTTCCGTTTGTATATCTTTGTTTAAACTAGGTAGCTGTCTATCAAGTTCTTTTTTTTCTAGTGTCTCTATTATAGAACTTAAGCGATCCTTTTCAAGTTCCATATCAGCATGCGATTTTCTTACTTCATTAATTTCAGATTCCAGACATTTAACACTCTTAGCTATACTTTCACACTGATTTTTCAATGATATATTATCTTCTGTCAGTGTTTTTATAGCTTGATTTAATTTTTGTGTGTGCAGTTCCTTCTCTTCTACCTGTTGTGATAATTTTTGTTTTTCTGAGTTTAATGTACTAATTTGCGCGACGTCGTCACTATGTTTAATTTTTAATTTTTCTACTTCATTATTGATCGTATCATTTTCTTTTTCAATTTTCTCAATTTTCTTCATTAATGACTGTTTTTCATCTTTCAAAACTTTCAATTGATCAAGAGCCACCAGATATTGATTATTTTCATGATCTATTGCAGTTTGAAGATGTTGATACTTGTTCTCAAGGTCTTCTAAATTTTTTATCAATATTTGTTTTTCATTTATAATCATATTTACTTCTTCTGTAGCGAGACGACTTTTATTTATAAGGTCCTGTATTTCTTTTTGTAAAAATAGATTTTCGGTGGCCTTTGTTTGGATTTGAGAATTAAAATTGTCATTTTCACCTTTCAAGAGGTCTAATTCTTCGGATTTATGTTGGAGTTGCGATCTGATAGATTTATTCTCATTCTGCAATTTTTTAAAATCTGACTCTAGGCTTTGATATTTAGTCTTAATAGCTTCGTACGAATCCGAGTACTTACTCAGTGCTATAATATACTCCCTCATTTCAGGCAAAATTTCATCATTCATATCTTTTTTGAAAAATTTGGCTTCTTGAGATATTAAGCTTATGTTGCTTTGTAAATTTTTCACTTCTGTTGCCATTTTCGCACATATTGTCAGATGTTTTGTACGATTAGACATTTTTTGTTCCAACGAAGCTTTCTCAGCTTCCATCTTAGATACAATATCACGTAAATCAGAGTTTTGTCTTTGGACTAGTTCATGATTTGTTAAAAGTTTTTCAATTTCTGATTGCAATTTAACTAATTCAACTCTTTCTTCTTGTATTTCAGTTTCCAAATTACTAAACTTTGCTTTCCAAAATTCAATTTCGTCAAGTAATTGCTTTTGTGTCGATTCATCTAAAACTGGAACGTTATTCTGTTTTAATAAAGACAATTCATTTTCTAAATGGCTAATATGCGAACTTTTCTTGGTGTTTTCTTCTATGAGTTGTGTATTTCTGTTCTCCAAATAAAGGTTTCGGTCAGTCATAGCTAATTTCTCAGCAGTTTCTTGTTTCATTTGAAGCTGAAGACATTTAATTTCTTCATTAGATTTAACGTTTGATTGATCAGATGCTTGCAATTTTTGAGTTAGAACATTTATTTGCGATTCCATTTCGGAAAGTTGAGATTTTTTGGAGTTTAATTCCAAAATTTCATTATTTAACTTAGAGCGTTCTTCTTCCAATGCTGATACATTGGCTTTATAGTCATTAAGAACAATATTAAGAGACTGGAGTTCCTTTTTTATAGCAGATAAATTATCTTTAAGTGATTTTATTTCCGCTTCTTTGCTTTCTAGCTCTTTGTGAATACTGAGTTTATTTTCCGCAAGAGATATAGCATATTCTTCTTCTCTTTTAGTAAAGATCTCAATTTTACTGCGTAACTGTGCAATCTCGTCCTGTGATTTTTGATAATCCATTTCCAGGGTAGACATTTCTTTAGTTTTGGTAAAATCATATGTATTAACCTTGTTTTGTAGTTCTTCATTAAGATTATTGAGTTCCTGTATTTTCTGGATTGCCTCAGACAACTGCATTTCTATTGCTTTTAGGTTATCATTTTCTTTTATTTTATTTTCTAAATCACTTGATACCCTTTGCAATTCTGCTGCCATCTGAGAATTTTTTTCCTTACTAGATTTAAGTGATTCTTTGTATTTATTCAGTAACTGCTCCATTTTTTCAATTTTACTGTTTAAGGTAGCAGTCTCAATCAAAAACGCTTCTTTATTTGGTGGTTTTGTTTCTTCTTCGTCAGTAGAAAGGTTTATTAATTGGACATTACCTTCCATATCTTTTTCCATAGAGTCGGTCAAGGATTTTGGATGTATAGCTTCATCTTCATTCTGCGTAAGATTCTCACAATCTTTTTGCAAAAAAGATATTTTTGTATTTAGTGCTTCTATTTTCATGTTTCTTTCTTCAATTTCAACTCGTAAAGCCTTCTCCAAATGAGCCTACAGAAAAGTAGTAGAATTAGCAGTCATTCATTTCCAAACTTGATTATATAATAAAACAGACTGTGGTCTTACCTTGGCACTTTGCTCTAATGAGCATTGCTCTCTCAGTTCAGATATTCTACGTAATGCCTTGTCTTGTGTTTCTACTAGTACACTCTAAAAATAAAAATTTTTTTTAAAGAGTATGTACTTTTTTAACTGCTCATATCACAAACCCAGTCTTGTTTCTATGAGCCATATCTATTTTACTAAAATATAACTTACCCTTGCTTTAGCATTTTCCCTTTCTAATAGTTTATAGTGACGGGCAAGATCAGCATACTGAGTTCTATATTTTGTGTATCTCTCTTGGGTTCGTCTATAAGCATTATACAATTGTTCTTTTGTTACTCTATCCAGGCTTACTGCACCTGCAGAAAAGCCTCTTTCTTCAGCTTCACTAGCAGATACCTCCATGTCAGACTGAAACAGAAATTGTTTTTAAAAAATTAAGAACATTTAAAACAAAATAAGGTCTAGTTTTTAGCACACGAAGTGTGTATTAAATGAAATAAAAATGAGGTTAATTTTTACCACACTTTTATTAGCTTGGGTTGTATGTATGTATGTATGTATGTTATGGAATCTTTGAGCATAATTTTCACCAATTTCCAGAAGTTTGATTAATTTGAAACTTTGCACACATATTAAGGTGCTTGATATATTAAATGTAATAATTATTCTACTTGCAACTATCTATGTGCGGAGAGTTATGAAAACATAGTAAAAAGTTATGCAAATATAGTAAATGCACCCCACGTTTTTTACTCTGAATTGAAATATTCTCTTAATAACTTAAATTTTGAAGGAATTAATTATAATTGATTGTTCGATCTTCTATTACTGTAATATAAACTCTTGGTAATTAAATATTATTTTTTACTTTTTAGTTCGATTAGCTATAAAAGCGTGGTTTTTAGTTTTTTCAAACTATAATTATTTATAGATATGTAATAATATGTCCTGTGTCGGTCTAGGACTACAAAAGAATTTGCCAACTGTGTTTCTTGTCGTATAAGGCGACTAATGGTATATGGGGTTTTAGGTATGTGATGGTGTAGGCGACGAGCTAGCCACATGTCACTACTTTTTCTCAATTTTTCATCTAACCCAGCCCATTGTCCCGTGTTGGTATGGGACTTAAAAAGAATGTGCCAACTGTGTTTGTTGCCTAGCATGTCGTAAAAGGCGACTAATGGTATATCGGGTTTTGGGTATGTGTTTGTGTAGGGCAAGCTAGCCACTTCTCACTACTTTTTCACAATTTTACATCTAACCCAGCCCAGTTTTATTTTTGGCTGAATGTGGTTAAAGGGGACTGCTGTCCCTTTGACTCTGCCTACCTCTTCAGGAATTATGGGAGTGATGTTATGTTATGTTATGTTATGTTATGTTATGTTAATAATATAATAAATGTTTATTAATCCCCAATAAATTGATGATTTTTTAATAAAATGATTTAGTTGAGATTTTTCTGAAAGTAAGGAAAGCTCTAATACGATTTGAAATGAAATGCAATGATTTATTTCTGCAAGTAGATTTGTAACAAATTCTTTTGCACGTCACACTTTTTTACCCTACCAGCACCTTGACGTGAATGGCCCGATGAGAAGAGGTGTCGCAAGAAACTCAACAGATAGCCTTTTTTAAAAACATGTTTTATATATCTCTAATATGTGGTACATTAAAATAACATGACTTAAAATTTCACTGTGCATGCGTGCAGACTATCTTGTCCAAACATTTTTATCATTTAAATAATCATCTATTTTGTAGTAACCTTTTCTTATTAAACATGATTTAATATAAGACTTAAATTTGTTATTAATACCTGTAAGTGGTACATTGATGGACTCTCATAGCTCGGTAGTCTGAATGATATATCACTTGTAAAAGAACTGTTGGATAGACGTCTGTGTCTTTGATTTTCCTGTAACAAGAGTTGGTTATAAAAATTATATTAATATAATTTCTCAATTCATAAATTAAAGATAAAAGTCCATCTGAAACATATACTTTACCATTATCTCATGGTTTGGTAAGAAATCCATTGAGCTTGTACCACTTTGGATTCCATCTGATTGTGCGAGGGGTACCTCTTGAAAAGTATGTGGATTATTGCTTGATGTTGATGGCAATGGCTTGATTGCTTGGCTTGACTGGCTCTCTAAATAAAAAATCACAGGTAATTAAATAATCAAAAAAAAAATCAGATATCTAAAAACCAAACTAAAAACCATAAAAATTACAAATATTTGTTGAAGGGTATATGAAGTAGGTATAATAAGTATTTATATCTCATAAAATGATGCATGAACAAAAAAAGTTGAAACTTACCATTATCACCAATGGAAAACAAGTCACTGTTAGTGATGTCGGATATACTGCTAGATGCTGATGTGACTGCGGCCTAATAAAATTATTGTTTATTAATTTATTTATCAAATTGAAATATGGCTATAAAAATATTTTAGAATTTTGAATTTGAATTTAACAGATGCTCTTCACTTTAGCCTAAAACAGAAGTGGAACTGGGCAGGGCACTTGTCTAGATACAAAGATAAGAGATGGACTTACCAAACAACTAAATGGCGGGGTCCAAAGGGGAAAAGAAACATGGGGACAGAAGAAAATATGGACTGATGACATAATAAACACAGCAGGAAAAAGTTGGATGCACATGGCTATGGAGAGGGAAAGGTGGAAAAGAACGGAGGAGGCTTTTACCCGTAGAGGGGCCACATAACAAAAAGATATAAGAAATAATTATTATTTGGAATTAGATATTTTTTTTAAAGAATGAAGTGGATAATAAAGCTATAAATAAATAAATAAAGTAAGAAAATTAGGTATGATGATGGGTTTAGCAAATGTGGTATATCAAAAAAAAACTATCTATCTGTCCCTTGTAAGCCTTAAATAGGGGAACCACACAAATGAGATCATGGTTGATGATAGGTAATGCAAAAATTTAGTATCATTTTACATACATACAAAACATCACACCCATAATCCCCGAAGGGGTAGGCAGAGTCAAAGTGTCAGCAGGCCCCTGTTATAATTTTGTTTTATACAAATATCTTTAAATTTTTGGGACATAGACTGATACATTTGGCCCGCAGATGATTTATGTCTACTTTTATAAAATATGGGCCAACCCTATTTAGGGGCCTAAAATGTTCTTTTTTACTCGTTATTCCTAGCGACTTGGAATCCATGGTTAAGTCTTCTATGGGAATATCAGACAATCACTGCAATACACAATATTTATTATAGAACACAGAATTGTTATTATAATGACAAATATTAATTTAAATTGTTTATTATCTTGTTCATTGTTAGATATTCTATTATTATATAGATATAAGAAAAATTACAGGTAATTAAATAATAAATAGTCAATGATTTATCTATTAATTCTCAGTGGTGACCTGTTTACGATTGACGGAGCAAGATGACTACAATTTCGAAATGAATCGGAGATATGGCATACAAATGGTTAATGGGGCTTGCTGCCCCTTTGACTCTGCCTACCCCTTCGGGTATTATGAGCGTAATGTTATGTATATGGCATACAAATACAAATGTTATTAATAAAAAGTACCTGAGCAGCCTGTGCAAATTGCTGAATTCTTTGTGGTGAAGATTTAACTTCTTCAGCCAGTTTATCTTTTAATTTTTTAAACATTTTTTGTACGATCACCAAGTCTCATAACGTGTAGGTTATTTATTTTGCTGTTTCGAAGCCTTAGTTAGATCAACAACTTAGATATTCCTAAAATGTTCCACAAATCACATCTAATTGTATGTACCTATTTTTTGATATCGAAACATTAACGAACCAATCCTATTTTTTTTTAATCACTTTGATCCACTTTTAAATGTCAATCAAATCTCAAAATGTCAGTCAGAAGACAGCAGAAAAGAAAAAAAGTCACACGACACGCGCAACGCAACGTCATTATTTTTATTCACGTTCGAAAACTTGTTACTTAGTTTTTATTAGAAAGGAATTGGTTATCAAAAAAATAATCGTTTATCAGGCACACCTTCCTACAGATGTTCGTTATATATGTTTCCAATATGTAACTTATACATAACAGATAGTATATTCGATAAATAATTACATTTCTCCAATATTGCAGTTTTCGCTTACAGTCAAAACTACAGTGTTGCTATTTATCGATTTTGCCACATTACTTGGTTGTTTATATCCTATATATAATAGAATTTAACCTGCCTAACCGTATATTAATTAAAAATTAAACAGTTTTTCTTGCTATTTGGAAAAGTACTTTACTAAATTCTAAGGATAAATTTCAATCTGGAATATTATTAACAAAGAGACTTGTAAAAACAAAATACAAAATCACAAGCTCTCTTTAAAAATTGATAGTAGATGTTTAGACTCAGATGATGAAGTGGCAAAAGCTTTCGAGTCATATTTTTCTAATATCCCGACTGAAGTAACTCGTTCATTAGATTCCAACCAACACTTAGCTTATTGTATCCTTAAATCAAATGTAGAGGAATGCAAAACTCCTTTTTATTTTCGCCATGTCAATGATAAGATAATTTTGAATACTTTCAAAGATTTAAATTTAAAGAAAACAGAGGATTTATGGAAAATTTCAATACATATACTAAAACATATAATTCAATGTATTGCCCCTATCCTATCAAATATTTTTAACAAATGTGTTGACATGGGTCAGTTTCCTAACTTGATGAAATATAGTAAAATAATTCCTTTGTTTAAATCAGGTGACAAAAGTGACCCGTCCAATTATAGACCAATATCTATACTACCTGCACTAAGTAAAATCTTTGAAAAGATTATATTTAATCAAATAATATGTCACCTTAGAGTCCACAATTTACTACATACTAATCAATATGGATTTACCAAGGGGAAATCCACTACTGACGCAGGAGTAGCGCTTTTAAAACATATTTTTGAAGCTTGGGAAGGCAAACAGGATGCTATTGGAATATTCTGTGACTTGTCGAAAGCGTTCGATTGCGTCGACCATCAAACCTTACTAATGAAGCTACGCCACTATGGTGTTTCTGGTAACTCACTTAGTCTGCTAAAGTCGTACTTAACTGATAGGCTCCAAATAGTAAGTATTAATGAAACTAACTCTTCTGGTGCCCCATTATCGATGGGAGTTCCCCAGGGCTCAATATTGGGACCTTTGCTCTTCCTTCTGTATATAAATGATCTACCATATTTTACAAAGGACTTGTGTGAGATAGTATTATTTGCTGATGATACCTCACTATTTTTTTAAATTGATAGACATAATGAATCTCTTGACGACGTAAATAACGCTCTCTCACAAGTCCTACATTGGTTTACTACTAATAACTTGCTGCTTAACGCAAAAAAAAACGAAATGTGTTAAGTTCTCAATGTTAAACACAAGGCAAGTCAATACGCGGATTATTATGAATAATGAAGCAATAGATTTAGTTCAATCCACAGTATTTTTAGGAATTTCTATTGATGCTAAATTGCAATGGGGTCCCCATATTGCGGCTCTGGCAGGAAGACTTAGTTCAGCTGCATTTGCAGTTAGAAAAGTAAGGCAATTAACTGATGTAGAAACAGCAAGATTGGTGTACTTTAGTTTCTTTCATAGCGTTATGTCATACGGTCTGCTGCTGTGGGGATCTGCGGCCAATATACAAACTATTTTTGTATTGCAGAAAAGGGCAGTTAGAGCCATATACGGCCTCAGTCCACGTGACTCGCTTAGAGAAAAGTTTAGAGAAATAAATATTTTAACAATAGCATCACAATTTATTCTGGATTGTATAATGTTCAAAAATATTGAATCATTTCCTAAAAAGTCAAATACTCATAGTTTTAATACGAGAAATAAACACAAACTTGCTGTTCCAAATCATAGACTCCAAAAAAGTGGTAATTCATTTATTGGTCTAAATATTAAAATGTTCAATAAACTACCACAAAGTATTTTAACATTACCCTTACATAGATTCAAATTATGCATTAAATCATTTTTAATGAGTAAGGGCTATTACAAGATCGAAGAATTCCTCAATGACAAAGATTTATGGTTAACTTCATAATGAATTGTTCATCTGCAGTGATATCTAGTCTTAAGTGTAGATTAATTAAGTTTACAAAATTGTATAATTGGCATTTAAAAGAGTAACTATCGAGTTTCTTGCCGGTTTCTTCTCGATAGATTCTACCTTCCGAACCGGTGGTAGAATTGTTCTTTTTTTTGTATATTGACTATTTATAAGTGCTTTCTTGAAGCCTATATAAATAAAAATATTTTGAATTTGAATTTGAAAATTTGAATCCAATTTTCTTTACCATTTAATCTAGTAATTTAAAAATATTTTCAGCTATTTGGAATACCGGCTATAAAATTGCGTATAAAATACGCAGTTCCTTTTTTCGTAGTGGTGGTAGGGTCTATATCACACGGGCAGAGGTTTTTTTTTATTAAATGCTATTCAACAACGCAACATACTATTTTTTCTAAGAACTAAGAAAAAAAAATTATTTTCTTTAACCAGCATTTTGTGCTATTGTAATTTTTTTTCTTTAATACATAAATTGTTGGGGATTCCGTTGTGTGTGTGTTGAGTGGCAACATTAGTTGGCTGACGTAAGCAACTTGAGCAAGGTCGACGATTTGGTTTTCGTAGGTAGGTACTTAGGTAAATAACTGTTTGTTCACCACCACACTTCAAGAATTCTAAATTTGGTCGACGAGTCACATAGTTCGTCAATAGAATAGAATTTTTGTAGATGGAAATTTGCGAATCTGATTTTATGTTTACTTCCAATATTTACTGTAATTACGTCGAATAAAATTGATAATAAATATTAAGTAAGTAATATTAAATTTAAAAAGCACAAGTTACGTACCTATAAAAATAAACACAACTCTAAAGTGTGGCTTTGTTTCAGATAGACCTACTTATTGACATAAATTGTTTCCACTACATATTTGTGTTATTAAAATTATAGATTTTCCAAAATATAACATCAAGACCAACTAGCAATATGACTGAAAAATCATTAAAGAAATCTAAGAGTTCAGGACCTTCGGCAATTGGAAAATTGTATCTATTGGTGTACAATGCAGTTCAAACTTTGGGGTGAGTTATTTTATCTATTAGTGAGTAATAGACTGACTGAGACCGGATAATATTGTCCTGAATTTATTTAAACTACGATCTTGCATCTACTTTACTAAGGCATAATTGATTTTGAAAGTTTAGTAGGAAAACAAAGTACAGTTTTAAACCAATTTGTGATCTAGAATATAATAATCTAATATTGTAAACATTTTACTACATAGATTGTACTTCAAACTTAAATAACTTCAATAATGTAATATAGATTGTACACTGTGTGAGCTTGGTTTCTTTTCTTCAACTTTCACTACTCAACTTCATAATGTTTATAATATGATGATGTGGTGATATAGCTTTAATAAAATAATCACATTATACTTATTTAGTCAAAATTACGTTTGGTATTTAACTAAACTAGTTACCAATAATAATTTATGTTTCTTAATGTAAAAACCGTTGGATCTTAAATCATTAATTCCCTACCTCAGAACAAGTAATGTATCAATAATGTATAGCTCAGACCAATGAAATAACTTATTTTTAGATTACAATTAATGATCTTATATAAATTTCAATGTGTCTTCAGAAAAATATTGTTAGTTATTTTACACAATATACCTACATACTTATATACAAAATACTATCATCAATTTAAACTTTATACCTTTAAAGATATTATGTATAAAAAACTAACTAACTAAATAACAAACTAAACTTCACGCCACTTCCTTAGCGGGGTAGGCAGAGATCTGAGAATAGAATGCCATATGGCACAATCCTTATACACCTCCTGTATACAAAATAATGTTATATAATGTTTTACAGATGGACATATTTGCTGTGGCAATCAATGGTATATTTCCTGGACCGTGGCACATTAGATGCTTTTTGGAATGAGATTAAATGGTCTGTGTTAATATTTCAAGGATCAGCTATTCTTGAGGTAATTTTGTAATTTCTATTATATTAATTTCTAAGTATTTATTTACAATGAGAAACAAATCATTTTGTCTTAATAATAATTAGGAGAATGAAAACTTTAAGTCTATATTATTAACAATTAATATAATTAAGAATAACTTAAGATCAACTAACAAACTAAACTTCACGCCACTTTCCTAGCGGGGTAGGCAGAGAGAACTGAATGCCATGTGCCTTGCCTTACACACCTCATTCTACTATTCCGGAAACCTCCCTGTGCCTCCCACAACATTCCATCGGATTTCACCCTCACTCTCCTCTCAATTATCTTACCATACACTTTTGCTGCTAAGCTGATCAAACTGATGGCTCTATGGCTGGCAGTCAATACGTGACCCTTGTACAGAGGCACGATGACTCCCCTCTCCAGTCCATTGGAACCTTTCCGTTTCTCCAGCATAGATTGCACAAAAACCAGAAAGCATCCTGGATTAGCATCCAGGATGCATGGCACTAACGTGCCAACTAGCTTGATCATCTTAAGATTAAGCAGTATTACAACTTATTGTTTATAATATGGGTATTTTTATACATACACCATACTTAGTAGTATATTTATTCTGGACAATTGCTTAGTATTAACACTAAGGCACTTAGTAAATGGAATGGTATTTTGATATAAATAATTGAAATTTCACTTATTTTAATTGAAACTGACACTGTCTGTTTTAATTTCTCCCTAATTAGTATAATTAAGTTATGTCTTGCTAATGTGAATGTAGCATTAAAATTTAAAATTGCAATAAAAATAAGAAATTTAAAAATTATGTGCATGATTTCACATTTTTTTTTTTTGGATAGGATTTACTTCTGGGGTGGTCCCATGATAAGGAAGCCAGGATCTGATGATGGCATCCTTGAGAAATCGATGGGAACCTTCGAGAATCGTAGGGGCGACTAGTGCGTTTGCAATTTTTTTCATTAAGTATTTTAAAGTACTACAATTTAATGAAGGTCTGGAGTCGATCTGATCATGGAGCCAAAAGACAGTCGAGGGTACTCCTCAACAATTTACAGCAGTTACCTTGTGTTTGGGTTTGATTTATTTGTATTGATGAGGACTTTACACCTAAATGCGACCATCATTAGTGGTCTGATAATGAAGACGAAGAACAGTTAAGGGAACTCCTTAACGGTTTTCAGTAGCTTCTTAGTGTTTGGACTTAATTCATTTATATTGATGAGAACTTTGCACCCGTATAGGTCATAAGTGCCAATACAAGTCTGATGATGGAGACCATAGACAGTTGAGGGAATTCCTCAAAGATTTACAGCAGTTCCCTTTTGTTGGGCTTACATCGTATGGTTCAATATGCCAAAATGTTTAGTTCGTACAGGCAGATTCAGGCAGTTCGATTATGAAGAAGCTTTAAATTTAGCTTATGAGGCTGGACAGTATTTAAAATTAGTAAGAAGCTATGGAATACCTTTCTTTTTTTATTTAAGTTTGAATTTCCATTAATGTTCTGCATAATTCCCTATTTTTTCATTATCGATTAAAATGTTTACATCTTGTATCAAAGTAGGTAAAGGAAGGAGATTATATTGCCCATAATACTGCAATCAATAGGCATTATAATAAAAAAAAAAATATTCAAAAAAAGTCGAACCAAAAAAAAGTTGTAATTATTTAAAGCCGTGTGGTCACGTAATCATAAAAAATAAAATAAAAAAAAATTATCTCGAAAACTAAAAAAAATCGTAGAACATACATGGGGGTTAAATCGATAGGTATGGAACCCTGCTACCAGCTAGTGGCGGCTTGACACCCTAAAAGAAACATCCTGTATAGTAGCATGTGCTTTAAATATGGAATACTTATGGAAGTATTATTTACGTTTTCGCAACATGTTTATATGTAAGGAGAAAATCTTTTTAGTCCTTTTATCCTATAGTCCTTAAATCTTTATAGTATTTATTAAGAATAATTAGGTATTATATACATACTTTTATTCCCATATAGTCCAAGATCCCAGGGCCGCCAGACGTCACTTATTTTCTGATGAATGAAATGTTTGGTAAAGGGCAGTGTTTATACCTACTATAAACGTTCGAGTATTAGCTAGTTTGGGTAGTGGGCCATTTTTATGGTATCAGGTGCGAAAGTGAGGATATTTCTCATTTTACTTAAATTCTGATTGCTGATTTTCATGTATGTTTTGTAGAATACTATTGTACATTAATATTCAACATTGCGATACACTTTCCGCCATTAATAACTTCCACCACATGTTGTAGAGCGCCCGAAAAAATAACGGAAATTTACTTATAATTTAACTTACCTACACTGATTTTTTTTTCTGTTAATGTCGATGATAATAAAAAATAAGGAACAAACTACTTAAAAATATCTATTTCCATTAAACTATTCCCAAATTTCAATTAAACTATTCTAAATTAAATTAGAGAGAGTGAGAGCCCTCTAGTTCCATATTTGTATGTTTAATAAATTAATGACAGAACCGGATTTACGGCTATTGGCGCCCGAGGCGAGATCTAAATGGCTCCCATCTGCAACCATCTCAAACATGACTAGATTGAAAAACAACCTTTTGGCCCGGATGCACATTAGTAGCAACCGGCATTAGTATCATCAAATGTGAGATTTATATGGCGCTTTACAAGCGCTCCTTCATTGCCCGTTTTTATACATCAAGCGCCTTCAAGGTCTGGAGCCCTGAACAACCGATCGGGTAAAGCCGTCATGCGTAAAGTAGATGTATTTGCGAGATTGATTATATAGTTGACCCTTATTGGGTTGAAAGCAATGGTTGCGTAAGCAAGATGTGATAATGAAGCACAAGTGCGATCCGGAACTAACAAAATTATTTTGATGCAAACATAGGAAAACGCGATGAGTGGTCAATATTGAATTCTAAATTAGCATTATATAATTAAATGTCTTTAAATATAAATAAATGTCTAATTACGCAACAAGAAGGGTATTGTCAAGTAGTGTATTATTATTACAAGTTTAAGAAATTGTTTGAAATGCCGATTATTAAAATTTACGTCTTTAATAATGTCACTATTTACTTTCCTACTATGTAGTTGTCTATTTGGTGTCGTCGACGGTTGCAGATTACATCATACCTAGTTAGAACTACATACTAGGACCAGTGTCGTAGTTGGGCTCAGAAGGAGGGGCCGCTACGCAACGCAAACGCGACTTATTTTTTAATATATTAGATTGGACCTCATCCACGTTTAGATGAATCATGCTAGCTATATTTATATTTATTTTGTTCTGATGATTTTTAAGTGCTTTTTGTAAGCCTATATAAATAAAGATCATTTCATTTCATTTCATATAGCTCGTAACAAAAAACATCGGAAAAGGCTTATAATAGCTTAGTTGAGGCGCGTAAAAAAGCGACAACGGCTAACATTAATCTTGATGTAAACGGCTATGTACCTATTTACGTATGTCAAGTATAGTTAAGACTTATATAATATCATGGATTTTTATACGTACCTATGCGTCAATATGAATTATAGGTGCAGTATAGTTTCTTTATGTATTACTTATTGGGTTATATTGTAATAATTAATACATAATTATCTTATCACAATAGGTATATCGTCTTCTGACATTAATCAGACAACAATTCAACAAACAGTTGACACGTGTACTTTAAAGTCTTCCGTGTTTGGACTTTGGACTCTTTTACAACCTTAATAAATGTTTAGATAATGTATTTTTGTTACGAAGCTGTTAAAAAAAAACTCAAATAAAATATGCATTTTAGGTGAGATTGTTCAACAACAAAATGTTAATAGACTTGTTAAATAATACCTTGAATTGACGGAGTGGTAGTCGTAATGTGTAATGTAAATGCAAATGTATGGTAATGCTACACTTCACCTTTGACCGTTATCACATGTCTTAAATATTCAAAACATTACTTACCTTGCATGCGGCATAGCGATTTTGGTTAATATTGATTATATTTATAGGTACATATATACCCGTATATTTCTTTATATTTTCTTGTGAGATATCAAATGGAAAACACGTTGGCACACAGAAAAGTAATAGGCGGTGATAAGTTGCATAAAAAAAGATATGTTGAGTTTGAGTTTGAGACAATAATTGCCAACTATTGCCGCGTGCCTTGATATGTACCTATGTATTTTTTAAATCTTTAATTTGGTAATATAATACTCGTATTTCGTATTATTTTTATAACTATAGATTAGTTATGCATAGACCCATGTTATTATACATTAGGTAATATATTAATACATATCATTATATTAATAACACTTATAACGCCCACCTAAATATCGCACATGCTAATGTAAAATAAGTAGGTAGTTAAACTTAATGACGTACACACATAAAAAAAAAGTTTGTGATCACTAGCTTATGCTGATAATTCAAACAACACAATTATTTTAATATACTTTTTTTATTATTATTTTTTATTAAAGAACGAAATGCGCAATTTGTAAATTTCTTTAATGGTAATAAGTATGTTATTTGTTGTATTGTTGTCCGAGTGGGGTTTTTTTTTTTCCCCAAAATTGTGTGTCTTTTTGCTAGTATTTTTATTAATTGTCTTTTCTTTTACTGGTATGTTATTTATTATTATTTCGATTCTTTCATCTCTTGTTTATGTTTCTCGCTTCAACCGCACACATAGATTTAGGATGTACAAGATACCCAATGACGGCTCGGAGACATGACCAAAATAAATTTAAACATGTGTTGGTTGACGTCTATGTGTGGGTTAAAAATAGTGTTGTCAAAGACGCACTTTTACATTATCGACTGATTCAGTTGTATACCTACTAATAGTAGGTATAGGTATTTAAAACACTTTTTTATACTTTTGATTAATTATTTATGGCATTGATGAAATCAGCAGTTGTTTATATTAGGTAAATCGGAATTAGTCGGTAAGAAATCGCATTCTAAGCAGTTCTATAAACAAAGAGATGGTAAAATGTATTCCTCGTATATTCAGCGTGTAAAAAATGAAAAAAATAGAAATATGTTCTATGATTTATACCTATAAGACAAAAAGACATGACTTTTGCTTTGACTGATGGAATGAAATGAAACAAATAATATATTAGCAAATTTTAATTTGGTGACATTTAGTTATTTAAAAATAATATGTAGTGCAACAATTTTTTTGTTGCCGTCATTTGCCGTCAAAATGTTTGCTGCAGATAGTGGAGTTCTTACTGGGAGTCCAATCTGGTCTGTCTATAGTCCGCATCCACCCTTTACACAATGCTGGGTTGCTTGGAAACCTAGAAAAAAATATCAGTTACTTAACTAACAAATTTACGGAGATAATGAGTTCCCAATGTGAATATAATTATATTTCAACATAGCTTGGCTAAATAACTTTGTATTCATGTCATGATGTCGCTAAAAGACGATTAAGTTTTTATCGATACTCGTGACGTCACCGCTTTGTCAAGCACTAACGTAACCAAACTATTTACTATTTTACACAATATTTTCCCCAATTCTGTTTATAATCACGATGTATACTTAGAAAGATCAATTATAATAATCAATACAATATTGTAAACATATTTTTCTAAACTGATTACTAGCAACAATTTGACAAAATATGGTTTGAAAAAATCTAATGATAAAATCGTATTTACCTGTGAAAAGTGTATTTATTCGGATTATTCCGGGTCTCTATAGGGTTTAAGTCAGGCGAGCCGGCAGGCCAGTCTAACTTTGTGCTGTCGTATTCTCGGAGAGCAGCATTGACTCGTAGAGCTTGATGTGCCGGCGCATTATCATCGACCAGTACAAATTGGTGCCCATGGTTTACTCGGAATGGTCTGACAATTCCATCAATAGCAACTGCTTTGCACATGTCTGCTGTCATAAAGCCTCGATACGGGATGGATCGAAGGCGTTCTAGCTCCAATCATAATACTACCCCAAAAGGACACCGATTTCCCGCCTTGCTGAATTGTTCCAGTGACAGTTCTCTGCCTTTCACGGTCTCCTGGTTTTTTACAGACACGGACACGTTAGTTATCCGGATGAGTACTGATTCGCGATTCGTCAACGAAGAGACAGTTTTGTTTTCTCTTCCTTCTTTATTTTGCCGAAGCCTAGCCCACTGCAATCTCCGTCGTTGACGTTGCCGGGAATTCAGAGGCGCTCGCCAAGACCTTCGTGCTTGTAATCTTGCCTGGCGCAAGCAATTCCGAATGGTCTGAGTGATAAATTCAAGCCCAGAGGTGGCCCGAACTTCTGCTTTTATTTTAGTAGCGTTGATGTTGGGTCACGGGTTGCCAGCAATCTAATATAGCACTTTTGGGCTGCAGTCAAAACAGTTGGTCAGCTAAATTACCCATCCCGTGGTACCTCTGCAACTTGGCCACGACACAGGATTGGGATATAGCAACTCTGCGTGCTATTTCTCTCGTGGTGTATCCTCCTTTCCTCAAAGTTACTATTTTTGCTCGGAAAACTTCTGATAATCCTCTTGGCATTTTGCAATCACAACTTACCGCGATAAAGTATTTTAAATCCGTTAAAATTGACTAAATCAAATTTCTGAATGAGCGTAAGATAGGACTGAAAACCTTTTTATATGGAAAAACAATTGAACTGTTTTATATTATATTCTATTCTATATTTTAAGTAAAGTATCATAAAAGAAGAAAAAATCATAATATAATCTACCCTAACAAAAAGATTTCGATTTTCCAAAGTGATCGCAAACTCTTTTTGATGTGTGTATGTGGCTTGCTTGATTTAATTGATTTTATTAACCACAACCATACATTTACGTAAGAGTAGCCACAACTTTGTATATTAGATTAACTCTTGTGGTTATCTGCTAATTGTTTTGTAAATGTGACATATACTTTGTGTGTATACGACGACTTTATGTACAGGCTTTAGAAAATATAATAAACACAGACGTGTTATCTATGAAAATAAATATTTTCCATAAAGGTAGCTTATAGGTTAGCATAATTGTCTCAACTTTTCGCAATTTTATCAAACCCAACTCAATTTTATTTTGGGCTGAATGTGATTCTGGACTCTGCCTACCCCTCGTGATGGTAGTGTGTATTGCCCCAGCGGAAAAAGTTCTAATTTCATACTTGGAGTTTAGCAGATATTTAATGTATGACGTCGTGTAATTGTGCATGGTAAGTAAAAATTTGTTTCTTCCAACCATTGCGGAATTATTCATCAACAACTGTTTTCGCTGCGACAACGTTGACCCAGCGGAACTTTTTTTTACTGGTGCAATACACACGTGATGGTATTTATGTAAATGCTTGTTACGTCACAAAGCTTATGCCTCCCCCCACCTGCAACTGGCGGCACACTTTGCTGACAATCTCCATCCCCTGTGATGTCATAAATATAGCCTCAAAATAAATCTGCTTTTTAAGTGAATCTCAGGCCGACCCATAGATTTAGGATGTACAAGATACACAAAGACGGCTCGGAGACATGACCAAAATAAATTTAAGCATGTGTTGGTTGGCGTCTATGTGTGAGTTAAAAATAGTGTTGTCAAAGACGCACTTTCACATTATCGACTGATTCAGTTGTATACCTACTAATAGTATAGGTATTTAAAACACTTTTTTATATTTTTGATTAATTATTTATGGCATTGATGAAATCAGCAGTTGTTTATATTAGGTAAATCGGAATTAGTCGTTAAGAAATCGCATTCTAAGCAGTTCTATAAACAATGATATGGTAGAATGTATTCCTCGTATATTCAGCGTGTAAAAAATTAAAAAAATAGAAATATGTTTTATGATTTATACTAAGACAAAAAGATATAATAATAATAATATATAATAAATTCTCAAGACTGACACACCAATTCCCTAGTCCCAAACTAAGCTTATGCTTGTGCTATGGATACTAGGTGAACGGATAGACATACTTAAATACGTTTATAAACATCCATGACTCGAGTACAAATGCCCATGTTCATCACACGAAACATTTGCCCCTAGCGGGATTCGAACCCGCGACCCTCGGTTTTGTGGCCAGGGTCTCTGACCACTCGACCATCGGGCCAGTCAATAGATATGACTTTTGCTTGACTGATGGAATGAAATGAAACAAATAATATATTAGCAACTTTTAATTTAGTGTCATTTAGTTATTTAAAAATAATATGTAGTGCAACAAATTTTTTGCTGCCGTCATTTGCCGTCAAAATGTTTGCTGCAGATAGTGGAGTTCTTACTGGGAGTCCAATCTGGTCTGTCTATAGTCCGCATCCACTTTTTACACAATGCTGGGTTGCTTGGAAACCTAGAAAATTTATCAGTTACTTACCTAACTAACAAATTTACGGAGATAATGAGTTCCCAATGTGAATATAAGTATATTTCAACATAACTTTGTATTCATGTCATGATGTCGCTAAAAGACGATTAAGTTTTTATCGATACTCGTGACGTCACCGCTTTGTCAAGCACTAGCGTAACCAAACTATTTACTATTTTACACAATATTTTCCCCAATTCTGATTATAATCACGATGTATACTTAGAAAGGTTAATTATAATCAATATACTATTGTAAACATATTTTTCTAAACTGATTACTAGCAACAATTTGACAAAATATGCTTTGAAAAAATCTAATGATCAAATCGTATTTACCTGTGAAAAGTGTATTTATTCGGATTATTCCGTCGTGTAACCTCACAATCACGTACAGAACAAGTCACCTCAATTGCACATTTAATATTCTCGATTATAATCCAAGGTTTAATACATAAATGCACAAATTTCACTGCGACGTAGAATAGACCGGGACGCTAAAGCCTCTTACTCGCAAAAACATTGACATATAGGTACTTCATTCGCTGTCTCTTTTTCTCTCGGGCAGTTTGTATTTCAGCAGGATTTCTCGCTCCCACGCTTTATGTATCTTTTGCGTAGTCAAAAAATTCTAAATCTATGGGCCGACCTATAATGCCTGGTGGTTCTATTTCTTTTGAATATAACTTACTATTAATCTGTGATATAACTGCCAAAACAACTTATTTATTACAAACGAGTGCCTAGCCCGTCAGCTACACAATCACAAACTCAACACTAAGGAAAGTTGGAACATTATTTTTGAGTCCCAGCCCAACAGACAGATATGATAAAAATGGTTTATAAAAAGTATTTAAATACAAAATTCAGATACTTTTTATTTTTTCTATTGCAAATACAAAATACATAATAATTTTACGTTTAATATTTAAAATACAAATTATGTATTTTCATAATACTTTTCTAAAATAAAATTCTTCAATCCTAGATTAAATAAATAAACTTGTCTGTTTGTGTCAAGATCATTTTTTTCTGAAATATGTGGAAGTATAAGTGAAAATTAATAATAAATACTCGGGTTTGCGGTGCCTTGGAACTGTGTTGTAGGTATTTCCTGTGGCTTTTGAAATTTGGCAAGAAGCTATGGCATATAACACAAGTAAAGGTAAAATACCAACACGCGTGGTCTTGGTATTTTCATTGATCACGGACATTACGCAAAGGACTTTTAAAAGAGCTCAAATAAAGAGGTTGCATGAATATAATGTACTTTATCAAGGGGATATTTTAAACAACATTTTTAATCATTTAGCTGTATTGGTCAGCCATATCCAACGGACTTTCATTCGCCAAGTTTTTTAACGTTGAGTGATTGTATTTCAATTGGCTATTGGCCGAAGCATCGAACTGGAATGAACTAGGCGACCAATTAGCTGGCCAATTGTACCAGATGGCTGCGACATATAAAAACGTCCGTAATAACAGTGTGCTATGTTTTACTTACAGGTGGTGCACGCATTGATTGGGCTGGTGTCCTCTAGCTACATAATGGTGGTGATGCAGGTGTACTCGCGCGTGTTCCTCGTGTTCGCCGTGCTGGTGCCCACGCAGGGCGCGGCAGCCAGCCCGGGCCTGCCGCTCTGTGTCCTCGCCTGGTCCATCACCGAAATCGTCAGATACTCCTTCTATGGACTTAACCTTATTAACGCCGTCCCACGTAACTTAACGTTTTTAAGGTGAGCTATATTAATATGAATAAGGTATTACTGTTATATAAATATCTATTTTATTTTACCTATGTACAGAGTTAAAAGTAAAAATAGATTATTGGATAAAAACACATAGAAAAAGGCTGGTCGTGGAAAGTAAATTTTTCGATTGGGATATTTTAGATCCTCTAACGATCTAAGTTTTCTGAAAGACGTTGACTGGCGCATTCATATTATTATGTATAATATATATATAAAGCTAATTTGGATACGGGTCTCATATCTGCTACGGTGATGTCAGTAGTTTATATCAATATTTAAGGGGCAATAATTAATTGCGAGCCATATGTACAGCAGATTGTACCTTTAGTACCTACATAATGTATAAGCGTGACGTCATCACTAATATAGGTACAATCTTATTTTTAGTATATACGAAACCTAAGAACTGTTTTACAGAATCGTTAATAGAATCAATTGCAATTTTGTTATACCATGTTATATTTTGTCCAAATAATATTTACAAAACCGGTTTTTTTTTATGTTTTATAATTGTTTTGTGTTAAAAAATCTACTCTCCTACTCTTAAGTAGGTCACTAAACATAAAATGTTGATACCATTTATATTTAATTTTAAAATATCAATTCTGCAAAAGAAAGTATCGCAGTATGTTGTGAAACATTGTTGATTTTGAATTATATTGAATCTACAATTGTTAATTTTATAAAAACTTACTGCTTAATATTTAGTCAGTTTACTAGAAAAAAATGTGACCTCTTATACCGACATGCCCATACAAAATCTATGAAGTGATTGCGTTTGGACAGCATTTAAAAGTATCTTAATTGACTTGCAGTCAACATCCCTATTTATATGTTTGTCTTCATAAGTATGTTTATAATAAAATAGTATGTATAGTAAGAGAAATGACATTTTGGGATGTCTACTTAACATTGTAAAAATCATTTTAAAGATTAGTAACTTAATTTTAATTTAACATTCTATTTAGTCTAGGGCTTGCTTAAATATGCATTGGTCAACTATGCAGGTATACACGTAGAAATAAGAAAACGACTCCAAAAACACTTGAGACCCACTAACACAGAACATTATTCGCTTGTCAACTTTCACTGAACTGCCATAAAATGAAATTTAGCGTGTGCGATATTACGTTACTGCTTTTCTTCATCCTTGTTTATGACCAGTGCCTAACCGTGGTCCGCTTACACCATGGTCCTTTTTTAACCAAGCCTATTTATTACTGTTTATTTGTCCGATGTTGGTCTGGGACTTGAAAGGAATGGGCCAACTGTGTTTCTTGCCTAGCATGTCGTAAAAGGCGTCTAATGGCATATGGGGTTGTGGGTATGTGATTGTGTAGGCGACAAGCTAGCCACTTGTCACTACTTTTTCACAATTTTCGATCTAACCCAGCCCAGTTTTGTTTTGGCTGAATGTGGTAAAAGAGGCCTGCTGCCCCTTTGACTCTACCTACCACTTCGGGGATTATGGGCGTGATGTTATGTTTGTTTGTTTAACAATCCCATGTTCCATTACCATAATTGTCTCGAATCCCACGGACTAGTAAAAAAAGAAAGACTTCGCGCCACTAACTAGACGTTGGAGCTCTTCAGGTGCTCCAACATGACACGCAACTTACGTCACACATTCAAAGTCAAAGTCAAAGTCAAAATATTCTTTATTTATATAGGTTTCAAGGAAACACTTATAAATACAGGTAAAGCCACAGCTATATGATTCTACCACCGGTTCGGAATGTTGTATCTACCGAGAAGAATCCGGCAAGAAACTCGGTAGTTACTCTTTTCAATACAATTTATACAAGGTGTATGAATCATAATTAACTTTGAACCACGTTTTAGTGTGGGCCTGTTGTAGAGTATCAAAATAAAAATATATAAATTACAACCAAAAACTTGACCCGACCAGAGCAGACATAATATGTGCTTCATATGACCGATATCCGATACCTGGTATCCATAAGTATCTCACTCACACATGCATAAACGTGGCTTCACGCTATAGTATGACAGCGAGGAGTCCTTCTTTTTTTACAAGTCCGTGTCGAATCTGATGATTTTTTAATACGAATGGCGACTAACAAGAATACGATCTTCTTAATGGCATGTCATCAGTCTATGGATATTTGCAATATGGCCGTAGAATCACTTATTTGTATTATGAATATTCATAAGTGCTTTTGTAAGGCCTACATGAATAAAGATATTTCTATTCCTATGTCAATAAAATAATAAGTGTAAAAAATAAGATTAGAAAAAACATTATCTTTGTTCTTACGGTTCTATGATTAGGTTTCTCTTTTTTGATTGTTTGTCTTAATGAGCGCCCGGAGTCAGATTTAACTCGATCCACATGCTAACATCCATCAGATCTGGTATCAACATTTTGTTGAGGAGGAGATAAGAGTTTATTGATGGATTTATATTGGAGTAGTATTGGTATCAACGGTATGTCTAATGAAATGTTAGAATTTTGAGTAACATCCTCAATGAATGATTTTTCCGTGATACGTATTATTGGAGGAAATCCTATTCAAACTATGGTAAGCTTTAGGTTATGTCAGTGAATGTTCAACCTTCAGCATTCCTATTGATTATTTATGAAAGTTAACTATTTATACTGTTAAATTAGACAATGCATTAATTCCATTGCGATACTGATCGGTAAATTATTTCACCTTGAGGTTTAATTACATTCTGCTCATGATAATGTACCTGTATCGTAAAGTACGTGTCATGATGATTGTTAAATAATTCCGCGATTGGTTTCTCATAATATGTTTTTGTTTGATTTGAATTGTTTTGTCTGTACCCTATTCAGGAAAGTCATTAAACTATATTCGAAGTTAATAATTGAAATCACCTCTTCCTTAGCATCAGGTCTTCTTTAAACCCATAAGATGTTGTCCTAAATAAAATGAAATTATGCAAACCTCTGCTTTGAATCCCTCTCTAATATCAGCAATAGGCTCATTATATTTTCGTAGTCATTTAACAGTTTCTGTCAAAAAATATATCATGTAGGGTACGTCCGTAATGCCTACAGTTTGTAATTCACTTCTACATACCTGTATATTAAAATTACATACATACTCTCACGCCTGCAAACCCCGAAGGGATAGGCAGAGCCCAAGGCACGTTAAGCTCTTTGAACCACATTTAGCTGAAAATAAAGTTGAGTTGGGTAAGATGAAATTATTTAAAAAATTGGTGACAAAATCACCTAAATATGCCAGTTTCCATTTACGACATGCTAGGCAGTTGTACATTCTTTTCGGCCAGACTAACATATTACCTATACCTAATGTTTACTGTTTACTAAATTTGTTTTGTGTTTTGTTTCAGATACTCGACCTTTATAGTCCTATACCCGCTGGGTGTGACTGGAGAGCTTCTTTGCATGTACAATGTCTTAGATGAAGTCGCTGAAAAGAAATTGTTCACCGTGTCTTTGCCAAATAGCTGGAACTTCGTATTCGATTTCTATTACATGTTAATTTTCTATATGTTCCTATACTTACCCCTATTCCCAGTTCTTTTTAACCATATGATGGCTCAAAGAAGAAAAGTCTTGGGAGGTGAAAAGACAAAAACAAAATAACAGACACTGATTGACATTATAGCAAAGAATAGGGATGATGACTGCATTAAAAAGCTATTATTCTATTTAGTCTGTCAGTTAGATTATAATAAAACTAGTATTTTTTTTATAATAACACATATTTTTTGCTTTATCAAATTAACAAAAATCACAAAGATAAGCGACGTCACTATTTAGTAAAAATAGTATGAAAACGTGATGTGACGCACAACTTGAATGCATTGTATCTTCCTCAATGTTTGTTTGACAAATAAATAAAAAAATACGTGTTTAATATTTTTTTATAAATTAACTGACGGACTAAACCGAAATTTTTAGTCATCTTGCCTATTATTATTATATGTTTTAAATTAAAATTAAACAGATTTTGACCAATCTGTCCATTTTATAATGAATTATTGCTTGCGACCCTATTTTTAGTTTTATTTTTAAATATTATGTTTAGTTCTATTTTTAATGGACAAAAAGGGTTTTTAAAGTAGTGATTATGTCTCTTTTAACAATTACATGCTTCTGAGGTGAGTTGCTTCCGAGGCATTAAATTATAACATTCCTGAAAATTTATGATTATGATGTATTTACCAACATTTTATGTATGAGGCCAACATTTTATGCAGTGCCGGATTAGCCATATAGCAGGAGCAGAAAAAGATATGCGACCAGCGTTGAAGGGGGTGGGGGTGGGGTGGGGGGGGGGGTTACTTTTTTAAATGTCCCCTTTGATAATTACCCAAACAGAGGCGATTCTTTTATGCAAGTCCTTTGGTGAGCATTGGCCACGCATTGGCTCGTTCCAGCACTGTATGACTACAAATGTATGTATGACTAAATAATAAGGTAGATACGTACTTCAGTCTATCTGCATGGAGTCCGTACTAATCTCGAGGGTACAAATAAAACGAATTAAACTGTAATCAATAATGTTTACAGTGTTTTCTCAAACAAATGTAGTTTGCTTAAAAGATTAAGACGGATTACTTAATATGTAAAACGTGAAAAGTTGTACAAGTTGGCTCTAGCGATATTTCGTCTAATATTATTTGGAACGTGATAACATTAATACAACGTCATAATAAATGATAATCACGATGACCTGTAATATTTAAAATAACAGACGCACTGAGTACCTACCTATTCTGTCGAAAACCAAAAATATGTAGTAATTCGTCTATGGACATCTATATCAGCTAAACTATTAAACTTCGTTATGTGAAATTGCCACAGCGTCGTAAATGCTAATTAAATCTGTAAAAATGCTTGTGTGTCTTACGCCATAGAACAGATTTCACATCAAACGCAATAATTATTTAAATTCATCCGAGTGGTATATACTACCGGAAATAACTGTTGATGAAATAGGTATATGTTTCTGTATACATTATTAGTGCCGTACCTATTCTATAATATTTTAAGAACACATTAATTATGTGATTTATATAATAGGATTTACTCAAAATTGTCAAAAATATTCTTCTTCGAATTGTTAAATTAGAGTAAGTATCTAAGACTTATCCAATGAAATGTAACATTCAATTTATTACTAATAATTCAAGGTTGTTGACTGGCCCGTTGGTCGAGTGGTCAGGTGGTCATTCCGCAAGGGGCAAATGTCTCGTCTGATGAACATGAATATTTGTTCTCGTGTCATAGATCTTTATAAACGTATTTATGTATGTCTAAACGTTCATCTAGTATCCATAGTACAAGCATAGGCTTCGATTGGAACTAGGGAATTGGTGGAATTGGTGTGTCAGTCTGGAGAATTTATTTAATTCATTTTATTTAATACCTCTATACCTCCTATTGAAATCACAAAGACATGGAACCTTCCTAAGTACCATGCTTACCATTTTGTATTAAACTCTGAACTGAAATCAGATATGTTCATAAAAAACCCATTATTATTGAATAAGCAATGCGTCATACATTGTATGCAATATTTCAAAGTGTTGTCAACTTGTCGTGCTGTAAAATAAAATAAAATATTAGAATTGAAACCTCAGTTTATTTGCGTCAGATATAGTGTGGTTAATAAGAATTTAATACAAGGACAATCTTAGTCATAAATGTTCATGGACGTCTGTATAAATAGAAATTGAAATTGTAATACTCCTAATTCAAAAGTATTATTTAAGAATTATAAATATTATAAATTGGTTCACCATCTCCATGTTTCGAATAAGAATGTGCAATCGATAAATGGTATTATAGTAACATGATGGGATGTCCTGGGTGAAAGTTCAGTAGAAGTGAGTTCTTCTAAGATCTTCTACAATTATATATTGTTTAAAAATTAATCAATTTAGATCTTGACACCATGTCGATTGTAGATACATACATATTTTATAATTATTTTATTATACAATGTGTTAGGGATCGGCCTTCGATACTTTATCAACGTGTAGTATTTTAATTTTTATCGACAGAAAACCGTACAAAGGGGAGTCGCACCGCTCACCCCTCTGAATGAGAGCCATTTTTAAATTTAATTTCTCGTATTTTTACGAGTTTATTGAAACTCGTTGTTTTGTGATTTTATGTTGTCCACATAAATAAAAGTGACCTTATTTCAAAGTTGTTTACACATTTAGTGCTAGCATTTAAAACGAAATTTGTTAAGTTATTGAAAACAATAAGCCTTTAATTTAGACGAAAAACTTGGTAAAATTTTGTGCTTTTTGATTTTTGTGCTCTACTTAAAATATCAGGACCTCAACATATCGTTTTTTTTCTTCTAATTAGTTCGCAAAATCACAATAATAATTTAGAAACGAGTTCTAACACATAAACTCGTAAAAATACGTAAAATTAAATTGAATAATGGCTCAGATGGGTCAGAGGTGCGAGCCCCCTTTGTATGGTGTTTGTCGATAAAATTTAACATACAACACGTTGGTAAAGTATCGTAAGTCCGATCCCAAACACCTTGTATATATAACTCTTTTAATATTTTAGCTTTTTCTCAATAGCAAATGTCTGTTTTACTGTAAATTAAGTTATTAAAAGCCGAATGTGAATTAGATAGGAAATTAAAATGTTGCAAGAAGAAGCATAGTATTAGATCGACAGTAGCGTAGTTGGGATATAAACATTCTTTATTTAGGGCTTTTTGAACAATAAATACATTTTAGGGTAGCTAATTTGTTAATTAATCACGTAACAGCAATTGGTCAGGAAAATAGTTTAAGTAATTTATTTAAAGGTCTGTTTGGGTATGGGCAATGATGACTCTGAATAAATTGTTTTCTTTTTATACCTATGTGATTTTTTTTATATATTCGATCAAATAACTACCAATATTTCTTCAGCCTCCGATAAGTTCGACTTATTATTGGCATGCATTTAACGAAGCTTAGAAATTAACAAAGTACAGCCATAGAGCCATAGAGCAGCGTTGTCACCGGTGGTGATAAACCTGTGTCAACTAGGAAATCATTTATAGAAATTTCCTTTCGCTAGTGGCAGTTTCAAATACTTATATTAACTTTTTTTATATGTCAGATTTAAATTCAGATATTTTTAAAAATTCGCCATGCGGGATTTTTTTTTAGAAAAACCTGTAAAAAAAGCTGCGGATGACAATCGAGATTAACCGACTCTCTGGGACGTATCGCCAAGGCATAGGACTGACGGCGTATTGCTTCGTATATGCAGTTCATTTATGTGAGCTGTACAGCATAAGTATTCGCAGATTTATCTATTGCCCTGGTTGAGACGTTAATATTGTTGTGAGGGTTGCAAGCAGTCAGCTGCTGAAACTAGACAATTGCATACTGAGGATATGTATGAAAAGAATTATGAATGTGAAAGAGGCGAGTGAAATTGTGGAAGGACCATGTCACATAGCGGTCGGTTCTCTCAACCCAGCTCGCTAGGGAAATGGAAAAATAAGAAAAATCCACTATGTTCGCCCAGGTGAACATGTATGGCGGAGGCGCAGTGTACTTATATGGACCACGCCCAACGCGTTAGTAAAACCGGTAAAGTATTATGTACTTACTTAATTTTTTCATCGGAGTGTTGGGATGAAATATATAATAATCTCGTGTCACGGTGTTTGTGGTGACTCCATCGGAACGACTCGACAAATTTTAATGTTTTTTTTGTATATTTGGTACCTACGTATGAGAATAGGTTGTAAAATATTTTTCACCCTCCTACCTATTTTTATCTCGAGAAAAAGGCGGCACGACATTCGCTGGGACAGCTATTTTACTACAGCACTATTAAAATAGAAATAAATGTGTCTTTTGGATTCTTGAAAAACTTCATTTCTAAGTAAGTATAAGTTTTTTGTGTAGTCTTGTACTCCTAAGCGCGAAATATGTTGCCATACTTACCTACCATCGATACCAGACTTACGAGAGAGAGAGCGCGAGGTAGGTAGGTACTTCTACCTATATCTGGCATGGTTTTTAAAACGTGTAAGATTGTAATTCCAAGCTGTAGGTAGCTTAATTAGCGTTAATAAAAGGTATAGTCAAAACTGCTAGAGTAGGTACATATCCGTGATCTTCTCTTTTTGGTTTTATTTTTGAACCTACTTTTCATTTTTACAAAAAATCCTTTTATATTACTGAGACGGATTGGCTTTCTAATATGAAATATCAGGAAGCATGCTTTTATTTTAACCTTGTTTACAACTTAAAATATGTATTTTTTTAAATACATCTAATAATATCCGACGCCATCACATACATTGATCTGACTCTGAAGTAGGTAAGTACTTAGCTTAAGCACTTGTGTTACGGACGGATATCAGAATCAACAGTGGTATTACAAATATATCGGGAGCGGTGGTAGCTCAATGGTAAGGACACGCGCCTCTTATCCAAGGAGTGCGGGTTCAAACCCGGGCACGTACCAATGGATTTTTCAAAATCTATGTACGTATTTATACCACTTGCTCGACGGTGTGGGAAAACATTGTGATGAAACCTGCAAATTCAAATAACTATGGATTTGTAACCATGATCTAAAAAATTGTCTGGTTCCCCTATCTTAGGGTTACGAAGGTTAGATCGGCAGTCGCTTCAATGTAATTACCAGACTCGCTAAATCCTGGATCATGGTCTAAGCGGACCCCGTCTAAGCACGGGACATAACGCTAGAAAGATGATGAGTGGTATTACAAATATATACTTAAATATTGGATATTAACACCCAGAAATAGAACAAACACAAGTACCTATTCATCACACGAATGTTTGTCCTGGGTGGGGATCGAACCCACAACTCTTGGCGCATAGGGCAGGGTCATTAGCGTATGCGCCATCGAGCCAGTCATCACATACCTACATCATCTGTATCATACATCTATGTGCCATCCATCTATGTTTCTTGCCTAGCATATCGTAAAAGGCGACTAATGGTTAGTATATCGGGTTTTGAGTGTGATTGTGTAGGCGACAAGCCAGCTTTTTACTACTTTTCACAATTTTTCATCTAACTTAGGCCAATTTTATATTTGGCTTAATGTGGTTAAAGGGGCTTCCTGCCCTTTTACCTTCCTACCCCTTCGGGAATTACGGGTGTGATGTTATGTATGTACCTATGTATCTATTTGTACATACAATAAAGATGGAGCGATAGATTAAAAAGTAATAATTTATCTTATCTCTATTAAGTAAATGTCTACGTATAACAATTAAGGCTTAAATTACCTACATCATTGAGGCAAATCCAACGAGATCTCTTAATCAATGTTAATTCATAATATGTTATTCCGTCAAGCCTATTCAACGAGTAGAGTGCGTCAAAGAGATGGACATATTAAACTTATCTGTATTACATTGTCGAAACACATTAGGTACTTACATCACGGAACAGAAATCTGTTCTGTGCATTACACTCATTCCAACACGGTCGGGAAATAATAATAAATCGCTCAAACATCCACAAATGGTTCGCCATCCAATTTTATGTAGTTTATGTTTATATAATGTTTCATTACATTCTACGAAAACCTTTCAAGATTCACTAAAGTCAGTAGGTACTTATGCGAAAATAAACAATTAATAATAAAGATTTTTTTTTGTGTAGTGTAGTGTACCTACCTATGATTTTGGACCGATAAGACAACAAGAACATTATGTTTCATATGTTCTGAGATATGTGTTTAAAAGAAAGACAGTTGAGTAGGTATTCTTTGGGTCTTGTGTTTTTTTCATTTTTGCATCGGTAGGTATTATCACAGACAGATCACAGAAAACTAGTAAAATGGCATGTCACAAAATTTGTATGAAGAGCGATGTACCGAATGACTGAAAAAGTAAAATACACCTATTTCCCAACTGTGTTCCTTGCCTAGCGACCAATAAAGGCGACCAATGGTACCTATATCGGGTTTTGGGTATTGTTTGTGTAGGCAACAAGATAACTAACACTCGTAGCGAAAATATTAGAGTTTCACTATGTTGTTTTAATTAATAATATAATCAACATTTTGCCCGTGTAGGGACCGGTCAGAATAATACTCCTTACAACCGCCGGAAAGCATGACGTAGGAGCCGTCTAACCGTGCATAAAAGGTGCTAGGCTTCGGCCGCCGGCTTTATCACCACTATGGTGCCAAGCGGTTCGCGTTCCATCATGATGTCCGGACTCGCCTTTCCAGGAGGTAAGGATGGGTTTTTGTTGCGCCTGTAGACGTCCATTTAATGACGCACTTATAAACATTGCATTGGATAGCCAAACACGGAGAGTAGCGGGATCCGAGGCACGGTTCTTCGCTAGCCGACCGCAGATAGTATAGGTCCCAAGTAGTGGGCTAGCCACTCGCGAAATGCTGCCCCGCCATCTAGCGAAAAATCAGGAGTACGCTATCGTGCCGGTTGGCGACCGGACAGGAGGACCCAATAGATACTCTTAGGGGGGCTCGGGCGCCCTCGCTTTCCGGTTTGGTACTCGTGGTGACTCATTTAGGCGGAATGCATTCCGCCTAAATGAGTCACCACGAGGCGGTCGGTAGGAGGTCGCGGCGTTGCAACGCCGCGACCTCCTACCGATCCCCTACCTAAATCTACTCACAATAAGATTAAGATTAAGAAATATCAGTAGAAAGGTTCCACAGCGGTTGCATGTCCTCCTGCTCCAAGAGCATCTCTCAAATATTTGAAGACTGCACTCCAAAATCGACTCAGTTCATCATCACTTCGAAACTGCCAAACCACACCTTGTGTTTCTCTCGGAGACGCAGATCAGATGTCCGGATGACGCAGCCTATCTGGCTTATCCCGGCTATGTCCTTGGGCAACACTGTAGAGCTCGATCCGGTGTATGCATGTATGCTTGGGATGACCTCTGTTATCGACGTCTCCGCTACCTTGAAGACCCTAGTCTCAACAATTTGGATCTTGGTGGATAGGTACTGGTATCGAGAAAATTGTCTATGCCTGTGTCTACCGCTTGCACAGCGGAGATAAAGAGACAACACGGCTCATGGATCATGTCAATGAGAAGACTGAGGTGGTTCACCACCAGGAGTGGCTATTCCCATACCAGAGCACAGAGCAGGGAGAGAAACGCGCAAGCTTGCCTTGACCCACAACCTCACCCAACTGGTCCATGAAGCGACGAGGATACCTGACGTTGATAACTACACAGCCAATTGCTTGGACCTTCTGCTGACAACGGACCCAGACCGCTACTCGGTGTCAGTTTCTTCACCCTTGGGTAGTTCTGACCACTGTTTGGTAAAAGCTGTAATTATTATAAAGCTCATTGCTACTACCTTAATGCAAAATGTGAACGATATATAAATATCTTAAGATGTCTTTCCGGTGTCTGGTGGGGAGCTCATCCCTTCTCCCTTAAATTACTTTACAATGCCCTAATCCGAAGTAAGTATTCTTGATTACGGGACATTCTTACTTGAACCCTGCAGCACCATGGGGTTGAGTTTTCTTAATAAGGTTCAATCGAAAGCCTTACGAATAGTGACAGGCACGATGAGATCTAGTCCAATTAATGCATTGCTGGTTGAATGCTGTGATCCCCCTCTGTCTCTCCGACGACAATATCTATGTGATAAGTTTTTATTTCGTGTCCTACAACTTACAAACCATCCCCTTGAAGACAGATTGAAATTACTTTCGAACTTCATTGAAACGTCTCCATATTGGTCCCATAAGAAAACCCCGTGCCTCATTGTAAGTTTTCGCAAGTTCTCGTCACTCCAAGCCCCCATCCACAGATCTCAATACCTTCCGATATTTTGCCATAAGTTTGAATCTTTAGTCCTTTCTCCTACTGTTTATCTTGATCTCCTAGATAATTTTACAAAATTATGTCAATGCCAACGCCTCATTGTGCAATGTTCTTGAAAAAGATTGGAACAATTGGCATTATATCTTTAGTGACGCATCTAAACACTCCCTTTCGGGCCGCGTTGGTGTAGGTGTATACCATCAGCAATACAGGATAACTCAAAAAGTCAAGCTTCCTCCAGAAACATCTGTTTACACGGGAGAATGCTTCGGTCTTTTAAAATCTTTGGAGTACGTATTAATTATGAACCTAAAAAAAACGGTTGTATTCACTGATTCAAAGAGCGCTTTACAGGCATTAAATAAACTCCCATTTATATGTTACTCGAATAACGTAGTAATTTTAGATTGCAGAAACTTACTTTACAAAATATCATTAAAAGGTATGATTGTTCACTTTATATGGGTTCCTGGACATAATAATATTAGGAAATGTAAAAGCTGATGAATTAGCAAAAGACGCAATACACTCCGGAGACATGTTTCCGTATAAAACATTTCCCCACGATTTGGTCTGTCTCCCCAAGATTTTTCTTCGAAACTCCTGGGAAGAAGACTGGTCAAGCAATAACCCTAATAAAGGTACTCATCACAGAAACATTCAAGCATCGTTACCCAGAAAACCGTGGTTCTTTAAAATTAAATTGAATAAAAGGTCGACTTCTAGCATTGTTCGTATGAGACTTGGACACACATGCACTCCTGCACACCTATCAAGAATTAAAATAAAAAATAATGACTTATGTGAATGTGGTGCTGTGGTAGATTTAAACCACATTTTCTTTGCTTGTCCTGCCTTTAATCGATCCTCTTTCCTAGCATCCCTCATATCACTCCGTATCCCTTTCCCGACGTCTATAAATATTCTTTTATCTTTAAATAATATTGATATATATGATATTCTATCCACCTCTATAACTCTAAACAATATAAAATTATAACACTTATTATATACTTACCTACTTACCTGATCCTAGTATTAAATTCCATTATTCCTTCCTACCGTGTCCTTACCTTTTGTCCTCCATCACTACCAACTGTCCGTGGCCAATGGACAAATCATGCAGAGCCAAAAAAAAAAAAAAATGACAAGAACCTATGGCTTGCATAAGGCTAACTAGTTAGTTAGCACCTTAGATAAACTGTTATTTGATTTATCTAAGGTTTCAAATTGAGAGTGCTAAGCCCTCTCAATTTGAATTGTTATTCTTTATTAATTTAACAAAATTTTCACAAAACTCCCATGAGCTTATGCCATGTCCATACATGTAATATTGTAAATTAAATAACTATTTCTATTTATTTATTTATTATTATAAATTTTATAAAATTTCAATTGACTTTCTTGTTGAATTTACGATTTTTAAGTGTTTGTTTCAAACCTATATATATAAATAAAGAGTATTTTAACTTTATTACTTTGACTTTGACTATGAATTCACACCGGGACAACTTTTTACGTTATATCAAGCACAAGTCCGGTCGTGTATGGAGTATTGTTCTCACCTTTGGGATGGATCCGCTAAATATCAACTTGAGGCCCTGGAGTCAATCGACAACAGAGCCAGGAAACTCATCAATAATGACGACCTGTTTGATGCTAGGCTTCAGAGCTTAAAACATCGGCGCCAGATCGCTTGCCTATCAGTATTTTGTCGGATACACTTCGGTGAGTGTGCCATGGAATTACATAACTTAATTACGCTGCTCCAAAAGGTTTCTGATTTTAAACAGTATGTAACCTTCAATAAAAAAAAATCAAAATTGGAGCTTTTTCTAAGGACTTTCTAAGATTGCCAGTTTTACGGCTTCATTGACGCCACTATATATAGGTTGCGGGCAATAGCTGGCACAAGATAAAGTTTGTTTTTCATTAAAATAATAGCGCAATCTTAATCTTATGTAAGTACCGAGCGGTGTTAGTAATATAAAATTTGATTTTCATGCCTAAGTATTTAAGATTTTAATCACCATACAATCTCCTTTGATTTGTTGTGATAAGAATGCTAAAACAACAACATTATCACTATTTTCCAATAGGAGACATATATAATTAATCTGGTTTACCAAGGTGGCGTAGTAGTGTGTTTGACGGCAAAGATGAATAGCAAATATACGGCGGTGATCCTGGTGGTGCTGGTGGCGGCTGCCGAGGCCGGCTCCTTCGCCAAGGTGCTTTCCCCCGCGTTGCTTGAAAACCAGTAAGTCATCTTCCATAGTTAACTTATGGTCAATTGCCAACAGTCTATTGCCGCGGCCTTTTTACTTTTCAGACTTCGTATCGCCCATTCAATCTCATTCATAGTGATGTCTTCATCAGACCCTGGCACCACAGAATCAGCCATAGCCTCACTCTCAGTGCTAACATCCGGGACATACTCCAAAATATTCACTCCACCGTTCTACACCTCATTCGGGTTTGCAAGAATGTCACCAGATTTAATCTTACCTTTGCATTTGAAGCTACTTCCATAGCATCATGTCTTACGTATATTATTTGGAAAAAGGCAGCAGAAATCCAGACTATCTTTCTTCTTCATAAAACGAGTTATTAGGTCTTTTTACAGTCTAAACGCTCTCTTTGTGAGTTATTTAAGCAAATTTGGATTCTTACCGTTGCCTCAGAGTACATATACAGTTGCATCTTAAATGTGCATCAAAACATCAATTTGTTTTACTAAAAAATATGATGTACATAATAAAAATACAAGAAATGAGTTCAAGATAGCAATACCACTTTACAGACTTCAAAAGTTGTCACGTAGCTTTATAGGACAAAGTATAAGTTACTATAATAAAATTCACGCAGGCAGGTATCATAACGTATTGCTCTCATTCAGTTCAAAAAGTACATTAAGAATACCTTATTACAAAAAAGGTTATTATACTACTGACGATTATCTGAACCATAAGACAGCTTGGGTATATGAATCTCCATTGGGATCTGATGTGAAATCTTTAATAGGGTAGCCTGAATCTTGTACACCTTTTCCTACGGTAAGTGGCTAATTTTGGACATTTGTGCCCTTTTTCTTTCTTTTCTTTTTAGTTTTTTTTATTAATTGCTGAGTAGTTATGATTACTTAATTGCTTCTGGAGTGGTGGCGTTATGTGGCGGGTCGTTAAATTCCCTCTGATATGGTTGAGTGAAGCGATGGCACCCCCCGCCGGGGTCATCGGTTTACCGTACCAGGGGTGCTTAGTAGGCCCTGTTTACCGGGACAAGGCCGAAGCCAAGAGACTCTGAGGTGGGCCGCAACTGCTCGAGTTAGGACGAACTAGTCGCGGCACTGGCCGCGGCTCTGTCTGCGGTCGAACGAGGATTGCCGAGGAAGAGGAGGAGCTGATTGTTTCGTTGCTCGCCTCCCTATCCTCGGCAACCCGACAGGGGCGTACTGAGGATGCGTTGCGGTGGGTCGCGGAGAGATCTCTCCCCGCGTCGTCAGGGCTCTGCTCCAATTTGGGCCGCCGGGTGGAGGGCGGCCCTCCCCCTGACGAGACACTCTCCGTGTGTCCTTCTGATTCAGCAGAGGGCAAAGCGTGAGAGACATTTTTAATTTTTTGAATTTCAAATTCTTTTAAACATTGATATAAACATTGTACAATTTAACTTATCTATACTTATAATAAATCTGTAGAGAGGTCAATTCTGTACATTAAATATATTTTCAAAATAACTATCAGGGGGTGATTAGTGATCGATACTGATGCCAAAAATGCAATCAGTAAAATTTTTGTCTGTCTGTCTGTCTGTCTGTATGTTCCTTATAGAAACAAAAACTTCTCGACGGATTTTAACGAAACTTGGTACAATTATTTTTCATACTCCTGGGCAGGTTATAGTATACTTTTCATCACGCTACAATCAATAGGAGCAGAGTAGTGAAGGGAAATGTTTGGAAATCGGGAGAAGTTACTCCATTTTTTAAGCTTCCGTCGCGTGTGCAGCCTTAATGGTTAAAGTTACATAGAAATCATATATGACGGAAATAGTCTTTATAACATTAACCATAAACGCGGGTGACACCGCTGGCACAGCTAGTTTGATAATATAGTTGGGGAGTAACAAATCATAGTTGCTTTTTTTTTGTCATAGTTGCATATTTATATTGATTGCGGCATTGTTGTTCGATTGTAGAAAGAACTGGGAAGGTCTTGGTCTTCGGGCAAATGTCAACCACTACATTGATGAGACGATTCAAAAGCTGGTCCCCTTCATCAAGAACCACGGACTCGACCCCATGGATCTGCCTGAAATTGCTGAGGGATTTGAAGTTGTACGTATGCATTTTTATTACGGGTTGAGTATTTTTTCAACTGATTGTTATCATTAAATAATGATAAAGTATAAATCAGAACATATGGAATAATATACATAAATAGGTACATTTAAGATATAAAACCAAAAATTTATGGAATGGTCGCACTACAAGTTATAGTGCAGACTTAAAAAATATCATGTTTTTTCAGACTTGAAATAATATATATTTCTTGACTGGCTTCATAATTTTGTTTAAGCGTAGGTGTCTTTATAAGTTTGAAAATTATACAAATAGTTGTGCAAAACTCTAACGCTTAATTCTGTCGCTTGAAGATTCTGTCTACAGTCTACCATGGGCGTACGCAGTTTTTTGGTCCAGGGGATGCAATACAATATTATTGATAGGTTCTTATAGTAAACAGACCTTAGCACACCCCCCTTGCGTACGCCTATGCAGTCTTCCTAGTCCATGGACGTAATATACTAGTAATTACGTCGATGACCTTGTCGAACCTGATACTAATTTCCTACATCAATCTTAAAATATAGGAGTTTTTTGACACGATGTGTGTTTGTGACACGTGTCAAGTGCATCGCTTTGTTACAGCCTCAGAGATGGCAAGTGATTAGGTCAGCACAACCTTACTAAATATGAACGACTGTTTCAGAGACCGGTGTTGATCACATACAGCGCATGGATGAAAATCCATGATGGATACGTCACTGGGCTGAAGAACATTGCCCGCTCCGGTGACCAGCGCGTGCACTACTTCGCCAACATGATGCGCCTGCGTCTGCAGTTCCAGTTCAATGACCTGGAGGTATATCGTCATTATCTTTTTGATGATAAAGCTTAGAATGAGATTGATGGATTACCAAGAGGGGAAGCATAGGTTAGAAACGTTTTTAGATTAAGGTAGTGAAGTCTGAAGCTAATGTTTATCAAAAGGAATGGGCTAGTAAACCTTTCCACCCAAACCTGTGGTCATCACGAGGGAGTATTGCGGTACTTTAAGGCGTTTGTGGAACCAACTACAACTGACATTATATAATAACGCCAGAGGATCTGCAACATTTTAGTTTTTCTGACTTTTATTTTGCCCTCATTTAAGGGAGCTTAATTCAAGGTTAACCAAGTTTACAACTTTGCGTAATAATTCGCCTTATTTTTTGTTAGAAACAATCAAATTATTGCCACTTTATGTCGACTGACGACTATCTTGCTTACCTAAAGTTATAATATTTGTATGGTCAGTACGTATGAACTGACCATACAAACATAACATCACGGCCATAATCCCTGAAGGGGTAGGCGGAGTCAAAGGGGCAGCAGACCCTTTTTAACCACATTCAGCCAAAAATAAAAATGGGCTGGGTCAAATGGAATATTGTGAAAAAGTAGTGACAAGTGGCCAGCCCGTCGCGCACACAATTACATACCCAAAACCCGATATACCATTAGTCACTTTTTATGACATGCTAGGCAAGAACGATAGTGGGCAAATTATTATTAAGTCCCATACCAACTTGGGACACCACATACATGACTGACCATACACGTTGAGTGGTCAGTCAGAAGTCATAACAATGTTGTAAGACATTAAAGCACATTTGTTAAATTGTTATGGGCATTCTAAGTATAAAATTGACCACCGCGAATTAGCTATAAACGAGAAAAGGAAATTAAACATAATTTATACCGTCTTGCGAATCTAAGTTCATTCTGATGAAGATAATAATAAATTCCTTTTGCAGTTCGTGTTCAAGTATTTGGTTCAGGTGATGAACATCGGGCCTACGGGAGGCATCATTGGATCACTTTCTCGTTTCACTATCGTGTTCGACTTGCTGATTGATTTCAACAACGATGAGCTTCAGCTTCAAGAGTTCTCCATCAACGACATTGGGTGAATATCATTGTTAAATCTACGTTGATATATTAATGCAGAGAATATTCGTCGCGCTCGTACATTTGGCCTTAACATTTGAATTATGTTCGTGACATCTGTGAATTCAAGATATAATGTAATGTAATTTTTTACATTTGCAGCCGTCTCCGCGTCAGACTGACCGGTAACATCCTGACCGACTGGTTGCTGAACCCAGTGATCAGCGTATTCACGCGCATCTTCGACACCACAATCATCCGCGTCGTGGAGACTAACATCCGTGACGCCATGCTAGTTGGGGTTAAGTTCATCAACTCCAACATTACCGACATCATTACACAGCTCGAGAATTATGGACAGTAAGCCTACAACACCGACTCGTCCCAATACTCGATCTATGTAGATACCATGTCTTGGATACATCACTTAGCATCCTTAGTTATTAATGGTAACGTCAGCGGTTCTAAGATCTATCAAAGATAAACTTGCTAGTAGATCTGGATGGATAGAGTATTGCGAATATACAGATTATTGTATAAAAATAACTCAATAAAATTTTACAACTTCATATGTATTTTTTTACCTTATTTTATTAACGCCTTTTCCCATCGTCGATCGTCTATTCTCACCACATCAATCGATTGACGGGATAGTGGATTTCAAAAGATACTGTTGTAGATAGTAATCGACTGTTGATCGATACTCGATTAATTGATGGGATGGGGCACCCGTAGACTCTTTGTAGTTGGGGTGAATGATTTAAGTTTTTACAAGTTTAGGTATTACGATACCTACACACCAAACCCGGGCGTGGCTGTCGATTTTTCAAATTTAAGTACTAAAGAATTGATATGTCTTGTTTAGTGGTAAAGAAAAATATCGTGATGAAACCAGTTCATTTAAAATAACTATGGTTGTAGAACCTTTTATCATGTAGGCAGGTATCGAAAACTCATTCAATTAATTCTCATCGAGTTCCACCTTTTATAGTAGTACAGTTTTTAAATATTATTAGTAATAATGCTTCGGCTTACTTAAAACTTAGACATTATAAGCCAGTTTTAAACCTGACCTTAAGTTTGATCAATTGCGGACCAACATACACCGAGACATTTCTTTTTTAATGACATATCCAATTTGAAAAATATCTATGAAAACACCATGATCATGATCTTTCTAGCGTGGTCCCTTGCTTAGACGGGGTCCGCTTAGATCACGATCCAGGATCTAGCGAGTCTGACATTGAAGCGACTGCCGATCTGACCTTCGTAACCCTTGTATTGGGGAAACAGACAAATTTGAATCATGGTGACACATCCATAGTTGCTTGAATGTGCAGGTTTCATCACGATGTTTTCCCTCAAGGACGAGCTATAACATACAAAACCTTGTAAATATTTCAAATGTGCAGGAAACTCTGTGTCTGTTACACCTGTACACTTAAACTAATTAACCAAAAACCGACAGATAGCGCGAGAAAGTCGCGGTCTTATCACTGTCACTATTGACTCTTTGTTGACAGCACCCTTCATAATGTGACACATATGTCAGTTTGTTCTGACAACTAACCAATGAGGAGGGTCACAAGACCGCAAGTCATAGTTATGCCACCTTTTGAATGTTTTAATTCGAAAAACCCTTATTGGAATGAAATTTGGAACGCTTAAACCCTGAGAATATAGGCTATTTAATTTTTTATTCATTATAACATAGGACACTTAATAACGTTTCCAAAGGCAAAAGTAGTCAGATTGTTAATTTATCAAATTTCAATACATCGGGTACAACTATATATAAAAATTGTACTTGATTTGAAACTAAGTAATATCTACCTTTTATTTAGCTTTTAAAAAGTAGATATACCTAATGAAAATTCATTTTTGATAAGTATCACTATTAACATTGAAACTAGATAAGATACTTAATCTATGTCATACTTAATCAGTCTTTGATTTTAGATTCTCTTTGTATACTTACGCGCAACAGATATCAATCGTTATAATACCTAGACAAGCGTAAACATAGATAACATTTAATTAATCCTATGTTGAGGTCACTAATTTTTAGTAAAACCTTTATTCCGTCCCTTAGTTACTGAATGAGTCCGTGAAATTAGTTAGGTAGATAAATCAATGCTGTTATTGATATGTTAAACTTGTATGACTGTGCTTAAGTGCAAAAGTGTTGCAATTAAGGTACTTTCTGCTCTTTTGCAAAGATTCCTTTACGGTAGGTACAGTGTAGGCTTGTCCGTGGTACCCAGGCAAAGTGCATAGACTCGTGAGGGACACAGAAATTAATCAGGTTTTAGGTTATACTTGGACCCAATATTGTAGAACCTTACTTCGATCGTATTAAACACTTTTTGCACATCCGTACACTACTGATCTACTGCGTTGGATTGTCTAGCTGATCACTAGTTTTATACAAATATGCTAGTATTTTACAAATATGCTAGTAATTTGCTTGTGGTTTTCGTACATACATTACATAAAGATAAATAAAACTAATAATGTTTCTTCAAAATTTTTAATTGTCCGAGGATAACCTACCTCTATGGCATTCACAGTGGTAAATGTTCATTAACAATTAAACATTTATGGTAATACAAATATTATAATAAATAACACAGTTTGGCCTGATCTACCTACATTCATACGTAAAAATTCCTTAATCTATTAATATGTCTAAAACAATGTCCTCTATAAGCATAATTTAAATTCATTCTATTATGCTTTTTAGATTGCAATATTACATAGTCAAAGCATTTGTCAGTCAAATTTCTGATATTGGCAACTTTATAAATTGTTTAACATATAGGTACTTATAGACTACTGGCCCATGTCCAAAATGGATGGGTCATATGAATCACCAGGTGACGTATATAGGACGATATAAGAGTATAAAATAATAAGATTCAGCACTATGGCGTCACTTGTAAGCTGTCTAACTGAGTGCTGGTGAGAATTCAAAAGTGCCGGTAGAGTGAGTACATTTTGGTCATATATTTTGTACGGCATTTTTACCATCGATAGATCCATGAAAAATAATATGAAAGCGCTTAGTGCCGTCAAAAAAATATTGTTCATTTGAATGTATATTAATAATAATCTTAATTTCGTGGTATACTTGATATAAAAAGCTGTAAAATCATTTGACTCTGTGCGGCAACTTTTTTTTTTAACATGATATTGTAAAATACAATTGTTATATAGTATTGCCGTTCAAAAGAAACTGTTCTAAAAAAAAATAAAGAGAAATTTTATGCTCTTATATCGTCCTATATACGTCGCCTGGGGGTTTATATGACCCATCCATTTTGGACATGGGCCTGTAGTCTATTATCACGTTACATTTGATGTTGGGGTTTTGACAACCAAACGACCCAACCTAGGTATTTATTACTATCAATATCGAGCTAATCTAAAAATCGCTTTCAAACATATCAATCCTTCAATGTATGTGTATACTTACTTACTTAAATTTGTCGACGGAAACTTATTTAAACATGTAGCAAAATTCATATTTTTTCGCAAAAATTGCATAATACAGCTTATTTGAAATATGTACTAATCTAATATTATTAGATTATAGCTAAGTAGGTAGTGATAGTAAGATTGATCGTGGAATAAATTGAATTTTTAGCCGGGCCATATTTTTACTATTCAAATGTATTGTGCAGCAATAGTACTTCGCATCGGGTAATTGTACATTTTGAAAATTCTTTAAATCTTCAACTACAAAATTGACAATGACATGACTATTATTATACTATAAGGTATATCAGAAATATGAATATTTAATAGTGTAAACATACCTTTCATATATTCTTATTAATTTACGTTCATGACACGTTTTTCAAGCATTTCTTAGTTCAATTAAGAATTTTTTTTATAGCTGAATATAATGCCAATAAACCGAAAATTTTCATACATTATTAAAATAAATAACGAAACCTATAAAAGTAACTTGTAGGTAGGTATACTACTAAAAGTTGACCCTCTAATGAAGGGTGTCTAAATCTAACATACGCCATTCAAGACATTCAATACTTAAACAATTAACTATACAGTCGCTTATCGCTAAGGTACTTAGGGTTATCTTAATTGGATTGAGTGTGCTATACTATAACGCCGCCGTTTTTGATGTAGGTGTCCTTAGCGATTTGGTGCAACTGTGCGGACATCTTGTCACTGGTCTCCTTCACCATGTTGGTGAAATGCGAAGAGGGGTTATTGAGCAGACGGTAAGGGTGGTCGAACTCGACGAGCCGGCCTGCATCCATCACCATCACGCGGTCCGAGTCCATGATGGTGTTCAGTCTGTGAGCCACCGTCAGCACCGTGCAGTCCGCGAACCGACTTCTTATCGTTCTTTGGATGAACTCGTCCGTTCTGAAAATTGATAACCGTGTAAATATGTATATCTATTTCTCTGCCACGGTAGTGCGTGTGATGTAATTCGATTACTGATTTTTTTGTTGGATCATGCAACAGTTAGGTAAGTCAGACTTGTAGTCGAAACTGGTTTATGTTATTGTCCAATTCTATAAATTCAATACGATCGTAGACATACGGCAAGTTCTTCTCCTTTACAGACTGCCTTTGAAAAAACAATATAGGTAATCAATAAGTTTGATTATACTTTTGATAAAGCGATCCAAACGGAATCTTTTAATTGTAGATAGGAAGGTAATCTGATTAAAAAATGACGCGTTGTAATAGCTCATATTACAATATAGAATATGTTAATTGTCAGTGCTATCCACTACATAACAACTCGCCCATAATCAATTAAGGTTAAATTTAATCAGTCTTAAAAAGAAGGCAGTTAGTTTAAGAAAATGACGGTACCGAACATATCTGGGTAAAAAGTTGGTAATTAGGTACTTACTTAGGGTCGACGTTGGCAGTAGCCTCGTCCAGAACCAGGATGCGGTTGCCACGGAGGATGGCTCTCGCCAGGCACACCAGTTGACGTTGCCCAAGTGAGAAGTTCGATCCGCCTTCCGACACTTTAAAGTCTAGTGCTGGCACAGCTGCCTTAAGATCCACCTAAAAAAAAAAATTCGTTATAGGAGTACCCGCATAGAGAGGGAGAGTAAGAGAGACACTCTTCAAAGTATGCCGAATCAGGTAATTTCGTTCAGTCATGATAGTAGTGTTGACAGCTTTTTATTTTTTTTGACCCTACGTAAACACTGGGCATGGAAGAGAGTTATTTCGACTTTTAAAAACATGTTATGAATGCCAGTGTATGGTATAAATAAGGCAAGTAACCATATGCTTAAAATACCTGCAATAAGGATGAGTTAATTGTATAATAATTATTGTTTTTTTCTCTTAAATAAGATCGGTTCTATTTCGTTTAAGTGTGAAAGGAAATTCAGATGGTTGTGAATTTTATCCAAAAATTTATTATCAGTGGTAAAGTATCCCGAGATAAAATCATCTCTTTTGCAGACGATACCGTTTTGTTGTTCACCGCTGAAAATTAAGTAGAAGCTTATCGGTTGATTCAGGCTAGATTTGTGTCTGACTGACTTCGTACAAACCTGTTGACCTTTAATGTCCAAAAAACCCAATACATGACCTTTTCGATTAACAAAATAGGTTCAAATTCTCCCTTAAATAAATAATATTCTACGCATATAATCAGAATTAAAAGGGTTCAACGGGCTCTCCTAAAGGAATGCACATTCCTTGCATATCGTTTCCCAACTCATGATCTCTACCAATACTGGCAGGTGTTGTCTTTTCGTAAATTATTTATATTGTACACTATTCTCAGAAAATATAAATGGACTGACCCCTTTCCTACCACTGCCTTCTCCCGAAGAAACCATCTAGTCGCCCGTTCAGTCTTATTTCGCATGTATTACTCCCATATTTTTTTTTGCTTTTTAGGCCCATTCCTATACAATAAACTCCACCGCACACTCAACATCCACACCACACTAAACACTAACAAACTAGCATTGTAAGCTCTCCATAATCTATCTGCAAAGTCTCACCTACAACGATACAAAACACCTTATATGTAGTTCCAAATATGTAGATAGGCTGTATCGCAGTTAAAATAAATAGTTTGGCTGTATAGTTATGTTAGTAGTTTTAAAATCTTTGCAAACTGTCTTTATATTAAATACTTAATAATGGACATTATACTTATAAAAGTGTATTTATGTACTTTTCCTATTCTGTGATTGTATATTGCATTTGCCCTGTGATTATTGTTTAACTTTAAATTACGCATATATTACAGGGAGGAGAGTTCTGGTGTACAAGCTTCCGCTTAGTTCAGGCACCAGACTCTCGCAATCTCGAACACCTCGAATTATTTTTTTCCATTGTAAATGCTGTACCTATATGTAAGATTGTTGGAGAAAATAAATATTTGAATTGAATTTGAATTGAATTCCAGTGTAGACTAATTGCATACTTTTATTAGATAAAGAATATTTCCAGCTCGATTAAACGTAACGAGTAAGTACTTGTCTAATATTCGCTAGGTAGGCACTATGCTAGTCTCTCTGCTTGGATCATAATAAAGTTTGTAAATAAATTAGGCGACACCACGTGCGTCGCTGCTTCGTTCCCTAACTTCGGCATAAGCAAGTTTTGTCTCAGAGACTCGCGTCTGCAAACTTGGGAGGATTATGGATGCAGATTGCGCGGCACTAATTACGTAATCAGGACTTGCACACCGATATGACAGCTGGGTCATGTTGGATTCAGTGTTAATTGAATTAAGCGCAATTCCATGACATAAGTAAGTACCTACGTAAAACGAAGTAACATATAATATAATGATCATTTTGGACCAAATGCGGCACAAGCATAGGAAAACTTTTATTTTTTTTCTTAAGTGAAGATATTAAAAAACAATATGTATCCACGGGATTACATAGTATCTAAAAAAAACTTATCTTAGGGCTTTTTTGGTTCAATTAATATAAGTTACATTTTTATTTTTAGTTCATAGCATTTTTTAATTTTTAGTGGTGAGGCGATAAGGATAACGATTGATTACGTATTTTAATGTTTAGGTACTAGAGGCCTAACATAGAGGATTATTTGTTACTAGCTGTGCCAGCGGTGTCACCCGCGTTTATGGTTAATATTATAAAGACTATTTCCGTCATACATGATTTCTATGTAACTTTAACCATTAAGGCTGCACACGCGACGGAAGCATAAAAAATAGAGTAACTTCTCCCGTTTTCCCAACATTTCCCTTCACTACTCTGCTCCTATTGATTGTAGCGTGATGAAAAGTATACTATAACCTGCCCAGGAGTATGAAGAATAATTATACCAAGTTTCGTTAAAATCCGTCAAGTAGTTTTTGTTTCTATAAGGAACATACAGACAGACAGACAGACAGACAGACAGACAAAAATTTTACTGATTGCATTTTTGGCATCAGTATCGATCACTAATCACCCCCTAATAGTTATTTTGAAAATATATTTAATGTACAGAATTGACCTCTCTACAGATTTATTATAAGTATAGATGTTGTAAATTAAGTGTTGCTGTAATAATATATTCCATTGTCTGTACCGTCTTTTATTTTAGAAATAAGCCGTTGGTTAGGTATGTTTTTTCGTCAGTGTAAAACCTGCGTACAATAGATTTTTTTTAATACTCCTCGGATAGATTCTGAAGCGCTTTGAGTTGTAGACTAGTATTAATCTAAGGAACATTATGCACTATGATTGAATGTTGGGCAGCAGTTGATCCAACGTCCATAGAAAAATGGTCAATATCCTTTCTAGGAACTTAAGTAGTATGAACATAAGTAGGTACTTGTCAGTCTTTTATTTATGTTAAGTTCGTTTTATTTTGTTGATTATTATTATTTTTTTTCATTTATTTGGTATAATAACCATCAGTATTCACAGTTTCTAAATAACTAATTTAATACATAAAATAGGGAATTGCTCGATGTAAATTTTCTTGTTGAACGATAACGTAATTAACTAAATTTGGCTTTACCTTAATTTTTTTCTACTGAATACGAATGCCTATCTATATATCGAAACATGTTCTATAAAAATAATAATTAAGGCTGTTTCATGACTCAATTATACGTATTTTTTTATATGAATGTTTGAATTTTTTATTAGGTCTGACTTTTTAAATATTAAAGGACAATACATATGAAAAAACAATGGCATGTTTACTCGGTATCTTATAAGGAAAACTGAAGATACTCTACGGGCAATTAATATGGATACTTGTTGATAATATAAATATATTGATTAATAATACGAGCGTAAGCATGATTCATAAATATCATGACATTTTATCTAATTCCTATCTATATCTTTTCGTATGGTATATTGGGTATGATTGTGTACGCCACGAGCTAGCCACTACGTTTTCACTATTTTCCATTTAACCCAGCCCAGTTTTCTGTTTAGCTAAATGTTGTTAAAGGAAGCCCATTTAACAACATTCAGTAAAAGCTGCCCCTTTGAAATGAAATTATTTATTTCTGCAAATATCCCTACCCTCCTGGACCAAAAGCTGTATGCTCATGCTTATGCGTGCCAGTGCCAGCCATCGAGCCAGTTGACTGGCTCCATGGCTCATTCGGTAGTACCTTGCCCCATGCGCCAAGAGTTATGGGTTCGATTCCCACCCAGAACAAACATTCGTATGATGAATACTTGTGTTTGTTCTGTGTCAGGGTGTTAATATTGGATACCAGCTGTGCCAGCGGTGTCACCCGCGTTTATGGTTAATATTATAAAGACTATTTCCGTCATACATGATTTCTATGTAACTTTAACCATTAAGGCTGCACACGCGACGGAAGCTTAAAAAATGGAGTAACTTCTCCCGTTTTCCCAACATTTCCCTTCACTACTCTGCTCCTATTGATTGTAGCGTGATGAAAAGTATACTATAACCTGCCCAGGAGTATGAAGAATAATTGTACCAAGTTTCGTAAAAATCCGTCAAGTAGTTTTTGTTTCTATAAGGAACATACAGACAGACAGACAGACAGACAAAAATTTTACTGATTGCATTTTTGGCATCAGTATCGATCACTAATCACCCCCTAATAGTTATTTTGAAAATATATTTCATGTACAGAATTGACCTCTCTACAGATTTATTATAAGTATAGATTTAAGTATATATTTGTAATACCACTCTTGATAAACACAAGTGCTTAAGCTATTTACCTCGGAGTCATATCAATGTATGTGATGTAGTGTGATATTTATTTAAGTATTTATCTACAAGTATAACTGTGTATATGTACTTATAGTTGTATATGTCTGCCTCGAAGGTCTAGCGGTAGCATGTGCTGCCTAAAGACCAAGAGGTCCCGGGTTTAAATTCTAAGTCGGGCCAAAAATTTATGATTGGGTATTTCAATATTGAAATTACTTTATCATTAACAGCCCGGAGTCAGGAAGTTAGCGGTTTAATCACCGCCGTGCGGAAAGAATGTTAAGCTGTTGGTCCTGCGCCAGACTTCTCTCTGCTCATGTAGGGTTGCCGTCTCACCTGTGTTTGCGCAGACACTTATGCACTATAATATATCCTGCGTAGTTGACTAATCCTCGTTCAGATTAGCGACAGTGACCGAAATCGGTTCGGAGGATATTATTATATGTACTTACGGCTTCAAGTGCTGTCCACAGTTGATCGTCGTCGTAGTTGTTGAAAGGGTCCAGGTTGTAGCGCACGGTGGCCGAGAATAAGACAGGCTCTTGCGGGATTATCGAGATCTTGGAACGCAATTCCTGCAACAATCAATGCAAGTTTCTGAAGGATTTTCTAATATCAAAATCTAATATTTAGATATCATTATTTTCTAAATTGGCTTTCGCGCTCCGCATTCTAACATGACGCGTTTAAAGATAAATAGGTACGTATTACTTCTACTATCGATAATAATTTATCTACTTGCTCATTAAATAGCATTGCAGCTGTTTAATATTTTTGTTAATAGTTAACAGGTATCAAGTACCTATCTGGATTCCTATCTATGAGATGTACGTAGATTAACATGTGGTTGTTGACTAAATTGTACTTAGGCGTCTGCCTTGTAAAGGTTATTAGCTTCCTCCATTGAAATCCCTTTATTAACAACTAGCTGTGCCAGCGGTGTCACCCGCGTTTATGGTTAATATTATAAAGACTTTTTCCGTCATACATGATTTTTATGTAACTTTAACCATTAAGGCTGCACACGCGACGGTAGCTTAAAAAATGGAGTAACTTCTCCCGTTTTCTCAACATTTCCCTTCACTACTCTGATGAAGAATAATTATACCAAGTTTCGTTAAAATCCGTCGAGTAGTTTTTGTTTCTATAAGGAACATACAGACAGACAGACAGACAGACAGACAAAAACTTTACTGATTGCATTTTTGGCATCAGTGTCGATCACTAATCACCCCCTGATAGTTATTTTGAAAATATATTTCATGTACAGACCTGACCTCTCTACAGATTTATTATAAGTATAGATTCTGTGCTAACTTCTCGAAGCATAATGAAAAAACAACTTTGAAATTTAATATAGTCGTACGAGTAGAGTCGGTAACATAAACCTACTTTAGTAGAGCAGATCAGATCTAAGGACATATATTATAAGTGGCTTATTTAGCCTTACACACATTGTGGTTAAAGGGGCCTGCTGTCCCTTTGACTCTGCCTACCCCTTCGAGGATTTCGGGCGTAAATTTATGTATGTACACTTGATCGGTTTGTATAAATGTTTAGAAATTATTAAAAATAACATGAACTGCCTACCCTTATTTTTGGTGATGTGAGTATTAAAGGCAATATTATATATTAAGACCCAAACTCAACATACCTTTCTCTTTGCTTGTATTAAGAAAACTCAAAGTTTATCACATAAACACACACAACATGAATTGGTCTTTTATTTTTTGACCAAGTTTACAGGTACTGGGTTCATGAAACCCTAGAACGGTTGAAACTTACTTGTAGTGAGAGGTATGCGGTGTCTATATCGTCAATGAGCACCTCTCCTTCCACGATAGCGAGCCGGAATAGCGAGGAGATGAGCGAGGACTTGCCCGCGCCAGTTCGTCCTACTATCCCCACCTAAATGAAGTGAAACCATTTATTAATGGGTATAATAAAACATCTGCTTTAAAACTCGCCTCGACGGAAATATAAGCAATATTAATTGACGTGATAACGACGTTAAGATGTCAATTTAATTTTGATGATTAGTTTGAGTGATAATGTACCTATATTTTAAATGCATTATTGAAACTTAAAGTATCTAAACTAAGGATTTAAACTAAAATCGAGTATACTTAATGAATACTTGAGACACTAGGTAACAGCCAAACAAATTTAAATACATACAAATCTATGTATATGTGTCACATTCACAACTGTAGCCTAAATGGTTACTCATTCCTAGCAGTTAATTTTATGGCTAGGGTGCCTAGTCTAGGCTAATCAGTCAGTTAAAATTCCTATGTAGAAAGTAGAAGGTTGATGTTACTTAGTCACACCAAAATTAAGTCTTCTGTTTCGTTCATACTCTCGCGTTTTTTGTGGTTAAACTTAATATTCTGAGATTTTTTAGTCAAAATATAATCTCAGATGGAATTTATATTATTATATTATATTTCGTCATGAAGTTGTTAGTTTATTATTCGAAAGATTACATGTTGAACAATTAATCGGACAAATTAATAGGTAACAAATGTGAAAGTCTGTTAGTGATGTCGACATGAAAGTAACAAACACTTTTTGGCTCAGTTTCGCATAGTCCAAATACGATCTTGCTAGAGTATGCTAGCACCTTGCGTTTTTTCTTTTTAAGTATTCATAGGAAAACTACGCCCAACAAACTACCATGCCGGTTTTATGGTGATTGGTTGGATTCCCTTGTGCGACACCCATAGATATAAAAGTACGGTGATGTAAACATGGGCTTTTAGGTAGGTAGCAATAAAAATGAGGGATGTGACATTACTTGCGCCATCTTAGAAATAACACTGTAAGGAGCGCATGCATGGAATTAAGCAATATCGTGTGAAGTGAAACTACTTAAATTGTTATATACCTTCCATCCGCTTTCAAGGACTAAGTTGAGATTCTTGAGTACAGGCAAGTCCTCCGGAGAGTACTTCATGTAACAGTTGCGGAATTCGATGCGTCCACGCCATGGCCAGCCCTTCGGGGTCTCGCGCTCTGAAAACGTAAAATTAATTTAGTACTTCTTAGACACTGATGATTAAATGAAGATGTGATATTAAATAGTAACTGGAGAATGTCTGTGTTTTGTCCCATGTTGGTAAGTCCTACTTTAAAAAATGTGCCAACTGTGTTTCTTGCCTAGCATGTCGTAAAAGGCAACTAATGGTATATGAGATTGTGGGTATGTGATTATGTAGGCGACGAGCTAGCTACTTGTCACTACTTTTTCACAATTTTCCACCTGACCCAGCCCAGTTTTGGGCCTGCTGCCCCTTTGACTCTGCCTACCCATTCGCGGATTATGGGCATGATGTTATGTGTGTGTGTGTGTGGAGAATGTCTTTTACGTACCGGAATTATTCGAAAAGGAATACATAAATCATTCTCCTTTTTTTGGAATTGTTGTGTAAGTAATACGAAGTTACTCAGATGTGATAACAATTCGAAAAATATGGTTTTAATGTTATCTACAGGTCGAAAACTTGGTAACGTTAAAATATGATTTCCACCAAAAATATATAATATTCAATCAGTTGACTGGCAAACTGATGATGTTATTAGTTGCCAGGGAATTGTGAAAACCTAGAACATGTATTTGTGGCAAAATCCATAAATCACAAAGCGAAATTTTATGTTTCATGATTTTCTTAAAATATATATTATTAAGAAGTCTGTTTATGGATACATACCACCCTTGTCCCATTGTTTCTCGCGCTCTATATGCGTATACTGCAGGATGCGCTCAACACTGGTCATCTGAGAAATCACTTCAGCTGTCTGTCGCACACCGAACTGCAGCATTCCCGTCAGAATCAAAGTCTGCGATATAGCCAGGCCAACGTTTCCGGAGAATATTGTTTCTGGTGACAAACAATGTGGTAAAATAGTTTGCTATTTGACGCACCTCGTGAGAAACCAAGGATAATACAAAATGTAGTAAATAATATTGCAAATACTTAGAGGATGATTCATCAAATATACCTACGATATTCCAATGAGTCCAATTTCTGTTCAATATTCATAAGAGAAAAAAATACAAATATGTGAAATTGTACGATGATGTTTAACTTTCCTGTGTCATGTATGAAATAAGAACTAAAATACTTAATTTAGCACATAAGGAAGAACTTACTGCTATCAATGACAAGGAAAGCGACGATGACGATGGTGAGGTAGAGGACGCAGATGAAGTCGAGCCAGAAACCGAGTGTCACGCCGCTTGCCAGGTAGCTGCTCCATGTCGATGTGTGGATATCCTACGTCGACAAAAGCATTTGGTATTAGTCCAATAAAAAGAATGGAAAAATGTTCTAAATTATAAGTAAAAAATATAACAGTTAGGCACTGATTGTTTTCTTTTTAAGATCGCTTGACGAATATCGAGATGACAAAAAAATTTTTCAATATGGTAATCGACTAGACCTATATGTTTCTGGAGTTTACCCAAAAGTAAAGAAACTTTGCATATTCAAGAAGTTTATCGAGGCATTATTTAATATACATCTTGGGGTTTGGGACTTTTAATTCAAACTAAATCAAATGCGAACCTGGAATCTGTCGAACTCTTGAATCAGTCTTTGTTGAGCGCCAGATGATCTAATCGTGCTAATGCCATTTAGCGTCGCTGACATGTGCGAGAATACTGGACTGCGAGCTGGAAATGATTAGACTATTAAAAACAAATCTTTTTTTACTAAAAATCCAAATTAACTTAAAGGCTTTACTTACTTGTGCCTTCCAACCGCTTGATGGACTGTGCTGACTTGAGGTAGATTTGCAATATAGTGTAGAATAGGAGTAGGATAATAGTTGTTGGCAGCAGTGTCCATATCAGTGCGGCAGCGTTCAACGCCAATATACTGAACATCACTAGGTAGATTTGGATACATTCTAATAGGAATCGTGGCAGCAGTTCATCTAAGGCCCCAATATCCTTGGAGAATCGATTCAAGATACGGCCTGAAAGATAATAAATGGAGCAAATATCTATAATATGCTTATATTCAAATAAGCAGTCATGTGTGCCGATTACTGGTACCCTAAGTTTATTGCTTAATGGCATAATTTAACTTTCTTTACAAACTGTGATCCACTGATTTGCAAGCAATAATATTTTATTAATGCAATATCATTGTTCACAAGTTAAAAATAGCATGAAAACCAACTCACCTGAAGAATTAGTGTCGAAGAACCTAATTACACCACGCAGCATTGAGTGGAACATGTCATTGTGCAGGTTGCGGGAGGCCGTCATGCACACCTTGAAGAACACAAACGCGCGCGCCGTGATGAAGAAGATGCAGCAGACGATCAGCGCTGAGTACACATACAGGTACTGCGAAGTGTCCAGAGGGCCGATGTACGCGTGTATGTCCAGGGCTGCAATGATAATATGGCAATGAGGTAATGGTGCGGGTCATGTGGGACATTTATTGATGATGACAACGACTAGCAAATGTAACCGTCTTCAAAGTCAGACCTAACCCTACTACGGAACTAATCTTACTACGGAACTTTACCCTTTAAGAAAATTATTATTTACACACTACTCCAAATTTACTATTAAAGATAAACCTTATTGTGTTGCTTTCGATTAGAGTTTTAAATGTACGGCTGAAGACATTAGTAACAACATAACTACTACATATTGCAGAGGCAACGATGGACAGGACCATCAAACTATGTATCTATACTAATATTATAAAATACTTCTGATATTAGAAATAAACAAGCTTGCTGTTCCAAGTTATATATTTCCAAGTTATAGACTCCATAGGAGTGGTTTTCCTTTTATTGGTCTAAGTATCAACATTTTTAATAAGTTGCCACAAAGGCTCATTGATCTACCTGAGTATAAGTTTAAATTATATATTAAAACTTGATTGATTAAAAAGGGCTACTATAAGGTAGAAGATTATTTAAATGATTAGCTGTCCCGGCGCACGTCGTGATGCAATTTTCCTTGCAATGTTTTCATATTTTCTTACCGTACAAACCTTCCCTAGAACATTACTAATATTTTAAAATCAAAATCAGCCCAATCGGCCCAACCGTTCTCCAGTTTTAGGGAGACTAACGAACAGCAATTCATTTTTATATAAGAATATGAATATGAATATATGGCCAGTCTCAGAATAGGCTGTTTGCCTGCACTGATAGATTTAAATTGATTAAAAATTTTAACTACATTATAGCTATTAAGACTTGGCATTTAAAAGAGTAACTATATAGTTTCTTGCTGGTTTCTTCTAAGTAGAATCTGCTTTGAACGGGTTTATATTTATATTTATTTTGTTCTGGCGATTTATAAGTGCTTGTTTTAAAGCTTATTTATATAAATAAAGATCATTTAATTTAATTTCATTTCAAAGCTGGAGAGTTTGTTTGTTTGTTTGCTTGAACGCGCTGATCTCAGGATTTACTGTTCCAATTTGAAAATTTATTTTGGTGTTAGATAGCCCATCGAGGAAGGCTATAGGCCATATAATGTTAACCATAAATGCGGGTGAACCGCGGGCACAGCTAGTCACTAATATTATACAATAATCACTATATGTCGAAGATACTGTTTTGCATTAATTATTTTCAAATATATAATACTACCATATTCATATTTCTTCTTCAGTTAAAATATTCTTGAACGCCATTGTCAAGAAATTTTAACATGCTCTATAGAAATATCTAAGTATATAAAAGTTAATTAACTCATACAGTTATTGTATCAACCTATACCTATTTAAAGTAGTCAATGTACCTAATAAAATATTAATATATATATGAATTATCTAGGAACATACTTCCATTTCAACAAACTATGAAAAAATCTAAACATATTACTCGAATTTGCATACTTTCATAAACTTACGAATAATATCAAAAATATTATCGCAATAATTCATGCTCAAAAAGCATGAACTATATTTTCCAAACGTTTACAATTTTAAGCGGTTCTGTATAGTACATTGTATATGCCGTGGTAGCTGGCGCAGACGAAATCGTGGACAGCTATTAGAATCATAGATTTGGAATGTTTGCGTATGGTTAGAATTTATCAGCAACTTTCTACGTACTAGGTAATATTTCAACGCCTGAGAAGTAGCTCGCCAGGTCAAAGGTGCCACTCCTTGGTGCAACTCTGTCGTAGTCCTTGACTGTCGTACCGTTGTCTTCTCTCTCTTTCATTCTGGTTACTTCGTTAGTCCTGGAAAACATGTTAAGAATTTAATAACATAGGCAGCTTAATGTTTTGTGTAATCGCAAATGACAAGCAAGGAGACTAGAAGTAAAATATCGAGCGTATTTACAAGACATACTAAGACTATTAATTTCAGGTGTCTCGCAACAATTTTAAAGGAGAGAAATGCTTGAATGAATGCTTGCAAGATAGTGGTCGGCCACATACCGACATCGAAATATTTTAAGATAATCATATTTGTGGTACTAATTACCTAAAAATCATCTTCTTAGGGTTTTATATAGACCCTTACAGAGTCGGGGTCCACTTATAGGTCCATAATCTACCTAGGATTTAGCAAGGCTGGTTACTTTACTGTGGTACTAGTTACCTAAAATTAGGTAATTATGAATAATGGAGGAAAAAGTATCTGAAATAGACTTATATTAGAGTCAGACACAACAAAACGCTGAGATAAAGGTAATATGCGAATACCTAATATTTCTTTATTCCATGACTTTTCTTATGCAAACCAAAATATATAAGTATAGTACATATTTCAGTCATTTATAATTTCAAAACAATGTCACAATAGCATTGTATTGTATTAGGAATCAGGTGTCTTTCATATTATACACGTAAACGTATGAGGGTCATGCGATGCTTCTAGAACAAAGCCATCATTCATCTTTAACATCATGTCATGAACATTGCAGTAGATGTTGCGGTTCGAAATAAGTTGCATAATTCGATAAATTGTTAAACCTGTATACAGGCCTTGTGCAAAAGTTACGAAATATGACTTGCAAACTGTTGGTATAAGTAAAGTGGACAGAATATACTAAGATATTAAGGTAAGACAGCTTTAAAAAACAATGAAGATTGAGCGTGATAAGTTGGTAACTGTTAGCATTATTGTTTTAAGGATTTTAAGGTTAAAGTGTGGTAAGGGCTTACATTTTTAAAGACATTGACAAATACCTGACTCCGTTCCATCGTCTTCAGTATTAAACATGTTAGACAAAGACTATTTTTATTTTTAATCCAATTTTAAAGTGTTTTATGAAGCCTTCTTTTAAATGATTATAAAACTAACTTAACTAACCTATACAGGAAATATTTAGACTAAATTAAACACGGCTAAGTGAGATAAAATAGCTGAGTATTAGTTCAAATACGCGCACATATTTATGGATTTTAAAATTTTGTAAGAATTTTTACTAACACCTCTGCGCTGACCCTCAACTTTCGTAAAGAGAAAACCTGTACATTCAAATGTTTGGATCTATGGAGATCCATGATCTCTGATCTATTTTGTTTGGATCCCTTAATTGAAAGTTACGATGGTAAGATAAATTCCACGTAAGTTGATTCGCTAAATATCCAGGATGGATAAATCTAAGCGGCTATCGATTAAGTATGTGACATTATAGGAAGATTCGCCACCGTATATCACGATTCCTTAAATAGGAAGAAAGAAAGAAAGAAAATTTAGGAGGATCGAAGTTAAAGCGAACACTGTATAAATATGACACATAATAGGAAGATGCCGATCAATATAAATTTTTAGAAAAAAATTATTAAACCAGTTTTATTTTTGGCTGAGTGTTTAAAGTGGCTTACTGCCCCTTTGACTCTGTCTACACCTTCGCGTATTACGGGCGTGATGTTATTGACTTAACCATGATTCCTAGAATAAAGGATCATTGTTTAAGCGGACGTTGTCTAAATATGACGCATAATGGGAAGATGATGATCAACGGTAGTCTCTAAACGATTTGACTTACCAGAAAGTGACCCAGTAGTCGCAGAGCGTGGCCGACAACTGGCCGATGATGAGCAGTAACACCATGAAGGTCAGGCGCGCCCCGCGGCCCCCGGCGCGCAGGTAAGCGCCGTACACATGCCACCCCATGGCCCCGGTCTCTCGCTCCTCCTCCTCCATCTCCTGCGCGGGGATCTCGCAGCCTGTAGTCGACTCAGTTAGGGAAGGCCGGCGGGTAGTTGATAGCTGAAAATGAATGAACATATCATATCATGTAGTATCAGTTATTCAATAAGGACGAGTTTTCAAATGGTATAATTCTAATGAGATGTTTTGCTGCAACTTTCAACAGGAAGAGAATAATTTATAAATTAGGTAAGTAAATATTTTTAGATTCACAATCTCAAGCAAAAAAATATTTAAAAATTGGATAGATTACACCACGGATCATTTAAAGTAGTTTTAATGATTTGCCAAAATTTAATGCCTTTTTATTTTGTATATAAATAAGTTTGACTTCACAATTTACCATATTTAATTAATTACAATTGCATGTTATGTAGCAATTTAAAGCGAAATTAATTATTTAGTATCTTGAACTACGTGTTGTTGAGCAAATTAAGCCTTGAAATTAATTGGGTGCGATTTTATCATCCCTATTTTAAGAAATAATGTAATTTCACTTAAATTAAATACTTTTGTTATACTTACTCTAGATGAAGTTCTTCTGGGCATCGGAGGTGGCTTTTCAACATCCTTTTTGTCTTCATCATCATCTTGTGTCGATGACAGCAGTTTAGCGAAGTCTTTCCCTGATTCGACCAATTCGTCGTATGTGCCTTTAGCATCAACAGTACCCTGTAGAATACAATATTTATTATATTACATTTCTAACTAACTAGCTTTACGCCATTTCCTCAGCTCACTCGTCCCATAATGGTCGGGGACTTAAAAAGAATATGCTCACTGTGTTTTCTTGCCTAGCATGTCGTAAAAGGCGACTAATGGTATATGGGGTTTTGGGTATGTGATTGTGTAGGCGGCAAGCTAGCCACTTGTCACTACTTTTTCACGATTTTCCATCTAACCCATCCCAATTTGTTTTTTGCTGAATGTGGTTAAAGGGGCCTGCTGCCCCTTTGACTCTGCCTGTCCTTTCGGGGATTATGGGCGTGATGTTACGTATGTATGTATGTATTATTTACAACAACTATAGAAAGTCCCAGTTTACTATAGATCTTGATTAAATTTTAAAATATAAATGGACAAACTATGATTTTTGATCGTTAAATTGAACTTATTAAGTTTATTTGCCTATTCTGACGTAAGTCATATAAAGAAGAAAGATCACTTTTCTAAAACTTTTCTAGTACGGTAGCTCTAATAAGTAGAATTCCATCGTTAGATGCCTACACCATTTAATTCATCATATTATCCATTGGTGCTATGTTAGTCTGGGACCGAAAATAAATGTACCAACTGTCTTCTCCTCGCTTTGCCCTTCGACGATTGTGGGCATGATATGTATGTGCATCTATGTACCATATTATAAGTACCTGATGCATCATAGTGCGCAGTATCACTGACGCATCACTTACGTTGTTCATTATGATGATGTAGTCCGCCGCCTTGAGGTAGTGGAGCTGGTGCGTGACGAGCACGCGTGTGGTATGCCGCAGGTAGCCGCAGATGCACTCGTCGAAGAGCTGCCGGCCTACGTGAGCGTCGACTGCTGAGAGAGGGTCGTCCAGGAGGTAAATATCCGCCTGTAACATCAAACAGTTTTCTCAATTAATCGTCATACTGGCCTGGAACATAAAAATAATGTACACGTGTCCTTGCCTAACATGTCGTACAAGGCGACTAATGGTGAATGGAGATTGTGTTGGGGACGAGCTAGCTAAATTCCTAAGCGAACAATTTCCAATTAATTTAATTTAATTTAATTTAATATTTGGCTAAATGTGCTTAAAAAGCTGTGACTGCTTCTTGGCTTTTTGTCTACCATATGATGGGTACCACATACAATCACGACTGTAAAGATAAACATTGAAGCTGCTAAAATTGACCTTCGAAACTCTCAGATAAGAAAACCGGACATATTAGACCATAGTTATGGGAATGTATGTATTCACCTGCCGGTATACTGCTCTCGCAAGGTTGATGCGAGCCCTTTGACCACCTGACAAGGAAGCGCCTCGCTCACCCACTAATGTCTGATCCCCGTGAGGAAATTGTAGGAAGTCCTTTTGAAGGGCACATACTCTCACGACCTGCGGAAGAAATTAGTTGCCTTTGTAAGTAATTTAGCTGAAATTAGCTGACATTAGTCCAAATATAGCACGTTAATAGCCAATTCTGCGGTTTTTAATGACAATAAAGATGTAATACTTTTAATATTTAGTCATGTTGATTGCACACATTTTAGCATATACCTCTCGCTAAAATTCAATTAGAAGAAAATATTTCAAAATTTTGATTTGATTTTGAAATTTTGAAATTTTGAAATATTGAAATCCGATTTGAAATTTTGAAATATTATACAATAGACGTTTGTTAAAAAAAACAAGCTCTCGTCGTCTTTATTTACGTAGGCTTCAAGAAAGCACTTATAAATCGTCAAATTTACATAGGTGATCCTAAAGCTACACGAATTTACCACCTGAATCCTTAAAGCTACATGAATATCGCTAATCGCTACGTATTTGGGAAGGTACTTCAAGGAGTTTGTCATAACTTTAATGCCAGCTATTTAGCGAACAGGTAGTATATTTCTTCTAAGGAGTATTTGTTTATTTTCAAACCTCTTTATATTTCTTTGAGTTGTATGGCAGGCCAAAGAGAATATTCTGGCGGACTGTGGCGACGAAGAGCCATGGCTCTTGGCTGGCGTAGGACAGAGGCCCCGAGAGGTGCACTCGACCGCTCGACGGCCGTAGCTCATTCAGCAAGAGGTGCAGGACCGAACTCTGGAAAATAAAACATTATTATAAATTATTTCAACCATCTAACTTCAATTTAATTTAGTTATCTATTTTGAGATGAATTTCAGAAAGGGAATTCTTCTCGTAGAAAAGAAAAACTACCCATACAATTGAAGTTTAAGTTTAATGTTAATTGTAGTGGTATTATTAATTGGCACTAAAGACACATGTCTAAGTATGTTAATAATTGTAATGACAGTATTTATATTATTTTTCAATAAACTTTTACAAAAGTACTAAAATTTTGTGACTCAAAACCTAGAGTGAATAATTTTTTAAGCATAAATCTACAAATATATCTAAATAAAAAGTAAACAATGAACATCTTCTATTTGTAAGTGCATAGCTAGAATTTTTAATTGGCGGTATTAGTTCTCCAAATACCCAGATGATTCTTTATACAGTAAGAGTGAACTAGATTTATTCTAATAATTAAAATATAATTATACCTTTCCAGATCCTACTGAGCCAATAATAGCGCAGAGTTTGCCTTTAGGCATGGTGATGTTGAGATTGTGCAGAGTAATGGGCCCATCTTCCGTCCATCTCGCGTTCACGTCTTGCAGTAGGATTCCTACATCAGGGCCCATAGTTATGGCACTAAGTGTCTTCTTGAGCAGACTCTTTTCGTTGCAATCGAATCCTGAAAAATATTAAAGTAGATTATATTTCTTATTACTATGTGAAGCACGGTCATAAGATTTCTTATGCTGCTTATTTTAAGAGTTTTAATCTTGAGAAGAAATGTTGATAGATAAGACCGTTCAATGTGATATATTAGTTGACGACCTTTTTCTTTCGGTCGCCAATCTGGTTTTTGATTGCTGTGAGTGTTTGGTAAAGCTGTATAGTCAGTTTATGCAGAGTTTCTTAAAAAAAATGCTGAATACTTGATTTATTTATTGGACATAAGAACAAATATGTTGCAATCGTGAGTGTTCTCCAGAATAATAATTTGATTTTTTTAAAATTTTGATTTATATTTTGTACTAGCTGTGCCAGCGGTGTCACCCGCGTTTATGGTTAATATTATAAAGACTATTTCCGTCATACATGATTTATATGTAACTTTAACTTAAGCTGAAGCTTAAAAAATGGAGTAACTTCTCCCGTTTTCCCAACATTTCCCTTTACTACTCTGCTCCTATTGATTGTAGCGTGATGAAAAGTATACTATAACCTGCCCAGGAGTATGAAGAATAATTGTACCAAGTTTCGTTAAAATCCGTCGAGCAGTTTTTGTTTCTATAAGGAATTTACAGACAGACAGACAGACAAAAATTTTACTGATTGCATTTTTGGCATCAGTATCGATCACTAATCACCCCCTGATAGTTATTTTGAAAATATATATCATGTACAGAATTGACCTCTCTACAGATATATTATAATTATAGATAAAGCTTACCCGGGTTGAAAATGCCATCTTCGTCGATTTTCTTAAATGTGTTCTGGCAGAGGTCTTCTTCGCTCAAATTCTTCTGCTTCCTCCTTTCTACGCTCTGAACCAGTTTGGCTATGTCGACGTCCGGCACGCTGCGCAGGTCCTCACGCTCATCTGTGCACGTCATAAATATTCAGCGGTTGCTGGAACCGTAGTGCACGGACCACGCATTTATGTAAATTTGCCTCATAACTATTTATATTCATTTAGTATAAACTAATAGTTTCGCTCTCTATGATGTTATTAGTAGACAACTTGCTGACATAACGCGTGCTTGAGCATAATTCATGAGTTCCATTCACACACGATAATTACTGATTTAAGAATATTGCGAATGAAATTGATTGATTGAATTTATTAATTTGACGATATTCGGCATGCTGTCTGTTTTTCCGTTGATACAAGTAATTATTACACGTCATTAGTAAGTCCGTCGTCTGAACCGTAATTGCAAAAATTAGTCACATCAAATCAAAACCACATAAACCTTGCTTGTTAGTAAAAAATAAAACAAGTTATGAAAGTAGGTACTGAATTTTAGTTAATAATTAGTAAAATATTAAGACTATCTTTAAATTTTTAGTATTATTGTATGTCTCATTGATCCTATACTGGAAATTAACAAATTAAGGTAAAATTATTTCAATAGTAAAAAACAGAACATCAGTTCATTTAAGTATACACAAAAAAAGCAAAAAACATCTTCACATATTAAACTCTTACACCACTATTTGTAAATCACATCACTTAATCTGTTGAATTCGGAAATCTCATACCAAGTAACAAAATTTTCTCAATGCGCTGAATGCTTATATAGGTTTCCATACTTTGCGAAAAAGATGTTGGTAGCATGATAGCTATAGTGGCTTGGAGAGTGTTGAAGATTTGTGCCCCCATGAATACCTGTGAAATCGTTCTGGATATTTTACTATGAACCATTTATTGTGTGGTTTATGGAATCGCGTAAATTATTTTTATTAATGTCCTATTGTACATATATCCCAGCAGAATGTACGTACTTTAAATAAATAACGACTATGTAGATTAAACCCGTACATAATAGTATCAGGTTTTTTAAATTATAGAGGAATTCGATGCGAGAACAGTAGTGTCCTTATTTATAAAGCTAGTCATTGCTATAATTTAAACCCGTTTATGTGGTGTTGTAACATTAAAAGAAATAAGGGCATGCAATCTTAGATATTGAAGAGCTGCGTAACCCTTGGGCTGCTGTAGAAAAAATAAATAAGTAAAATTAGACTTGAAGTAATGATCACATGCAAGGCAGAAGAAAAGTAGAATCGTATGTAAAGAGGGCATGCAAAGGGAGCATGCAAAGAAGGCATGCAAAGAGAACATGCGAAGAGAGCATGCAAGGGGGGTATGCAGAGGCATACAGCTTCACATACCGAGAAGCATGAAGGCCTCAAGGCGCTGTACCGAAATCAGTGCCTCGGCCAAAAATGAGACCGCGTTCGACATGATAATCGACAGCGTGCCTTGGAGCGTATTGTAGAATTGCGCCAGGGGAAATACCTGTAAATTTGGCATGTATCAAAATACGAACGATGATAGCATCATACAAATATTCCTGAGACATGTAAGGAATAAGGGATTTGAGATTGCAGATATCATCATTTTTATCTTCATGTTACAACAGTATAGTATTTAATTGATTATACTTGTAATATTTGGTGGTGGTATCGATTACCCAAAGTAAGTATTCTAGTATTAAAGCTTTGAGCTTCTGTAATATTTGCTCCATGGCTTTTTCGTCTATTGTTTTCAATTGCGTACGTTATCTGCTCTTACTGTATTGGTAGTAGAAAAGAGTACTCACGATGTCCGCTGTGACTTGGTAGCCGAAGAGTGAGTATGTAAGCAGTGTGATGTAGAGAGAGAGACGCTCCGTGAACACCATGAAGCTGAGGTAGACACCGCGCAGGTATGACGCCGAAGTGATGCAGTTTATCTCGTTCTTGCGGGCTAACGCAACTACCTGTTCGAACGGCTTCTCCCAGGCGTACATTTTGATGACCTGTTAGTCAAAATAGTCATTTGAACCTAAACTAAAATCTGATGATTGTTGAAACAGTAGGCATCTATGAATGTAGCTAACATCGTTTAGATTAGCTTAGGGGCCTACTATTTTCATCAGAAAACGAGCACAATTAAGGCATCGAGGTCACTGACTGAAAAAAAGTCTTAATTTTTTTCTTTAAACGGGTAAGTTTGCATATACCTATCTACTTACATAAGATAAGGAAATATACAGTAAACTATTTAAATTATACTATACTGAAAATTACGGTAAGTTGTTTTGATCTACCTACTTACTATATTTTAAAAACGAATGTAGGAAAATTAACAATTTTATTCCTTCCTTAAGCTAAGTCTTAAGTCCGGTTTCTTAATGAGAATTGCAGCAATTCTAAGCAAAATTGCAAGTTTCTTGTAGCTTTGCATTTATAAATGTCATTTTCCTCATGTTACGCTACAAATTCTTGATATACAAATGTAACGATGAGCTTACTATTCACATTGCAGCACAAATGGGACTCTTTGTGTTGACTGGCGGAAATACCGGAAAACGATTATTTGATCGGTCTCGATGATCTGACTAACCGTACCTGAAGAGACTCGTGCGTGACCGACTTTACTAGTGGGAAGTGGCGAAAACCGATTTGGCGATGGGAATGTAACATGTTTCAGTCGGTTCTTTAACTAATCATTGATATTTATAATGTATACGTTATTATTATCACGCACCACAGTTTCTACATTAATAGATGGCTACTGTGAAGTAAATACCTACTGTGACGGTTGGTGGAAAGTTTACCCAGTATCCTGCTTTTTTTTTTAAAATCAAATATTCGGATCGCTAGTATAAATTAAAATGACTTATTATGGTTTGTTCTCATTGGATTATTGTAAGCGTTCGGATTTAGTATATGTGGATATACGCAGACGCAGATACTGTTTTTGTTTAATTATTTTGTATGTATATACCTACATACATAATTTAGCGCCACCAATTCAGCTTATTTATATCTAACAAGCAATATAGCGGAATATCAAAATTCACTATTTGCTCTTATATAAATACCAATGCACTAATACTAGAATTAAACTAAATCAATAGACAGTTATTAACAACTAGCTGTGCCAGCGGTGTTACCCGCGTTTATGGTTAATATTATAAAGACTATTTCCGTCATACATGATTTCTATGTAACTTTAACCATTAAGGCTGCACACGCGACGGAAGCTTAAAAAATGGAGTAACTGCTCCCGTTTTCCCAACATTTCCCTTGACTACTCTGCTCCTATTGATTGTAGCGTGATGAAAAGTACTTATACTATAACCTGCCCAGGAGTATGAAGAATAATTGTACCAAGTTTCGTTAAAATCCGTCAAGTAGTTTTTGTTTCTATAAGGAACATACAGACAGACAGACAGACAGACAAAAAATTTACTGATTGCATTTTTGGCATCAGTATCGATCACTAATCACCCCCTGATAGTTATTTTAAAAATATATTTCATGTACAGAATTGACCTCTCTACAGATTTATTATAAGTATAGATTAAATTGAAGATTTAATGGGCCTGGTTATATGGCAAATATAAACTCATTGAGTTGCATAATTTGCTACAGGTAATATTTATTTTTTACAAGCTGATTTTTTTTTAAATAATAGTTTAATATCTGTAGATATAGTATACCGGTCGATTTTAATATGATCAATGACAATGTTTTCATACATGACTGTGTCAGTTATTCTAATTGAGTTCAGTTAGGTGTGGTCAGATATACATATCTTCTTTTTAACGAGGTCAACACTTACTAGATGTGTACAGTTGTACTTGACATACAAAAATATTTGCTATCTTATAAATACATCGTATGGAACTTTCCATTGACATTAAATTCAGATTTTGTTACAGTATACAGGTAAAACTGAATTAGACAAACGACAATGTCCCAATAGCCAAGGTTTAATTAAAAGGACGGGCGATATTGAAAAATAATTATATGGGAAGAAGATGGCATGAACGAATCCGAGATAAACCAACGGATTCTTTATAAAGATGATTCTTTATAAAGATGATTCTTTATAAAGATAATTTTTGACTGAATTTTAAACAACTTTTTATTAATTTGTATTAGACTACTTTTTAGGTAGAATTTTAATTGATGCACTTGGTACATCGCAAATGAATGATAAAACAATAAAACCGACTGCGGAGCATTGTCATTGTGTTTTAATTACAGAGTCGCAAGAAATGCAATGTTAAAATATTTTGGTTTCAGTAGACACTTGTGAGCGCATCGATTATAACCGTTTCAGCTGAAGTGTTTTGTTTACTTAGCTGTAAAACGCAACCGGCGTGAGTGCAGTGGACTTAACATTGAGAATAAAACATTATTCTGTACTGTATAAAAATTGTTTCTTAATCTAAATATGTTTATAATTATGAAATAAAATAGCTCTACCTACTGCTATAGATTCTGTTCGTTTGAAGTTGTATTTACAAAATAATTAATACGAAATGTCATTTCTGAATGATCTCGGTGAATTCTGAATAAAATCAGATGAAATATTTTATGAGCGGGGGCTATCTCATCGCCCTACAGCAGAAATTGTGATGATAATGATGGTCTTAGTCATCATCAAAGGAATTGTTATTGATTCAACAACTAAGGCTCTGTTTATCTTAACCTCATATCATCCTAAGAAATTTAAAAGCTATTAAATAACATTTAACATACCTGCATGCCACAAATGATTTCGTCCATGATGCGCACGCGCTCGTCGGTTTTACACGCGGTCCTCATTCGTAACCTTGCCGCCAATTTACTCATATAAGCTGTAAGAACGACAAATAAAATTTTACACACATACACACACATAACATCACGCTCATAATCTCCGACGGGGTAGACACAGTCAAAGGGGCAGCAGGCCACTTTAACCACATTTAGCCAAAAATAAAACTGGGCTGGTTTAGAAGGAAAATTGTGAAAAAGTTGTGTCAAGTGGCTAGCTCGTCGGCTACACAATCACTTATCCAAAAACCCATATAGCATTAGTCGCCTTTTACAACAAGAAACACAGTTAGCGCATTCTTATAAGTCCCAGATCAACATGGGACAATGGGCTGGGTTAGATGAAAAAAAACAAAATTTTCTTGTAATAAATGGCTGTCAGGTTTTGGAATAATATATTTTATTGGTATTGTTAATTGACAGTTTAATTGGATAAGTAGTCGGTCACGTTTAGATTTTCGGTAGGTATATAGATACTAATAGGCTTTTCATTTTATGATTAACACTAATTACTGTGGCTCCGTTTAGTCAACATAAACGATGTGTCTCATATTAGTTACGTTTATTTAATCTTTTAGATATTTAATTAAGTGCCTAGTCTACAAATGTATGTTTATGAATTAGGAAATTTAATAAATATTTCTTTGTGGTATTTTTAGGGTACGTTGGGTGCGATTAAAGCTTTTAGGTGGAGCACACGATGATCCAGTTTAAATTATACTTGGATCAATTTGAATTGACCTCAAAAGTCCAGATCTGTTTATTCTAGAATATATAATAGACATTGTTGCACCATGTAAAAGAGATAGACTTAGGACTATGTAAGCTTTCGTTTGCATTTAGCGTATATTTTTTTTGTTTAAACGTATGTATCTACATATATACGTTATCTCTTGTTTATGGAAAGTCGTTAATAAAACACTGTTTAACAAAATTTGTATAAGAATATGTTATCTATGGTAATTATTGGTGTAGTTTTAAAAGATTATGAAATTCTTTTATATGGATGTTGATTGCAATTTCACAAATGTTTGTCTGAAAGTAATAATGCATAGGTGTTCTTTTTATTCTTTCTCTCACTTTTGTTAATATTTTTATGTATCATGAATAAATAAATAAGTATTGTCATTTTGCAGACAAATGTTGTATTTATCCTACCTATGAGTATACCGGGTCGAATGTTAACCAAAATCACGATGAGAGATTTTCGTTCGGCAATTATATGTTCCCATTTAATCAGATTTTTAGTAAATTGTAGTAGGAGGCTTTTACGATATTTGTAAATTGGTTGCGACCTTTAACAATATGTATGTGCGTAGTTCGACCAGTGACGTAGTTATGTAACTTACATTGAACTGGTATGGTCTGCAGTACAATTCCGATGACGCCAACCAGGGCGGCGTATCCGATCTTGATGTATATAAGGTAGCACACGAGGACCACTTGCAGCGGCAGCAGCCATATGAAGTGAGTGTATATGAAGGCATAGTCGAACCGGTTGACGTCATTTGACAGCAGGTTGACGACTTGGCCTGCTGTCGTCTGCGCTAGCGCGCCAGAGCTCATGCGCATGACCTGCCAATGGAAACAGTGCCTCTTGAATTAAACAAAAGACTAATGTCATTAACATGCATAATAACATGACTCAATTGTGAGGTACACGATAATTGCCATAAGTAATCGAGAACGTGTGCGCGGGCTAATCTAATAGGGATATGCCCACATTAGTGTGTCGTTATAATAATTACGTCTGGTGTCAATGAGGGTCTGAGTCTGATTTTGTGTATTTTAAAAAATTCAATATTAAAGGTACTTGTTTACACAATGACTTACGTACAATGTTGGGTTAGTGTTTATAGTTAATTTAAAGATTTTTAATAAATGGGTTAATTTAAATGCATGACTTTGGCGACTTGTAGCTTAAGTAATCTTTATTAAGAGCATATATATAGCCTTATTATAGCAATCTACAAGGTATTAACTCCAAATGTAGGAATGACGTTCCAAACCTTTCTATAAATGAGCGAGCAGGCCGCAATGCGCACTTTCATGCCGAACTGCTGCGTGGAGTAGGTGCCGTGGTGATTTAGGAACGCGATGACGAGTGACATGAGGATCACGGCGCACGCGCAGTACACCGCCTGCTCGTACGTCATGTCCGACCCCGGCTCCCAGTACGCCAGCATCATACTCAACGCCACGGGTTGGAATGGTCTGCAATTGTAGATAATCATAAGTAAAATATTAAAGACTAGCCAAGACCTACAATCTGCATTTACAGAATCTAAACCGGTGTTTTACTATGCTTAATAATATGTACCTAATATCGGAATAGTAAACATTTTATAGAAATAACATACCGCATTTAAGATTAAATCCTTTTGTCTCAACATTTTTAAACGTAAAAAAAAAAAAATCTTAAAAAATCGTTGTCGTCCCATGCAATCATTGGATAGAAGGAAATAAATAAAAATAAATTAATGATAATGATTAACTACTTGCGTATAATGTCTTTGGTTACAATACTAATGACTTATGCAATTGAATAATAATATGTTTAGTAATATTTTATTTGTATATTTTGACTTGTAGGTATGTACTTAAACTTTAAAACAGTTATAATTAAAGATGTAGATACTAGATCGAGTTATGCTAGAGATAATATTGTAAAGCAATGAAAAAACTCTAACCCAACAAGTCTTTTAGAGCTTAATAAAACACTTAAGGTACCTACTTCCAATGTCCATATTACGTAACAACGATGAATTTAAAACACGTCGTAATTGTAAACAAGCGTGTTTAATGTGATCTTGTTATGGCACTGCCAATAGGATGATTACTCACTTAAGCATGAGGGCTTGGATCAGGAACATGATTCCCGAAGGTGCGTAGCTCATCCAGAATGCCTTCGTCATGGCGCGCAGAAGCGAGGGCTTGCGACCTTTTCTGTTTGCTAATTCAATTTCTTCCAACCATTTTCTGCGGACAATCAATATTTATTAAAGGTGTATAGTTTAAGTGACCTTAGTAATAAACGCGTATGACGTTTCTTCACAATATTTTTCAAACAGATCAGTAGGCACTTATATCTGATGTACCTATTTATTATCGCACAAATTACTGTAGCTATGCTACGTGATCATGTATAAAAGGCCCTTAATCGTTTTTTATTTGTCGAATGATAGACTCATACTTAATAATACCTACCGTGTAATAAAAAAAAATAAAAAAAATCATGAATAGGTTGAGTAGTGTACACTATACCTCTTTAATTTGTCAAAACAATGAGAACTTGTCACTGAAATTAAAATGAGGGTTTTTAAAAATCTGAATTTTCTTTTTGGGAACATTTATTTCGGACTAGCTGTGCCAGCGGTGTCACCCGCGTTTATGGTTAATATTATAAAGACTATTTCCGTCATACATGATTTCTATGTAACTTTAACCATTAAGGCTGCACACGCGACGGAAGCTTAAAAAATGGAGTAACTGCTCCCGTTTTCCCAACATTTCCCTTCACTACTCTGCTCCTATTGATTGTAGCGTGATGAAAAGTATACTATAACCTGCCCAGGAGTATGAAGAATAATTTTACTAAGTTTCGTTAAAATCCGTCGAGTAGTTTTTGTTTCTATAAGGAACATACAGACAGACAGACAGACAGACAGACAGACAGACAGATAGACAAAAAATTTACTGATTGCATTTTTGGCATCAGTATCGATCACTAATCACCCCCTGATAGTTATTTTGAAAATATATTTCATGTACAGAATTGACCTCTCTACAGATTTATTATAAGTATAGATAAATACTACCTCGACTATACCTACTTATAGTAACTCGCTGCCAGGAAATTACATTTATGCAATACGTTTGGTGATTATTATGCATTAGGTTTTTCAGATAACAAGAAAATGTATTTATCTAGGTTTAGATTCAAAGTGCCGCCAGTCAAGCGACTGTGATATCCTATGTTTTTGTGTCTCTGAGAAGCTCGGAATGTTCGTGAGTTTCAAGTACCTACTTTATTTCGCTGGTATTTTTGTGCTGTGGACAAACGTCTCGAGTTCTTGACCTTATTGCTGTACTATCTACCTACATACATAATGCTATGTAAACAGTGATGTGGCTCCAATGATATCACCGCTTTTGACTTTTAAATTTTAAATTAAAACTTATAGCTTCCTAGTTTACTTACTTGAATAACAATTAGCTTGCACGTCTCACAAAACTTCTAATTGTAAGATAATTTTACAAGATATTAAAACACTCATATGTATATCTCACTATATTAAAACACTCATATGTATATCTACATAAAGTAGTTCTTTATAAAAAATAGTAGATATACCTATTTGCTTAAAATTTAGTCGTTGCTGGTAAGCTACTTTTAAATGTGTCGTTATATTTCTATATTTACATCAAATAAATTCTTCTTCCTTAGTTCCAAAAATGTTTTAAGTAGATTATGCCTTAGCTATTTTGAAATGTATTTGTATTGAGTTGAACTACCCATAATATCAGATTCGCTTAAGAATTGTATATAAGTATGTATTGAATAAAATTATAAATGTTGTAAAAAATCAGATGTGTTTGTTACTTTTCATTGTACCTATTTTAAAGAAAAGTGTAAATGATTCAGTAATTCGTAGAACCAGTTTAGACAGGGCCTTATGAGCTACGTGACAATGTTTATAAAACAGGCTCGCATTGTCGTGAGAAGTGGCTAAACCAACTTATAACGTGTGCGTTTAGCTGCTAACTGTTAAAAGTACATTTTACATGCTTTTATCCTTATATTATTAAACTAGCTGTGCCAGCGGTGTCACCCGCGTTTATGGTTAATATTATAAAGACTATTTCCGTCATACATGATTTCTATGTAACTTTAACCATTAAGGCTGCACATGCGACGGAAGCTTAAAAAATGGAGTAACTTCTCCCGTTTTCCCAACATTTCCCTTCACTACTCTGCTCCTATTGATTGTAGCGTAATGAAAAGTATACTATAACCTGCCCAGGAGTATGAAGAATAATTGTACCAAGTTTTGTTAAAGTCCGTTGAGTAGTTTTTGTTTCTATAAGGAACATACAGACAGACAGACAGACAGACAAAAATTTTACTGATTGCATTTTTGGCATCAGTATCGATCACTAATCACCCCCTGATAGTTATTTTGAAAATATATTTCATGTACAGAATTGACCTCTCTACAGATTTATTATAAGTATAGATTAATTTAATTATATTTGAACAGAGAATTTTGTCGACGTGCTAACCACTTATTCACTATTTTCCATCTAACCTAGCCCAGTTTTAATTTTGGCTGGATGTGGTTAAAGGGACTTGCTGCCTTTAGATTCTGCCTAAGGCCAGCAAGTCCCCCCCTACGGGGATTGCGGGCGTGATGTTATGTATGCAAGACTTTTTAGTGAAGTCTAGTGTCTTTGACGATTGATACAGAATGGGGGGGACAAAATAAATGAAATATTCAGATAAAAGGGTAAAAAATTGCGCAGACTTGTCATTACGATTGGCTTTTTGTCATGATCTCTTAAAAGTGAACTGTAATTTTGCCGTGATAGGACCTATAGAGGAAGATCCCAGAGCCCCCAGACGTCACTCATTTTCTGATGGACAAAATATATACGAGTGAGTAGTGGTGGGGTGTACTATGATCATATGACAAGTTGCTACCTTGGCCAGACGGCCAATTTTCAAGTAGCAATTAATCAAGGTACATAAAAACACTGCTCACCTCACTTAAATTCTGATAGCTGATTTTAACATATATTTTACACTATATCGTTAAAAATCAGTATTCATTACTCCCAGACACATGCGGTCGGCGGTTTTACCTTACAGACGCTTCAAAGCTCTGAGAAAAATAATTTAGGTCACTTATTTTCTGATGCTTGATTTTTATATATGTTATTCAGACAACTATTCTAAAACGTTTTGCAAACGGACAGACCGATCCAAGGGGCCAAACATTCCCCAGACCCAATTTTAATGTCGCTGAGAGTATGAGCGCGGGCATTATCCGTGCGTATTATGCGTGTATGTAGAAGTCGGAATTAATGTTGAAATGTAAATAAAAATGCATACCTATTAGTAATTAACGCCTGTCAGTTTAAAATTTGGTTTTTCATATTTGTTTTATTTAATAGAGAATTAATTTTTAAAAAGAATAATTAGAAAATCACGTAAATAATCAAAGATTAACTTTGAGAAAAGTGCTCGTCTGACCGCAATAATCATAGAATTGTGCCTTACAAACTGTTTTATGAATTTTCATTTTTTTTAAATCGAATTAATTTTAATTTTTTAAAGTAAATATCAAGAGGTTTACAAAGTATTAATAATTTAATTAAATAACAGCAATCTTTTCAAATAATTATTTATTGCTAACGAACCTTACAAAACTCAAACAAATCGGACAAATATTTTTATTATATAATTTTGTTAATTAATCTTTTCAAATAATTATTTATTGCTAACGAACCTTACAAAACTCCAAAAAATCGGACAAATATTTTATACAACAGACGCCATACATTGACTAGTGAGTAAGAGTAAACCGAAGGAGAGAAAGAGAGAGCGCAATAACACTCAGGTATGTCTCACTCGCACTCATGCGCACAGATAATGCCCGCGCTTGACAGATTATTCGTAAATCATTAATAAATAACTAAAATGTATAAAAATTTTTCAAATAGATTTTAAAAAATATTTTGTGAAATATTTATTATTATAGCAACATTTTTTAACATCGTATCATCATGTTGCGCGACGTTCTAAATGTGAGTTTGTAAAACATGTAGAAATCCGTAGGATATTGTCCAAAAGTATTTATAGGCATTAATCATTGGGCAAATGGTTCACAAACACAAGTTCTAATTAATAGATGTATAACAAGTAGAACTTAAAATGTATTTTAGAAACTGCACAATATTAACAAATATTGTGCAAATATTTTGTGTTCAAAATTGCGGGAATCCAATCGTATAAATAAGGTGTTTACAGAAATAATGTCAGTTGTTCATCGACCACGAGACTATACAAGCTAAGTAATTTGTCTTAGTAATAGTTGTGATATTAGATACTTTGAGAAAATATATTTTGTGTTAGGATCGTACATATTTGGTATAATATGATGATAACATATGCTAACTATATTTTGTTGATTTGAAAGTGTGAAAATCGTACATTGTGATTTTAAAAACTGACTATCGAGTTTCTGACCAGTTCCTGGTCAGAGGGTAGGCTTCCTCTCGATAGAATCTGCCTTCCGAACCGGTGGTTGTGTTTTTCAATATATTTAGAGAATAAATATTATGAGATTATTATGGAATTTTGTTTTATCTTTATTTCCTAGTATCCATGATAGGATTAGGACTAGAATCTATAACGAATTAGAGTATCTTGCTTACACTTCATTATATTTAATCAATAAATATAACACGCTCATACTCTCAGCGACATTAAAATTGGGTCTGGGGAATGTTTGGCCCCTTGGATCGGGCTGTCCGTTTGCAAAACGTTTTAGAATAGTTGTCTGAATAACATATATAAAAATCAAGCATCAGAAAATAAGTGACCTAAATTAATTTTTCTCAGAGCTTTGAAGCGTCTGTAAGGTAAAACCGCCGACCGCATGTGTCTGGGAGTAATGAATACTGATTTTTAACGATATAGTGTAAAATATATGTTAAAATCAGCTATCAGAATTTAAGTGAGGTAAGCAGTGTTTTTATGTACCTTGATTTATTGCTACCTGAAAATTGGCCGTCTGGCCAAGGTAGCAACTTGTCATGTGATCATAGTACACCCCACCACTACTCACTCGTATATATTTTGTCCATCAGAAAATGAGTGACGTCTGGGGGCTCTGGGATCTTGGACTACTACGCCGCAGTCGCTGAATTATTTTTAATAGTAAATCATCACTGGATGGGTGCCCATACGCTTACTCTTTCGTGGTTAGGAAGCCAACTTTATGCACTGGTTGCGGTGCCTTTCACAAGATTGAAGTCGTAAAGATACATGTCAGTGGTATGAATGGCGCCTAGGACTAGGTGTCAGTAAGTTAATCCGTGGTGCAATTAGTGGTTGGCCACACGACAAGAAATAAACAAAAGGACTTTAGAAATTTACTTAATGGGCTTTAGATATGACCTAAGATGCGTACGCTGCGTAAAATCTACGATGTATCGCTGACAGACTGCGTTCGGAATGACGATGTAAGAAAGAGAGTCGGTCTGAAAGACAGCTTCGGTGTCAAAGTAAGAAGAGGCATGCTCCGGTGGTTTGGACATGTGGAAAGAATGGATGACGAAAGATTGACTAAACAGATATTCAATGCAAAAATGCAAGGATGTAGGAGTCGCGAAAGGCCCAGTCTCACCTAGATCGGTCGTGTAACAGAAGGTGATGTTAAGAGTCATAAAAACCGTAGAGCTTGTATAAAAAGGATCATGAATGTTGAAGAGGCGAGTGAGGTGTGTAAGGATCGTGCCATATGGCGTTCGGTTCTCTCTGCCTACCTCGCTAGGGAAGTGGCGTGAAGTATAGTTTAGTTTAGTTTAGATATGAACATCTTCAGGGGTCGTTTGTGCTTTTCACATTGTGATGATGTAACATTTTTTTAATATTTTCGCCTATCACTGTATTGACTCCGACAGTCTTAAAAATATCCAAAAATGTTTTTGCCTCTGTATATGAGAGAGATGATTTATAAAATAAGCTCCATTAATATAAGTATGCCGATCTCCTAAATAGGTTTCTCCTTGTATTATGTAATACACATTTGTTACCTTCAATGTTTATCTATACTTTATTATATCATTAAATTATTTAGCTAATGAATAGGAAAAGATCTGCGATTTTTAGCAAATTTTCCTTATTCCTTCTATATTTAAAGTTAACTTTCAAATAACAAATCAAATTGCTTGGCGCGTAAGTTGTCCCTAATATGGCTGCTTAACATCATGTATGTTAATTGGTAGTTAATGAGTTTTACAATGACACTCTCACTTTACCTGTAAAGTCAGTGGGGGAATAAGGAAAATGATTTTTAATTCGAAAGTTTGATATTATAAGTAGGTATGCCCATTAGTACTTAGGTAAGTTATTGAATAAGTGTAACAAAGGAAAATAGTGCCGAAAAACGTTCCACTCCACGAACTGTATTCTAGAACTATCTTCTATTGATCCTATAGGTCTGTAAATAGTTACTGAACTGAAACAGTGGAACATTATCTGCTAATGTTAGTTACGACCTCTAGTTTTTGTAAAAAATAAAGTTACATTATAAGAGTAACAGCAGGCAATTAACATTATTAATGAATCTTTATTAATGACCTTAGTTGCTGTTATAACTGTTGTTATATATGTCGACCATGTACTTGACTACGCAAGTAAATAGACTTTTGTAAGTCAAGATGTATACAAAAATTGGTAGTATTTCTTTTTTCATACGTTTAATTTTACGAGGAATCGCGCATCACATGTTGCTTTTATCAAAATACCTATGTACATTATGTTCTCGAAATAGCAGTAACGAAAAATAAAAATTGCATGTACATTCGCAAGTACCTTCTTTACTAAAGCCACTGCCTTGGTAATGAACAGGTTTCTACATAACGGGCCAATGAATCACCAACCAGACCAAGATGTAAATTAATAATAATAAAATTATCATTGACTTTACTATAACCAATCATCATGGGCTATGAAGGCTAGTTCCGGAATTATGCCATAATTGAATAAATAACAGTGATATATCTTGATTCTGTCCTTGAAGTTAAGTACTGTATTCTTCTAGGGTTAGGCCTGTGATTCTATCTGCGAAAAGTTTAAGATTAATTCGTAATTCGTAATTCGTAATATTTACAATTACCTACGTAGCTGTAGGAAACAGAGTAATGCATTCCTTTGATTAATAAATACAATTGTCCTATGTTTAATAAATAACATTGCTGATGGGTTGTAACGTGAAAAAGGACACAAAAACACACTTTCGAATTCGAATTTATATATTAGTAAGGATTTGGGTGATGATCAGGTGATGCTTTATTAAGTGACGAAAAAAATTCATGGACGACCTTGCCTCAAATACCTACATGACATTTCGTGTCAACGCAAACTTGAATGCCTTTAAAAATATCAAAGACAAGAAGTTATAATGGCTTCTAAACAAATATGCCAATATTCATCCTCTAATATTTCAGGGCTTGGGATTTTTAAACTTTTTTATATAGGATCTAAATACGAGGGCGGCCTTAACGTCGAACCCGAAACAGGTTAACAACTCATTATTGATTAATGTTGGTGTTTTATGTCTAGGTACACTAATATTATAAAGCTTAAGAGTTTCTTTGTTTGTTTGCTTGAACGAGCTAATTTCAGGAACAACTGGTCCGATTTGAATAATTATGTCAGTGTTAGATAGCCCATTTATCGAGGAAGGTTGTATGCTATACAACATTAACACGAATAAAACCAAGGGCTCAGCTATTTTAATTATAATTTCACTAGAGTGTATGAGACCCTAAACCCGCAGATGGATTTACCCTTGCGAATTGAATTAAGTAATATCAAAATTAATTGGATAGTATCGTAACAAACAGTTGTGACCACAAAATATACAAACGACATCGTATGCAAATTGCGAGTGAAAGCGAGTGGGTTTTTTAAATAAAAGTATTAGGTATTTGGCTATGTTCTTATGTCGACCGTTAACATACTGACTCTACGAAGATCTAGGATTGTTTTGCTAACATTAATATTTAATTATAATTTTCGCTAGAAGAAAATTCACATAAAAAATACTATGATATATACAATCTCACTTTTATTATATACGAAACCTGAAAACGGTTTGTACAGGATCATTAATAGAATCTATTGCAGTACTTACTTAGTTTTTATGCCATGTTATATTTTGACCCAAAAAATATTTGCGAAACCTAAATAAAGTTAACATCCTACCAAAAACGGCATGACACATCGTGCGCATCGCTTGTTACAAGGTCGTTTAGTCCCGTTAGTATTATTCTAAGCCCAAAAGCCGTAACCGTAACTAGCGCAGTCATACTCGTGTGAGGACAACGAGGCAACACAAATAGTTATAACTTCGTGAGTTTTTGAGATACCATTATAATTATAATTTTTTCGACAAATCGGTATAAAAACATTATAATGGTTACAATTTTTTTATACCGATTTGTCAAATGAGGATATTTGACCCGTGTTTCGAATTTACTACCTATATACTAAAAAAAATACCTTGTATATGTATAGATACGGTTTTATAATTTTTGTTTTAATTTTAGTTAGCAATGCAGGTAGTAATAAGTTTTGCAATCAATGAGTGATGAGTGACTCAAATGAGTAATAGAATCGATGAATATATAATGGCTATTTGGATATGTGACTTATATGTAAGGTAACCTTAATGACTTAACTTTGTTCGTTTGTACATATAGGTAGGTATCCGGCCTACATCGCAACATCGCACTAGAATCTACTATTTTCAATATTTCAAATGCAAAGCAAACATATTCTTTTGTATTGATAACATTATTACTGTAACTCATATTTGAATAATTTACCTATCTCAATATACATTAAATTAAAAATACTTTATTTTTAAACATATTTAAATTATTTCTCCTAGAGCTTTTTATTGAGCAACGTCGCAGACATGTTCAGAGCATACATAGATAAGATACTTAAATGAATTCCAAGTGCGCGGTAGTTTACTAAACAGCATGGTAGAGATAATTAAATTTTAATATGTTTAATCTACTTTAGATATTATAACAGACTTTAGTGTATACAATTGAAAGAGGCTTTCATTTAATAATCGTCTTAGCGTTCCATGACTCCCATGTTTAGTCGGGGTCTGCTTAGACCATAATCCACGATTTGGCAAGGCCGATTAATACATTGAAGCGATTGCCCTAAGATATTTATCGGAGAAACAGACCAGGTGGATCTCGGTAATTCTTAGTTATTTCGTCTGTCGAGCAAGTGGTAATCTTCACTGCGTTTGCACACAAGTCTTCAATTGTTAACATAGAAATATTTAAATAAACAAAGAATAAAATCGCTTAAGCCACTAATTTAGAAGTGATAGACGATCATTTTTCCCATTTATAATATCAGTAGGGACTGAGAATGCATCTTATTAATAAATAAGCATGGTTAATAAGTTCATTTGGTTATTTCTAGACAGTCACGAGCGTGCGCCCGCGCACCGCGGTCCGTGGTTACTTCGCCTTGTCCTTATTTTGGTGTCACTTGCACCGCTTAGCTTTGCACAACCTGAAATTATTGTGCATTATTGAAGACATGAGGAATATGTATTTCTTGTTAACAATGTCTTGAAAATCTATTTTATTATGAAGGCTGTTAGATCTCGCTTTAAACATAAATCGCATTTGCGGTTTAAACTATTAATTGCCTTTATCTACCTTCAGCATAATTTGAATTTAAAATTATGTAACATTAGGTGGTATGATATTGAGAGACGAACAATTGTTAAATCGATTCAATAATATTAATAAAATTAGGTATTACAAGATTTTCTTTCTTTCCATTGGGATTGGGTTAAGTAAGTAGGTACTCCTAACAATATGTATGTACAGACCAAAACGATGCAATATTTTTTTTACTTATAACTTTTTTGCAACCAAAATGTTAAAGAAGGGAGATATTTCTGAAAACAGAACCTAGACAGAATTCCTAGTCCCTGCCCATGCTGGGCGTTGGATTTATGATTATGTAGGCGGTGTGCTAGCAACTTGTCAATACTTTCTCACAATTTTCCTTTAAACCAAATTCAATTTTATTTTGGCTGAAGGTTGTTTAAGGAGGTTCTCGCTTCTTGGAAACCTAATCCTTTAGAAATTGAAGGCACTATGGTATGTATCTATGTATATAACTTTCCGCAATCCGTTACATCGCGATTTATAAACATTACTATCTACGAATGTTGTTGATAAATTTTATTTGCAGTAATTTCAACGGCATACTTATTTCTCAATAACTGTTCTTAACTCCTGCCGTTTGCTTAATGGTTTTTATTATATTTCGTTTTTATGCTTGCTGTTACCTAATAGTTGCCTACTTGTTTATCTAAATATATTTATTTTACTTAGAAGATATCTGTTGCGTGTGTTGTCTGTCTGTTAAAGTTAAATACAGGATCGATTTATGTAGTACTACATAATACAATAATATAGTAAAAACAGCATTAAACCTACACCAAAAATATTTCTATGCAGAGTGAGTCAATATTGTCCGTCTAATTAATACTCGTATTTTGCTTATTTATATAGAGTTGATGATGTTGGTGTATTTAGACAGGGCGGTAAAATATTTAATAAACATAGGTAGGTATATAATAATTATGTTTGGAAGTTAAAATGTTAAAATGAAGAACTGTTTAGTATAGGATGCAAACACAAAAGAACTTGTTCTGCTGAAGGCTGTGAACGTAGATTTGGCTTCTGTCAGCCAATCAGATAGCGCTATGCCATGCATCCTTTTTACACTCGTTGACCGTCACTGATTGAACAACGTCATAGCGCATAGGTACTTGTAACTTCGGTGGCCTAAATTTGTTTATGAAAACGTCGTGTTGGGAATCCCCACAAAATAATTATCATTATTGCATTGGTGTTTTATGTTCTATAATTGGCTATTCAGATATAATTGGGTTTTTCAGATGTGATATAAAATGTACATACATACATAATATCACGCCCGTAATCCCAGAAGGTTTAGGCAGGAAGATTCAGAGGGGCAACAAATTAAAAGATAATACTTTTAATTTCCTTGATCAGAGAAGATACAGCCATCAGAGATACCCGTATATTTATTAGTATTACATAGCATTGACCTTCTTAGTTGTATCCTGATGCAGAGAAGAGCAGGAAAGGGTAATTAACATTGAAATATCCATGATATTAACAACCTGGCTCATAAAATAAGTGCATAAATTCTTCGGTTTACACATTTTATTTGCCTTCGTTGCACATCCGGAAGCCCTTGTACTACATAATTTTATTTTCAGTCACTATAGCTAAAATGACTATGGGTCACGAGTAGATAATCTATGTCAAGTTATTTCTGTGCTAAATATGAATGTAGGTATTACCTACTGTTACGTTTGCAATCCCCGAAAGGGTAAGCAGAGTGTAAAAAGCAAAAAATAAAACCTTGAACCATAATTAGCCAAACATAATATTGAGATTTAGATTTAGAAAATTTTGTTTATTGCCTACTTAGCATAGACCCAAAAACCAGCATACATACATACATTACAGTACCTAATGTTTCCATATTACGATATAACGGTTAACACAACCTAGTATATTATTACTCTGTGACACAATTATGTTCATTGCCCAGCATATTATTGGTATATCTACGTACATTCTGTTTGGTTTTATTCCAGAACAACATGGGACAACGCAGATAGGTATTAATAGTTTGTCAGTAGGTATGTAGGTTTTCAATGACCTCCATGTGTACTTTGTCTGGGTTTATCTTTTTTTTTTAAGAACGTGAAGAGTCAAGAAGGTATAATAACTGATCTAAGCAATTCGCTGTTGCATTTTAAACGAAAGACAGACACGATGGTAGCTTAAGAATATGATAATTGTTATTGATATATTTATTGTAAATTTGGCAATGAAAAGAGTAACTATCGAGTTTCTTGCCGGTTCTTCTCGGTAGAAGCTACTTTCCGAATCCGGTGGTAAATTTTCTGACGATTTATAAGTGCTTATTTAGGCCTACGTAAATAAAGATAATTTCATTTTATTTCAAACTTATTAGATTACCGATGTAGTAGCTATACATATCTCTATAATTGCTTTTGATATGCCATTGAACTTTTGCGGATGGCGTTTGCATAAGGAAGTGACTTCGGTCAGCCAATTTTCAGTTAAAATGACAGACAAGATGGTAGCGGAGGCACTGTGCAGAATCTGCGGTGACGTATGGGTGCTTGTTTAATCATAGTACCTATAGGTAAGGTAGGCATAGGTATAATCATTGCCAATTGCAAATCGCACACACTCCGCCCATCGTTGTCATAGCGGCCTAGATGGTAAAAAAAATTATTATGTATGTAGATATATACTTTCAGTGCGTGATGATGTACAATGAATTTGGTCAATCCTAGTCAGGTATAATAATAATAATGTCCTCCTAACCGATATCGGTTACGGCGGCCAATCTCAACGAGGATTAGCCATCTGCGCAGGAGATATTATAGTGCACAAGTGTGTGCGCTAACACTGGTGCACCCCTATTCCTTCACTCTCATAGTCCGGTGAGACGGTAATCCGACATGACCGGAGAGAGGTTAGGCGCAGGACCAACGGCTTAACGTGCTTTCCGAGGCACGGGGGTGATTAAACCGCCATCTTCCTGACTCCGGGCTGTTACTGAGTAATTTGGATATTGAAATACCCAGCCACAAATTTTTGGCCCGACCCGGGATTTGAACCCGGGACCTCTTGGTCCTTAGGCGGCGCATGCTACCACTAGACCAACGAGGCAGTCAGGTATGCGAGCTATACGGCCCATAGACTAAGACATATAGACTAACTAGCGATACAGGTAGGTCTACTGCAGATATGAATGTGGTAAAGATTATACCTAGTATAAGTTACGCGATCAACGGGCCGACTGCCCAGCGATTTAGCGGGACTCCAATATTTAAGCCTAACTAATTAAATTAAACTTGAAAGATCATAAATGTAATACATAATATAAAACATAAAGTGTCCTCGTTAGATATTATGGAACTTAGGATATGAGACTTAGTGCAGAATAAGTACAGTAAAAGAATTTGAGCAATGTTACGTTAGTACTGTATGTAAGTACGTAAGAATATTTGTGGTGACAATTAAATACAACTATAATTCCCACTTTAGTTTAATTGTGAGTTATTATTGTGACGATTAACAATGTTGCGATGATTATTGCCATATTAAGTTATTAATGCCAATGTTATTGTGATTACATTTCTGTTCTGTGCAGATCTGTAAACAAAGAACTATGATAGAATCTGATAAAAACGGTCTTTCTTATGAAACTGTTATGAAATTTCAGTTTAAATAATATCGAAATATGTAATTGACGTATGTTTGAATGTAGTACTAATACATTCCAATCTGATGTTGAATGTTATTAATTATTGTGAATGTGCTACTCTCATGTCGTCGAATTATTAAAATTAGCATTATCACGACGTACATACTATATAAATAAGGGTCTGATTCCTGTTTACTTTATAAGGATTGCAAAGTAAATCCATAATAATAAATGCAAACTCATAATATATTATTTTATATTAGAAGAAATATATACTTCTTCTAATATAAAATAATATATTTTACTTCGCTTTCCTTCGGACCTGTTTACCTACGTGTAACATTGCAAATTCGTGTACATAGGCGTCACATACGTAAGTGATGCATAAATCGTGAAGAGTATTGATTTAATATATATATTTCATTGAGACAAATACAAAGAAAACTTGCAAATGTATCGTGTGATGAACATAATATATTGGACATTTGTACTCGAGTCATGGATGTTTATAATCGTATTTAAGTATGTCTATCCGTTCACCTAGCATCCATGGCAAGCTTATAGATTAGTTTAAAACTAGGGAATTGGTGTGTCAATCTGGAGAATTTATTTATTAAATAAAACCGAAGTGTATTCATTAAGGGTAACAAAGTGCAATTGCAAAACAGTCACTTTATTTTACACAGAGCGCGTGAATGAAGCGGCACTGTATCGCTAATATAGGGCTTCGCAAGAGTGGCTCGCGCCGAAGGGTCAACGACTAGCGTGCGACACCAACCAGTATAAATAATTGCATGAAGATGATGCACGGTGTGCAACGCGCACGTAACCTTGCATTCAGCGCTCCATGACACTTCGGCATTGTCCGCTTTGCGCAAACTCCTTGCATGCTCGCAGACGTGATAATAAAGCCTATTTTATTAGCTCTTCGTGATTGTATATTTGAAGTATCTAATTAATTTTCGGTAGATTCTAAGCTGATAGTTTGTCTCTAATGCAGTACCAAAAAACACATAAAATGCAGCGTAGATATTTTTTGTACTCAAATGAATGTAATGTAATTATTGTTTATTTTTTATTGTATGTTGATAGTAATTAACTATTGTAATTAGATTCATTTCCGCGTCAAGAATGACTATAAAGTATTACTCGTATTGCATTTATCAAGATACGTAAGCGTACAATTGTACGGCTATTCAGATATTAAGGCATAGGACCATAGTTCATTATGATATCAAATAAAACACATTGTTCCTTTTGATAACCCATATCTGTATGGGATTAATGATCGAGCAAGGAATCCGTTGGCATACTAAAGTATAAAAACTGTGTTATTCGGAACGTATTGCGCCCACTCCAGGTCTCCTGCAATAAGAATTCATAAGTATGTGACGTCGAAAGGAGCACATTGTATAATAGGCCGTCGCTTAAAAGATGAGTCAAAAACTGCACTGCATCTCATAAAACGCTATCAAATTGACTTTAATAGAAAAATTGATATCACGAGTGTCACAGGGAGCTAGTAAATGGTGAGTAAGCTTATGAAAACATGGTCGAATGTATATGCACACAATGCGTTAACAAGGCTTGCGTTCGCCTTGATTAGTACTTCCCATTCGCACAGATTCTAGACCTTTGTGTCATACACACCTCCCGCAGTGGCAGTCATTGAGTATTAACAATAATATTTCGCAACTCTTTAGAAGGTTAAATTATGTACGCTAGATCGTGAAGTTTTGCCATATCAGCCAATTATAGATGAGATGTGCAATCATTGCATTGATATCTTAGGTCCAATCAATATGTAGTCGAATATTTTAGCGACCCTGGTGAGTGACGAAGATACCTAACAATACCTAACTGAATCATAGCGGTATGATCTAAGCTTTTATTTACTTACTTGCGTTAGATGCAACATCACAATCATTAAATAAGATATGACTGATTGTTACCTACCATGAATGCTGAGGCAAACCCAGGTTGAAGTTAATTTATAATATACAGTAAAAAGCTACTATACAGAGTCATTTCTACAACATCAACAACTGACATTATAAACAACAACGTTTGTTCTACGACTTTTCCTAAATCGACAAAAAAAAAACGGCTTTCCATACTAAATGACCAAACAGCTGATGTAGTTTGTATGAAAATTCGTTTTTTTTGTCGATTAAAGAAATATCGTAGAACAAATAAATAATAATAATACTTAAAGGCGTAGGGACGTGACGACCTCATTGCCCACTGTCGAGATTTGGTGAGCTACGCACCATGAAGAGCAACTATTCAGTGCATTCAGTCTCCGCAGGGCAGCTTGTGGCGAGCTGTTGGTGTGCGAACCCGAGACCTCCCGGGGAACCTAACATCTTCTCCTCCACCTTTGGATTTCCTTAATTGGCCGCCCAAAGTGGAGCGCAAGAGCTATATGCTTGAAAGGGTGGAAGTGCCCAATCTGCGTAATAACGGGGAACGACTGACCGGATTGCCGCGATCTAGAAACCGGTGCACATGTCTCTACACCCTTAGCCCACCATGCCCGATGTTGCCCTCTTGCTACCTTGCGCAGCAGCTGATTTGGGGGGCCCATCTAGTGGAGGGCGAGTCACCACCTGCCGCACTTTAATTTGTCAGATATTGAAATGGCAGGCGACCGTTAACTCACCCAATAGTTTTTCTTCCCATAAGAATCCATTGTAAATAGCCCATATTTTTTGGTACCACCTCATTGCAATAGTGTTGCACTTGCCGGGTGTTAATACTGAGTGTATAATGTTGGTATACTCAGAAGTAAGACTCAGAAGAAGAGGGCCTCTACGTGTTGGGCCTATGCCCCCATGCAAGCTTTCCCAAGGACCGGGAAGGTAACACTTCCCGTGATATCCAAATGGAGACAACAAATAATAATAAATTCTCCAGGCTGACACACCAATTCCCTAGTCCCAAACTAAGCTTGTGCTTGTGCTATGGATACTAAGTGAACAGATAGACATACTTAAATATGTTTATAAACATCCATGTCTCAAGTATGTCCATGTCCATTACACCAAACATTTGCCCCTAGTGGGATTCGAACCTGCGACCATCGGTTTCGTGGACAGGGTGTCTGACCACTCGACCCACGGGCCAGTCAAATGTTGTTGTTTATAATGTCAGTAATCTACTCCGGTTGAGGTTTTTGATGTTTTACAAATGACTCTGTATAGAGATCACATTTTATTACTTTACTAACTGATAATGACGGTTTTGAAACTGATAATACATTTACTATTTTTTTAAATCCCTTTTTACAAAATTGACGTTTATACGTATTCATTCTGTGAAATATGGACTTGACATGTTTTTTTTTAACTACGAGCAAACCATTTTCTAAACTAATAATGATTATCACATAAAACTATTCATTACCATTTCAATGATTATTCAAAGTTAATTAAGATTATTTTAATAGGCGACACATTTATCTATATAAGTCGATACGTACCTACCTAATTATATATTTAAATAAGTTTGCAAATACGTATGTAATATAAATATGTGTGCGTGGAAAGGTTTTGGCGAAATTTTCATATACATGTAGGTATCGTATCGACTCATTTAATAAACAAAAATAAACACTCACCCCTCGTATACTATACCTACTTCAAAATAACTGTATATTTTATTTTATTCAAAATAGCTAAATTATATTAAAAATTTACAAAAGACACCAGAAAAAAAAGCATTCTATTTTTCTGGCTATTATATTTTTAATGATATATTATTTTATTACCGCTTTTGGTTATTAATGTATAAATATTTATGGCCTATAGAGCAATACAGGTGCTGTCCTAGCTTCGTAATTATTCGCCTAGCTACTTGACGCGTAATATAAAATACACGTTACACAAAAAAAATTGCTAAACATACAATATACTCTCATCTCCGATTCTTGATGGTGTAAATCAAAGTACCTCTTATAAGGTCTTCCCATTGACGAAATCATATGTTTATGTTAGAAAGGCTGCGATGTTTCGAAACCAGTTTTCACATATTTGAGATGCGTTATGTCAAACGGGTCCAAAGTCTCAGTGGACGGTGAATTGGTTAATGAGCGGTTCCTGTGTCGTACGGGGCTGTTATCGATGTGCCGCCGTCACTGGCCACATTAGCCAATGAGGAGGCATGTCCCTAATCACAATTACACGGAACGACGTCTGAATTAGACAGGAAACCTACTTGTAACAACCGTTAAGCTTTATTTAACAACGGCTGTGGAAAGTTTCACTGGCAGACATAGTTTTATTGTTCGATTAGCAGTAGTAGCTGAATACGATGGTTCCGAACATTACGAATAATAAATTGGCATGTTTTCAACATATCGATAGAGCAAGAATTCAGTAATTCAAATATTATTATATTTCAATATATTAGATAATCGGTTGTACAAATAAAGACTCTTCTAGGGGGTCCTTGGTCTAATTAATATTGGTAGATTGTTGCGATCTGAAGAAGGAAATACAAGTTAACAACTTGAAAATTTGTGATCTTTTTAGTCCGATTTTAATAGTATTGTAGGTATTGTAATAATTCTATACTTAAATAAGTATGCGGTTATTAAATCGGACGTCCGGGTGCATTACGGCCTCTAATTTGTAAAGCCCTTATAGTTTTAGCCGTGATAAACTATTGTAAATAAAACTGAAAGTTCTTTTGACTTGGATATTATTTTTCATGAATCCCGGATAAAGAACTCGTTTGACTACCTCGAGTAAAAATTGAGTAAGTGATCCATTATTATCCTCTTTTAACATCCGCCTTTAAGCATCCGCTGTAATGATGAAAAGTATAAAACAATAAATTAAAATTCTAGATAACCGGACGATAAACACATCACTCAATAAGCATCAATTATTTCATTTAATAAAATTAGTACCTTATTATCGAGGTAAATATTACTCAGATACGTTTTAAAACGGGTATCATTGACATATACGTGAAAATGTCTTTTTATTGACTTTTACGCTTTTGTAATAAATAGAAGCCAGTCTTATTTGGAAGTGTTTGTCCCCGATTCTTAGTATCATGGAGACACTGCAGGATAAACAGTGGTATCATCTGTTATACGAACCTATTATCACTCATTTGTCGGAAGGCGTCGAAGTGCGAAGTAGCATGCGTTTGTAAGTTTTTCAAGATTCTGGCACAATCGTCTTGTTATCAAAATTACTGTCACGTTCTTAGCACATGGCTCTGGATATCAGATCAAGTTGTACAGGAAGTTGATCAAGATATAGAGGGAATATTACAATTTATGTGAGGAAAATAGGAACGCTTATTTGTACTCAGGAAAAAATAAAAAATGTTCCATTTCAAATATATTTTTTCTTACACAGTTAATGCTTGCTTTTAGTAACATTAGTCCCTTTGTGCTCTTATTTTATTAATTTATACAAGGTAAGGTTACATAACTGTTTATTCAACATGAAATTACGTCTTTGTTACGTTAGTATGCCCGTGATTGTAAATGAACTAGTTAGTCATTGTTGCCAGTAATTATTGTCTACTACAGATACCTTTATGTGTATCATTGGAAATGTAACGCGTAAAAAATCCAAATCCAATTCATTATTTTAGCTAAGTTTTACTCAAGTTTATTTAAGCAGTTATATTAGTCCTATAGCAGTAGGGTACTTTTGTAGGATTAACTCTCCTTGATAAACCATGCTAGTTTGTAGGCTCTCGTAATAATCGTCGTTAGGTAATCGTAATACAAGATTGATTGGATGATGGTGCATGGCGTATTTGTTAATTGTTAGTGGCCGCCTGCGACTTTGTCTGCGTAAATAGGTAGGTTTAGTGTTCCACAATAAACGTTAATCTCATAACAAAAATCATCTACCAATTCTTCCTGAGTTGAGTGATTGATGGACGAGTTTTAATAATAACAAACTTTTCCGCTTTATTGTATTAGTAATATTGATGTACTAATTTATTTTTAGTAATTTTATGTTAAGCCTTCAAGCCGGGGTTAGCCCATTTTATATGACGCGTAAAAAAATCCTTAAAAATTTAATCAATGAAAATTGAGTCTCAAATCCTACACACATTTATTTTCAAATTTATATGCACATTAAGCAACACGTTCCAAACCTTCTAACTGCCATTAACATAATTGATTTTAAGAATATCTTTGTTTTATACGTATTAAAGTACCTATACAATAATAGCCTTATAAATAACCCAACTCATCAGTGAATCATTATAAATAACTTGATAATGGTGATGAGTTTCATCTGTGGCGTTATATATTGTCACAGCAGTTTGGTATGCTACAGATATTATCATGTAGACCGCTCACGCGCTCATATAAATCGTCATAATGACACCGATAACAGATAGTAGTATGAAGGGAAAACCCTCAAAAACGTTGTATTAATGATGCAATCTTTGCTTCCGAATTCTATCAAAAGGTTCATACCATCCGCATACTTTTCTCTATCTCCTATATATAATCTACAGAGTTCATTGTTAAAAATAATCTAACTGCAAATTGTAGTGAAATAATATGTGTTTCAAATTATTACTTGGCTCAAGTTACTACGGTTAAACAGGCTCATAACGACTATAACTAACCAGTTTAATGAATGTCTGTCGCAAATCACATTTGAGTATAAAACCAAGCCCACAAAAAGTCGCATAAGGAAGTTAGTAAAAAAACGGAAAAGTTATTTTTTGTGCAACGGTCTAATTATGTGATACTGCATTTGGATGCTAAGGTAATTCAATTATATTTTGCATAATCATGTGAGACATGTAGGTACGTTTTACATAAATTACTATTGTTTCCTGATTTTGTTAACCGGAGTAAGTCTGTTCCTAGATGTTGGCTGTCAAGTCACGTAAGTCTGTAGCATGTAGCTTTTAATGATCATTTACTAAAAGAAACTACAAATTATACTTATGAGATGAATAACCCTAAAAATCCGCGGTAAAATGACAAAAAACGATCCCTACCATAAGTAAAAAATTTACAAAAGAGTTTCCATATTTTATTTCGTGATTTCCAGAATCTCATTTAATTTGCAACGCGAATATTTGAGGTCATCCTGACATCAGCGTTAACTTGTAAACATCCTGGCCGTTTGACAAGCTTGCATATTTGCAGTGTCATTACTGTTGGAGTCTGGTAAATAGCCAACTGTGGCTCATGATAAATCGAGGGAGGCTGCTAGCGCTCGACGGATTACCTGACTCCGAAAATAGATTTCAGCATTCCCGCTTAATGAGACTGCTATTTCCAGTCCATGCGCAAAACTACGTAATAAGTCTCGGGGTAAAAAACTTGAATGATGCTTCGAATAGAATACTTGTATAATTTATCTGCTTTGTCTATGATATCGTAGAAGCATGTCACATATCAAACGTAATGCACTTTACAAAATCAAATAGATTTATTATGAGTATTTCCCTCTCATAAAACTCGTAGTAATTGTAATATATGTATATCTATCTAATGTGTGATTACGCTTTTTATATTTCAGGCTATCCAGATACTTATTTGTACTGTAAAAAAAATAATATTACAAATATAAAACTTGGTAATGATAATTATTTAAAATAGCTATTTGAAATTATCTATTACAAGCGCAAGTAAGAGCTTTCGTTAACGATAATACTAGATAGTATTATCGTTACTTATATACTTATTTATGAAGAAGGACGTTCGTAGTCTAAGTTTCAATGTTACTTGGCAGTGGGGAATGAACATAAGACCATCGTCTATCTGATAGCTTACATATTTATTATTGTTTAATCTTGGCGTTGTCAGACATTTGGATTTGTTCCGTTATTCGGGCCATTTTGACGTTTGTTTGAACGTTTTTCAATGGCTGATAAGTTTCTGACTAGTCATGGATATTGTTTTCAAGAGATGTTGAATGTGTAATTGTCGTGCAATTAAATTTAATGTCTCTTTTCGGTGCTCACTAATCTTTCCTTTTTTTATTTCATTGTTTAACACCTAAATTTTGCAACTATAAACTCAAGTTGACGAAATTTTTCCATACCTTGTAAATTTTATCGGTCAACCATTACAGTGAACGAATTTTGCGACCAATCTTGTTATTCTTGCTTGTACTGTACATGATGAAACTGCATTCATTCTTGATCGGTTTTTTAACAATAAGTGGACAATCAACAGCCGGTATTTGTATTTATGAGTTTTCGTACAGACGGTTGAAAACTTGAAACACATTGCAAGCCTTTTTTTGTGATGATGATATGATGAGTACAGTCTATAACGTTCTTTAATATAACGTGTCGGCTGTGACACTATATGTCAATCTGAGTAGGCGCATTTACATACATATCTACATTTGTAGCATTTTATCAGTGTTATAATAATTCATTGTGTTCTATTAATCTGAATTTCGATTATGAAAATGTTTATAGCTTAAACAATCAAAGATTTGGTATTAGGCTAATCTTTTACGTTATTTAATTGTCCAAATTCGGATAGGTTGCGGTAGTTTACCTTTAATAGAATGAATCACCCGATTTCTAGATTGCTTCTTATATAGCACAGTAAATAATTATGTAACAAACGATACTTGACTTTTTAGTTTATGCTTATAATTTATAGATAGAAAAATCACTTACTTGCTTTCAAGAATGGTAATAAAAATGGTCAAGATTGAGGCCTCCTCCTGATCCACAAGAATTTCTTATGTATAATTACATTAAATGTACTTATTATAAAATAAAAGATCCCGAGTTTCCTGCTAAGTACTACTATTGCTCCAATTATAACATGCTGAAGATGGCACAACATCTAAACACCACATTATTAATATCGTTCTGCCATCTAGTAAACTACCTATTATATCGTTTTATAATCAAATTATCTAGCTAGTTTATTAATTGACTTCTATTACCTACTTAATTTTAGGTATCCAATTCTCTAACCGTCTGCGCTTCGTATTGATTTTTTTAAATTTAGCAAAAGGAAAGGTTAGCATTATATTGGTTTCATTGGAAGTATTTATTCTATTTTTATATAAAATCTACCTAAATAGCATTAATTAAATTTATAAACTAGGGTAAATCGAGATGGTACAAACAAACGTAAATCAAGGATTTTCAATATAATTATTAGCACATATAACTATCTATTTAAAAGTTTCGCTTTGAGCTTATAGACAAAAATATCTTGAGAAGTAAAACTGAACTGACTGACGAGCTTCATCACGCATTCGGACCGTTCAACATTATCGGATTGAAGTTTGTAGTCGATGTAATTATCATAAATATGTATATATCGGAGCCGTTGTTAATTGTATATTTCCCGTAAATAAATATATTTATATACATATATTTTTTTATAAATAATTACTTTCTTAGGATATTTATATAATATTTATTAATGCTTAGGTACCTACTACGAAATTCATCGGTCAACGTCAATGCCGAATGAATTAATAATTATGTTACTAGCTGACTAAGTTATAATGTTAGCTTACAAATGTTGGTACTCGTTTATTCCATACAACAAGGCTAAAAAATATGTTTGATATAATTAAAATGTAAAGAGAAGGAATGCAAATTACTAGACCAGACAAAATGCTATATCTATACTAATATATAAAGCTGAAAAGTTTGTTTGTTTGGTTGAACGCGCTAATCTTAGGAACTACTAGTCCCAATTGATTTTTTTTTGTATTTGTATAGTTTATTTATCAAGGAAGGCTAAGGCTATTAAACATTAAGCATAAATGCGGGTGGAAACGCAGACACAGCTAGTATTTAATAAAATTATAAAAAGTGCGTCAAATAATAGAGTTCCTACGCTTTTCAACTAGAGCTGTTTACATAATTATCCGATTATGTGGGAGTTTATATGAAGTAAATATCTAACATGAAAAAATCTAAAAAAAATACACATGCATGTTCAATTTAACTGATGAATATGTATTACTTAAGCATTATTAAATTTTAGACACATTATGCTGTGGATTTTTATAGCCAATCGCGTGTCCATATATTTTGGCATCACACACACACACATAACATCGCGCCCATAATCCCCGAAGGGGTAGGCAGAGTCAAAGGGGCAGCAGGCCCCTTTAACCACTTTGGCATCGCTTTCTATTAAAAAGTTGCATATAGTCATGTGAGCATTATTGAGGGCACGGTATCAAGGCGAGCCATCATCGGCTGTCAAAATCAATGTGGACAAAACCTGGTTTCAAATTATGACCGCTGTCGCCAGACGCGCTCTACGGCTCTCCAATCATATAAAGTGGGACAAGCCCAAGTGCTAAAGAGTAGGTACTTTACTATTAAACGTGTTTATGCAGATAATAGTCGTGACTTCGTTTTGCGTTGTTTATAGATATTATTTACAGAACAGCTACACCATAATCAGTGGGCAAAGCAGTAAAGGACGTAAGTATAAAAAACATATTATGTGGCACAAATAATATAATCTTGAGTTTTAAGCCAACATTAGCGTACTTCCGTCTTTGGCTTTTTTTTCATGGTATTATTTTAGGATTCAGTAATTCTGTAGTGTTGGCAACGATTTACGTAAGTAGATATTATTTAATAAAATAAACTGATTGAATATGTAAGCTTAAGGATACAGGAGATTTTATGAACTTACCTTTTACTTAACTATTTTATTAGTAAGTAACTTGAAGTTAACCATAAATCCTTCCTAGAGGAATTCTTCGATCTAGTAAGTAAAGATGACGCGTGAAGATCCAAAATATGGTTTTCTATGGAAAATGTATGTATGGTCCAGGGACAACAGTCTATAATGTTAGGAATCAATTTGTAAAATACGTATAATGTATTGCACCGTTGATTGCATATTAAACATGGTCATTATATTCACAGCTGTTGTCTGTTAACTGTTTCGTGTGATTGATAATATGAATCAATATTTTTAATAACGGCAGATTTCCGGAATTCTATTTTTCCGCATACATTGCAGTTCCTGCTCAATCAATAAACCGATTCCGGAAAAATGCGTAGAATCCTGGCTTTATTACGTATTCTTTCCAATGTAGTTGTAGAAAAAGTTCTCGCAAACTTTAGTTTTCACGGATCTTAATCTTAACCTTATAAGATTAATAATAATATATTGAACTAAATATTCAAATTTTTTTACATCAAATAATTTTGTATGTATCTATATATGTATATAATATTTGTCCCATGTTGGTCTGGGACTTGGCCCATGATGATCTGGGACAAAAAAAAAAAAGAATGTGCCAACTGTGGCTCTTGTCTAGCATGTCGTAAAAGGCGACTAATGGTTTACGGGCTTTTGGGTATGTGACCGAGTAGGCGACGAGCTAGCCACTTGTCACTCCTTTTTCATAGCTTTCCATCCAACCCAGCCCACTGTCCCATGTTGGTCTGGGACTTAAAAAGAATATGCCAACTGTGTTCTTGCCTAGCATGTCGTAAAAGGCGACTAATGGTATATCGGGTTTTTGGTGTGTGATTGTGTAGGTGACAGGTTAGCCACTTGTCACTGCTCTTTCACAATTTTCCATCTAACCCAGCCTGGCTTTATTTTTGGCTGAATGAGGTTGAAGGGGCATGCTGCCTCTTTGACTCTGCCTACCCCTTTGGGGATTACGGGCGTGATGTTATGTATGTATGTATGTATATAATATTTTTTTATATAGAAATAGTACTGGATTAGGTAATAAGACTATTATTACCTAATAATGTGATTATATTACTTTAAGCAAATGCAGTCTATTCAATCGCTCGATATTTTTTTTGTACTTATATTTCATCTTAGTTATCTTAAATAGTTACAAATATATTACTTTATATAGAACATATATTTTCACTAGATATTAAGTACACAGTTAACTATAAGTAGTTAATTTTAACTTAATGCTATGAGGAGCGTAAACTGGTTAAACAAGCTACAAAATGTACAACAGACAGTATAAGGTAACTATGAGCAAAAACAACTTGTTTTTCTTTAAAGAAAGAAGATTTCATTGTACAAACAAAATTAAAACACGTATTATCCTTTGAATTGTAATAAACAGACATTAAATTCAGCACTTGAGTACACAATTTAACCCATAAACGTAGATATTTCGTTAGATTGGGCGACGCGTGTTTTTGTTTTGTAAATTAATTAATTAAAATTTGCATACTATCAATATTTTCATACTATAATTCTACCAATATTATCATTGTGAATGTTTGTGACAATTTTGGTGCCTACGTTTGTGGTTTAAGCACGCATAAACGTTGAAAGGGTTCAGGTCTCAACAAAAGATCTTAAATTTAACATTATACAGGCTATATTATCCCAAAAGAATCTTCAAAGTTTTTAATTCCTAACCCTAAATTTGCGCGGCAAAAGCTGAGGTACAACCTATCACTAAATAAAAATGATTTATGCTGTCAAGTTTGATGGCTTTGATTTGATTGATTGAACAGATAGCAAGATTTAGGTGCCACTCAATCTGAAAAAGTCTGATATCGTTTTGATCGTTGAGGAAGTAATTTTAATGAAACATGTGTGTTTATTACCTGCCGATTCTGATAGTAAAATTTATGTGTAATTGACAAAACTAACACCATAGAATGAACCTGGATTTTACTTATGCTTTGAATTATCCCAATAAAACTTCACGCCACTTCCCTAGCGGGGTAGGCAGAGAACAGGCGAATAAACGGTTAGTTAAATAGATATTACTATTAGATGCTTTACTATTCTAAAATGAAGATATAGAGCTTTTTCAAGTATAGTCTCAATTAATTTAGTAATTTTTAATTAGGGTTAGTTTTTGCCAGTATAAATAATAAATAAATATTTTGGTTAAGAATGTGTCAACTGTGTTTCTTGCCTAGGATGTCGTAAAAGGCGACTAATGGTATATCGGGTTTTGGATGTGATTGTATAGGCCAGTGCTTCTCAAACTTTTTATGCTATGGAACCCTTTTAGGAAGCGGAGTATTTGACGGGACCCTAGAACAGCGTGGGCGGCAGCGCGGGGGGGGGGGGGGGGGTGTTGTAATAATCGACTTTTAACGGATTTTCCCCCAGGAGTTATGATATTTATGAACCCCCAGAAAGACACACATTGAGTATAGCTGGTATAGGCGACAAGCTAGCCAAACTTTTGGCACTACTATTTCACAATTTTCCATCTAACCCAGCCCAGTTAAATTTTTGGCTGAATGTGGTTATTTATTTTATACAAAGTGGTTAATGGGGCCTGCTGCCCCTTTGACCTCTGCCTACCCCTTCGGAGATTATGGGCGTGATGTTATGTATTTTGGTTATACCTAAAATGTTGTGAATTTATATAAATCCATATTACTTAAAATATGACTTGATACATTTATCAGCTTGTGAAAGCTTTTACTACCAATAAAATGCATGCATGTTTGTAATTATGACCATGAATATTCTTTATAAGGTTTGTTTAATTTTGTGTATTAGGTGAACCTTGAAGAGGTAAAGGTCAGCATTTGTTAACAAATTAAACAACATATTTGATATTTGCATATAAGTGGTAATTTCATGTACTTAGATATATAATGGAATTAGATTTGCATGGTATATAGTGGTTGAGCGTTTAGTACTAGTGTATCAGTTTAAACGTTTATGTACAAGAGATCGTAACTTAAAATTAAAATTAATTTGCCCCATATTTAAAAAAACATGTGAAATTATAAATTTCAGAGCTTTCTTTCACCAAAATCGGTGTCACAAGTTTTATTGCAATTGGTGGCAACTTAAGGAGTTAATATTAACTAGCATTTTCCTCTGTCTACTGAACCAGTGATTACTCGTTATCTAGTAAGGTTAATACTACGAAAGCTTTAATACAAATCCCGCGTAAAAATTCGGCAGGATGTAAAAGCATGCATGATGAAGAAACAGTAAAAGTTTATATACTATTTATGTTTATATACAGACTATAATAATTACTTTATAACGGAAAACTTTAGACTTACTTTTCAAGGCGATCCCCGAGCTTGTCCGAGTGGTGCGTGTCTTTAGGCTTGGTGAGGTCGGCGTCGTAGAGCTCCCGCTTGAACCCGCGCCAGAATGTCGGCATCATCCAGACGAACCATGAGCGCGACAGGAAATTAGCTCGGAGGTAATTATTGCTCTTCTTCTCCCTTTCCTTCGGCGGAATCTTCTTTGGATCGCTGTTGTCTTTCCCACTGACCATTTTGATAGTTTATTTTAACTTACGAATAGATAACTAACTAGATTATAAAACAGTTCGCGTCCGGATACAGTACGCACTAATATTGCATTACAGGGTTTGCAACATTTTGTTTTGGGAACGAGATCGCGGCTGGGTGCTGGACCGGCGGGAAGCAGCGCGCGCGCAGAGTGCAGTGCGGGTGCGGAGTAAGCGCAAGGCGTGCCGTCCGACTGGCGGCCGCGTGCGGTATTGCTAGCTTATATGATCCAAGTAGCAACACACTGCTCGTCGCCGATGTCGTCTTTTCTCGCCTCTCGCCCCTTCAAGCCTTCTTAATTAGACCCTCCCTGCGATCAGCCTTGTTTAAAAATATTCGTCGAACTGTTTGACGTCTTTATTCTGTTGTAATGTTTTGTTATAAATTTTTATACACAGGGCAAGATGGTTCCTGCTATCTGCGGCAACGCCACTGCGTTTGTAGTACACGTTTGGGAAATATTTGTTAGATGCAAATTATTTCATTGGATGACTGAACTTACTTTACCAATACTATAATGCCACCCGCGGCACTGTATACCGATGCGTCTACTCTATACGATTCATTATCGCAACCTTTTTAGAATAAAGAGAAGGTAGGTATACATTTGTGTATTAGTATTTATACAATTCATGGTAATTTTCTAGCTTTTTATACGTGATCCATTTTAACGATGATCCTATGTTTAGAGATATTTCATATTTGAAGTTTACAGTTAGTGTAATCATATGACAACCAAACGAATCTTAATTAACACCACTCAATGAAACATATATTTTTTCTAGTTTTGAGAATTGTTGGTTTCTATAATTTTATTAACGTAGATAATCCTAAACCTAATGAATATGGTCTGGTTTTTTAATTTTTTTAACACTTCCAACAACTAGTTTGTATATTGGTTAAAATTATATTTCTGCGCATTTGTTTGGCGTAAAATTTTATCTTGTGACTGCGTAAGTGACTAAACAACGGCTTCAAACAAACGTAAGGGTGAATATCATCGTAAAGTGAATAGTAGGTAAACTAGGGTCACTTTGATTTTTGCTGGGAAAAGATTTATCAAATGCTCTAAACATCGCAAAGGAATAAAAAAAACAAAGGACGAGAACTATATTTTACCTATACTAGAAAACTGATCAACTCGGCTAGACTAGCCATAAGTACTTATTGATAGTCTGGGAAATTATAGTTAGCACTAGCTCTCTGCTAGTGCTGCTCTCTATACCGACAATAGACAGCGGTCAGAGGGTAGCAGCTCTGAGATCAGTATTTTAAACTGATAGATAGAGGAAAAAGATAGTAAGGTGTATGGGATTGTCACATGATTGCAGATCATAGCTGGAGTATTTAAAAATGATATATAAATATAAATTCATATAAAAAATTTACCAGGTTTAATGAATATTAGAAGTTATAAAATATTCTCTTTCTTTCATATTATATTGATTTTTGTTATAAAATTACGCAAGGAATCGCACAATTATTTTAAATTGAAGTTATTCTCCGATTTAAAATAATTGTTTAAAATAATTCAATAATTGCTATTAAAACTCATAGCTTCATAAATAGTTTGCACAAAATTATCTGTAATCATTTCTACATATTATATCAAGGGCAACAATGCCACTCTTGATCAGTAATTGTTGGTGTTAAATGATTGAAAAACTATTCAAGGTTATGTTAAGGTTAAGGTACAGTAAAAATATTAAAATTAATTATTGCGATTATTATTTACCTTTATTTTTAACTTTTTTAGATAAAAGACTCGTTTTTGACTCGGCTTTGAGTTAGATTTCCAGGTAAACAAGTTCGATTAGTTTAACAATCCTATGAGATACCCAAATTGAAAATTGCATTATGGACGATCTGGAAAAAGGGTATTCCCTTATACATTCAATATCATTATAATTGTTTATTTACACATAGATACGTGGGAATTATACAAGCATCATGAGATTCTGTCTCTATATAAAAAGATAACAAGTAGGTACATCCTTATATTTGGTTTGCGTATTTAGATTACAAAGCTTTATTATATTTTCACCGTAATGTACTACTGTACTAGCACTAATATGTACATAATTCCACGTACATATAATTACTATAAAAGAAAGAAAAGTGGTCTATATAAGACACAATATTAGCCAATATGGGATTCTCAAAGCGTTATTTTGTTTCTATAATCTCAGGAAATATCAGATACCGATTAACTGTTTTTATGCACTTATACTTGCAATAAAGTACTACATTGCAGAATTTCCAAGTATATCAATAATTAGCATTCTACTAAAATATAATGGCGAAAATAAATTTGTACGTCTGTTATGTCTTCACGTCTAGACACACTTAATCGACTGTATGTATGTACGTTACCTCATAGGTTTTAGTATTGTGTAGAAGGTAGGGCGGAGTAACCAAATAGACAGAACTTTCCTTACGAATAATAAAAAGGGCAAAGGAAGTATATCTGCACTTTTCATCCCAGAAAAAATAAGATTTCATAGGGCACGCAATCTTATCCTTCGCCTTTTTTCACTGTCTCGGTGGCGCATTCGGTAATGACCCTGCCCCATGCGCCAAGAGTTCGATCCCAACTAATGACAAACATTCGTGTGATGAATACTAATGTTTGTTCTGTGTCTGGGTGTTAATATCCAATAATTAAGTACCACTGTTGATTCTGATATGCGTAACATAAGTGCCTAAGCTCGGAGTCAGATCAATGTATGTGATGTAGTCTGATATTATTTAAAACTTATTTTATTTATTTAATACAAGATAAAATTAAATATTTTTTTATGAAAATAAAACTGATCAAAAACGAATTAATTAGCAAAGGCCCGCGATCGAAGGAATTTGCGAGGAATTACATGCTCTAGACTGCCATTACAATATTTTTTGTTTCAGTCAAGTTCTATACCTACTCGTAGTTGATCACTGTAACATGTGACCATTGTATTTGTTTTAAATCTCGAGTGTAGGGACCGAAAAAATTAACTGGTTACCCTTGAACTATGTTGGTGCAATCGTCAAAACAAACTAAGTACTTAAAGTGATGCGTAGAAGAAATACTCACTTATTTGTATTAAACCAGGTTCAATATCAGTCCATACATATAATATAGCAGAATTGGCTTCAATATTATTAGGTATGTTACATCACTGCGTTTAAGGCACATCCGGCCCGTTTCAATAAGTTAACTTGAAATTAATTTCCCTATTAAAACCATTTCAGATAGCTAATGCAAACATAACATGAACGCTTATAAAGGGAAAAATAGATTCGTAAATTGTGCTGTAATGACTCCATAATGCTAAATTCTGTAAAATAGTGCAAAATCAGTACTTATTTCACAAAGGAAATAAAACTTAACATGACTACATTAAGTTACCTTTTAATGTTTAAACCAAATCAGCCAAATTAAATTAATAAAAATAGATCTCATTTCGAGAACTTTCTAGCCTGACATGTATATGCTTGTTTACTTTAACAGATATAATTTCGAACGATTTACCTACAAATGAAAACTCAGTGTCATTATATTGAACATCCACAACCTGGAGCCCTAATAAGAGGCCGAGCTGTCAACACTACATTGTATGCCGGTAGCTGATGGACGACGTAATAGTGGGGTACGTACTTATTCCGGTGTCGTGTGATCTTCGCGCTGAATTGTATTGTAGTGTGCACTGGACAGTGGGGTCATCAGTCTGGGCGTCACAATGCGTCCGTACAATACCTTCACAATACCACCAATACGCTCTATTGACAGGCCGCATCACGGCCGATTGCCTACATCTGTTGCTTCCTTAGTCGGTACTACCTACGTGTTTGAATAAACTACTTAAATGTCTTAGTACAATAGGTACAGAAGGAATAATAATTTGGGTTATATAAGCATGCCTTGTGATGTGATACAAGCCACGGAGTGTATTTATAGAAAAAAAAGATAATAATATGTACCTACACAGGTATATTGACATGCACAGTACTTGTATGTAAGTATATATGTTTTTTTCAAATTAATTGAAGTATTTACCAAATTCCAACATTACCTCTTACATATAATTAACATACAGTGTGTTACTTTGAATGTTAGTAACAAATGATTATGTAGGCAAGTAAATTAAAAATAACTGTAAAGGCCAAAGGCCTTCTAGAGAGAACAACATATTTATGTTTATAAAAATATTGTTGTACAGTTTCGCTACTTTCACCCTGGTGCATTTATAATCACGTTTGTAAAAGGTGACAAGCCGTATAAAGAGCTAAACGTGGGCATGTCTCCTCATCGTAGCTTGATTTGTTTGTCCATCGTACAGTATAGGTAATGTCAGTAAATCATCCTACGGTTACAATGGTCATTTTCCGTTTATGAATTTTTTTTTATGTTTCAAGAGATTCTAGTGTTCGGGATCATCCGACATGTAGGTGGCTGTTTTATTCTTTTTTTTTAATAATGGGCAATAATAAATCCTAGTTTTTAAACACACACATTATCAGAGTTGACAGTCAAGATTATATATATCAGATGAAGTAATATAGGCACGCATCGTATTGGATCTTTTAACAACAAAATGTTCATTTTCAACTTAACATTTCGTTTTGGAATTTCCCCTTTCCTGTTACTTGATTTTAAAATATCGCCCTTTCGACAGTGCGACGCTCAAGAATTTCTGTTTTGCAAACTGGCTAAGAATAAGATAAGATATTCTTAGCATACCTATACGAAACCTGAAACCTTTTTGTACTGAATCGTCACTAGAATCATTTGTAATAGTTTTATACCATGTTTGATTTTCACGAAATAATGTTTACAATACTTTAAATCATGTAACATCTAACTAAAAACTGAATGTCAGTGTTCATCGCTGGTCACAAGGTCACAAGGTCGTTTAGTCCCGTTAGTATTATTTAAGCGCAAAATACTCGCGTTCAGTACTGTGTTAGGTTAACAAGGCAGCACACAAAGCTTTTAACTTCGGGATATTTTGAGATATACGGATAAGCCCTGCTGTTGTTTGTTCTATTGTGACGATGATGGCCGCCTTTCTGGTCGCCATTGGCGGCTCCACGCGAGGCACGACACTTTGATGCAATCAATCCAGATGGAAAAAACCAACCGAAGTACGAATAAGAGACCAAGCCTAGCTAACGGATCTTTGCTTTGATTAATATTGTCCTCGATACTCAGCTTAATTATAAAGCATTTTTTGTTCGATGTTGTCTCTTTGGTAATTGGATCAGGTGCTAATCTTTTCCAATGACCTTGGAGATAGACCTCTGCTGTACTCTTGTTTATTACGCTAGTTAAGAGCACGTGAATGGGCTAAGATAAATATAACAATTGGGATGTTGACACCATTTATATTTAATTTTGTAATATCAATTCTGTAAAAGAAAGTATCGTAGTATGTTATAAAACCTTATTGATTTTAAATTCTATTTAGTCTACAATTTTAAATTTTACAAAAACAGCTTAAAATTTAGTCAGTTGACTATACGAACTAGCGACGTCATATGTTGACAAGCCCATACAAAATCTACGAAGTGATTGCGTTTTGACAGCTTTTAAAAAGTATCTCAATTGACTTGCCAGTCAACATCCCTGTGACTTTGTAAAGGTAATTTATGATCTGTGTGCGTCTGTGATCTGTATCGTATACTCTAGATCAAAATATCTACTATATCTACTACATGGTAGAAAAAGCAAAGAAAGGTATCTATCATCATAAACATACGTAGAACACGAGGCTGACAATAGAGAATATGTAGATCTAATTAATAATCCATATCTATATCTAATTTTATCAATATTGTGATAAAAATAAGTAACAGGTATAGTCAATATCTAGTCTCTTTTCCAATAACTTTATTATGCGTTGACGTCAATTAATTAAGTACAGCTGGAACCACGTGTAATTGTTTTTTCTAGGTATAACTATTCTGCTAGTTGCTACTCATAAGTAGATATTAAATAAAACCGCACTAGTTATATTTCCTTTTATGATATCTAAGATGCTAGATATATTTTCAATGCCTTTCAGTTACGTCATTTAGAATAATAAAAGCGTATGGAATATAGATACGCTATAGAATATAGATTCCGATGTCTGTATTTCTATGTCTTATAATCATTATATTTAATTATTTGCAGGCAGGAAATTTTGTTCCGTTTCAATAACAACATCTTAATAAACATAGGTACGACATCAATTTGTATTGACTGAGCTTTTTTCTCTCAAATTCGTCTAATAATATAACAAACAATATTGGCACACCAGTGCTGCATGGTGCAATATCGGAAGGAGGATCGATAGACAATTTTACCCGAGGCCACCTACATATAACTATATATTTATTAAAACTAGCTGTTGACGACGTCCTTGTCCGATGATTAAAATCAGTGAAATTCATGTTAAGTAATTCGGTTTGGATCCAAGTGTCCGTAGGGAATGTATCTAATTAATGTCATGGTTCCATTGACACCACACGGTGGAAGAAATACAATTAAATTATGAGTTAATGTAGATATATTTTGGGAGAAGTTGTAAATTATTGACTCACAACGGTTTATATAATTTTAATATTTGTACGTTACACGTACGTACAAAAGTCACCTTTGTCAATTTGAGAATAATTCCAAAAATTGTTGTTCAACTTACCCATTAAACTACTATGTTACTCAACGGTAGGTAGGTAATAAATAGCCTTATCAAGACACGTGTCTGAAATATGATAATCTGATCATCTTAATTTTATATTGTTATTTTATACGACATCCATAATAAATGCTTTCTCTCTACTTACTTACTGTACAATGATAATAGGTACATACGAGTATGATAATGTGCAATGTAAATATTTGTGCAGCTTAGTAACGTAATGATGACAAATGAAATCATACTCTCCATTGGATGGATGGTAGACTATATTGAATCACATTGATCACTTGGATTCAGGTGATTTTGATGATAATGTTGGGGACAATATGAAAAATAAACACTATGAATAACAAAAAAATTTTTAGATGGGTACTAGATTTATGACAACATTTTCCATGTCTATTTTCATAACTGAATACGATAGAGCTTTATTATTTCTGTTTTTAGAAAACTAGTCTTACAATAAAAGTGTCGTGTCACCTGGGACTCGCTAAGCTGATATCTATTAATGACTTGGAACTGGCGATGCGAAATCATCTTTAAAAAGAGCACCATAAAAGTTCATGGACTGGGAGTAAGTTCTAATAATAGCCGCATCGCCTTTAAGGTAAGGTTGGTAACGTTTGGACCATTAGCGGAGGGCCCGGGCGCCGGCGCCAGCGCAGGCGGCACAGGTGAGACGCCGCCGGCCATTTTATATCTTTCACTTTTTATCTTCAGTTCATTGCATCTAGGCGCGTCTGCAATAGACCCCACATTCACCGAGCACTAAGTGTGCGTGTCGAGTATGACACACATTAATGATTTTGAGAGCGCATGGTTATTATAAATATAGTGCATGTTACTATGCAAATGCATCATGTTAAAAATACTTGATATTTCAGGTTCACCATATTTGCGATTATTGTAATTAATGAGATTGTTAAATTATTCTCAGAAGTTACAGTGAGGGGGTAATTTTAAGTTGATCATCTATCTCCTTAACTCGTTATACGGTATACCTACAGAGATAACTTTTGGCTTCTATCAACTCCGCAATGTTTTACATAATGCATTTTTTATTTTCATCTTATACCTATACAAATTTACAGCGACTGAACAGACACACTGTGTCGTACGACAGATAAATATTTTCTCATCATTACTTCGAGTAGGTTTGTAAAGGGTGATTTGATTGAGTAGCGAATACTAGAGTTGTAAGTAGTGTGTCGTGAAAGCCTTGACGGTGTGTTGAACACAGGTTTTACATCATGCAGATTGCAGAATTAAATGCTAGTTAGGTGATGTAGAAATATTCTGCGATTATTGCTATTAAATTGGACCTAACACGTAACACGTTAGAATTTATATACTGTGCTGGTAATTTTAGCTTGTGATTATATAGAGCTGTAAAATTTTTGATAGAAGCAAAATCATGGTGGTTTTACCTATAAAAAAAATCCTGGAATAGGTACCTATTGAAGTACATCTTTGAATCCATCATCTATCATAATGTTGTGAAACTTTTTCGTATCCAATTATTTGGATAGAAAGACAATAGACAATTCAGCGTTCAGCAAATTACACTAAAATGTTCTTCTTTGTGTCACTGTCAAAAAAATTGGAAAAAATGTTAGCAAAATTTCTATGATTTTGTTTGTATTTTTTATATTTCTATAAATTTTAAATAAAATTATTTCAAACGGACGATTATGTTCTTCATTACTTGTTGAATGTTTTCTGAAATTCGGGAGAAATAATGTTCAAAGAGTCACATTGATTATAGGGGCGAAAATATGGATCAGGCAAGAACAGTTTAAATACAATAACAGTAGAGATATACATACTTATATAATATACTTTTTAGTACATTTGAAACCCGAAAACAATTTGAACAGAATCGTTAAAAGAATAGATTGCTATAGTTTTTATACCATGTTATAATTTTAACAAATAATTTTGTGCAAAACACGTACGCGTCTAAGGTGCAAAACCTTAATTAAAACTGTATGGCACGGGTGCATCACTTGTCATAAAGTGGTCACAAGGTCGTTTAGTCCCGTTAGTATTATTTCTAATAAGCGCAAACGCCTTATTAAACGCAAAACCATGCTGCCGGAGGACGACGAGGCAACACAAAAAGCTTATAATTTTGTGAGTTTTTTGAGATACCATTATAATTTTTTTTATACTGATTTTTTGAATAAATATATTTGACCCGTGTTTTAGTTTTCGTTTATACTGAAATTGGCCTTATATACTTTATACATTAACATTTACTTATTATAAATTTTAAACGTCTTATTCAGCAGCACCGAAAAGTGTTTCATAAAATTTCAAATGCACAGAAATAAAATTATAGAGAGATAGGGAGAATTATGTGCTTAGGTAATATTTAGTTGATAAGAGAGTAGATGTAGGTAGGTTAAAAATAAAAGACAAAGTGTGTTAAAGGCAATACTAACTACGACATTAATATATTTATTCAGCCTTATTCAAAACTTGGTTTAGACCTATGAAAATAATGAACAACATTATTTAAATCTACGTCACTGAAAACAAATATATCTTGTTCGTCTATTCCTATTGACTAGGTTTAAACTAAGTTTAAGTTTTTTGCAATAAGGATAATCCCGTCTAATGTTTTATATTCATAGATTCACAAGAAATGTGCTGATCAAGAAGATTCGTCTGTGCTGAGGCAACAAACGTCTATGGGTACTCTTATAAGTTGGAACATTGCGAAAGCAATTGAAGCTAATCCTAACATTAATTTGAAAGTATGTAATATCTAGAACGTTATTCGTGAATTATATTGTTTAGGATGATATGTTTAATGATTTATTTTTATCTTTAACCGACTTCATTTCCTGACGACTGTTTTCTAAACAATGATTATCCTACATCTAGGTAGCGTAATTAATTGTAATTTTTAATTTTCCTTTAACTCAATAACATGTTTTTGATCGTGTGCGATATAACTACTATAAATTTCTGTTTTACAGTAACTAAATTAGTTTTGATTGGATTAAACTGTTTTGTGCAGTCTGCCATAAAAGCGACTCAGCAGAGGCTGCAGAAAGATAGCCGTGACGTCACGTCTTTGGTATCGCAGAGCCCAGAGGAGCAGTACCTGGCGTGCGCTCTGCTGGCCTGGCAGCAGTTGGGCCACAGTGAGGCAGACAGTCTTCATCAGTACGTGATTTACCCGTTTTTCTGCTAGTAAATGCCTCAAATCTATATATGTGTAAATGATTGATAGACGGACGGAAGCGACAGAGGTAGATAAATCATTACCCTCTTGGTCTTCTAAAGTTCTAAAGTTCTGTGTGTTGGTTTCCGCACTTAGTCCTCAGGGGGACCATTGTGCGTGAGCCATGGCGGCCGATCACTCCAGCCAGCCCACCTCCCTCCAGAAACAGATGAGTCTTCCCAGTCTACTCAGGGCGTCCGCAAGTGATTCCGGTGTACCGATAGTCTCCTTGCGGATTTGGGCGACGCCCGTGCACTCAAGGAGCACGTGCGCCACCGTTTCCTCTGCCTCCATGCACGCTCTGCACAGAGGACTGTCTGTTATGCCTAGTGTGTGGAAGTGTTTGTTTAGTGAGCAGTGTCCGGTGATGGTCCCCGACACCAGTCTCAGGCTATTTCTGTCCATGCGCAGAAGGCGCTTGGTCAGTTTTATGTCCAGGGATGGCATAGCTTCCTTGGATTGCCTACATCCTGGTGTCGAGGTCCAGCATTTTGTCGCTAGTGTTTGTGTGTGTTCTCTTAGCCAGATCCTCCACTGGTTGAAGGGAATGGGTACTATGGGTTCTGGACCCACGGCTTTGGTGTTTGAGCCTCTTCTGGCCAGTTCATCAGCCGCATCGTTACCAGCTGATCCACTGTGTCCTTTGATCCACTGTAGTGTCACTGTGTTACGGTTTATTACCGTGACGCGTTCTAGAGCGTTGTGACATTCTAGTATTAGTCTTGACGTGATATGGTTTTTCTTTAGGGATTGGAGAACCGAGGCACTGTCAGAGAGTATGCGGATTTGGGTTTCTGTGACTTTTCTGGCCTCAATGGCGTGTACTGCTTTGATAATGCCAACACATTCCGCTTGATAGACTGTATTGAGCATCCCTAGGGGTCTAGATATGTTGATGTTTAGGTCAGCTGAGTGCACTCCCACACCAGTGCCCTGTTCGGTTTTCGATCCGTCAGTGTATATCCTTAGTTCTTGTGGTCCTGAGCAGTCATGTTGCTCTGCTGTGAGTTCAATGTTGTAATGTTTTTGGAAGCAGTGTGTTATCAGGATTCTGTCGCTGGGTGATGCCAACATAGGTTGTTGGTCGATAGCATCCTCCTTTATGCGTGTATGTTTGATTCTGGAATCCCTGTTTAGGGTGCCGGATATTTCCAGTCTGAAGGTCGCCATGGTCGCCTCTTCTTTTACAATAAGATGCAGAGGTGGTAGCCCCAGCATCGCCTGTAGAGCTGCGGTGGGTGCTGTTTTCATGCTGCCAGTAATTGCTACACAGGCGTATCTTTGTAGTTTTTCAAGGTCTTTCTGGGCTGTGCTCAGATTGGTTCTGGGCCACCAAACTAGGGAGCCATATGTTATGATTGGTCGGATGACTGTGGTGTATAGCCAGTAGGTAGTTTTGGGGCTTATGCCCCAGTTCTTGCCTAACAGTCTTTTACATTGCCATAATGCTATACTGGCTTTTGTTGTGATGTGCTCTGTGTGTTTTGCCCAGTTCAATTGTTTGTCCAAATAGATGCCCAGGTATTTGGTTTCAGTTGATAGGCTTAGAGTAGTTCCGAAAAATCGCGGTAGTTGCAGTGGTGTCGGTTTCCTTTTCTTTGTGAAGAGGACAAGTTCTGTTTTGGTAGGATTTACTGTTAGTTTGTACTCCTTGCACCAATCCTCTACTATCTTTAAGGCTTGGCGCATGAGGTTGCAAAGTGTGTTTTCATGTGTGCCATTTATTATTATTGTTATGTCGTCTGCGTAACCCACCGTGAAGTAGCCTTTATCATTTAGGCGTTTGATTAGGCTATCTGCCACTAGGTTCCATAGTAGTGGCGAAAGCACTCCTCCTTGAGGGCATCCCTTCGCCACAATTGCTCTTGTGGTGTCGTTCACTGTGACTTGTACGGCTCTGAGTCTGAGCATATTTGTGATCCATCCTTGCAGGGTCGAATCTATGCCGTGTTCTTTGAGGGCTGCGTTGATGCTATGGAAATTGGTTTTGTCAAAAGCGCCTTCTATATCAATGAAGGTCACTAGTGAGGAGCATTTGTGATCTACTGCACATTCAATCTTGGAGATCACGTTGTGGAGTGCGGATTCTGTTGATTTTCCTGTGGAGTAGGCGTGTTGTTGTTTGTGTAGTGGAAATTCCCGAAGAGGTCCGTCCCGGATGTGTCGGTCACAGAGTCTCTCAAGGGTTTTTAATAGGAAAGATGTTAGACTTATTGGTCTGTATGCTTTAGGTTCTGTGTAGTCTGTTTTGCCTGGTTTGGGTATGAATATAACTTTTACCTCGCGCCATGCGAGTGGTATGTATTTCTGTGCAAGACATGCTTGGTAAATTTTGGCCAGCCATGGGATGAGGAGATCTGCTCCCCATTGAAGTAGGGCCGGGAAGATGTTATCCAAGCCTGCCGATTTGTATGGTTTGAAGGTTGTTATTGCCCATTTTATTCGTTCTTTCGTTACTATATTACGAGCTCTGGACCAGTCCAGGTCGTTTGGTGTGTGTAATGGCTCGTTTGCCCATGTTCTGTCCTCGGAGAGGTTGCATCCCGGGAAGTGTGTTTCTAGGAGTATCTTGCTTGTTTCATGGTCTGATTTTGTGAAGGTATTGTCTGGGTTTTTCAGTGATCCGAGAGTGCGGTCCTGTTCGGTGGATAGGATTTTCCTTACTCGTGCGGCTTCACTGTTTGATTCAATGTCTTCGCAGAATTTTCGCCAGGCTACTCGACTGGCCTTTCTGATTTGTTTTTTGAAGGTATATTGTGTTTCTTTGTATAGGTCCCAGTCTGCTGAGAGTCTGGAGTTTTTGGCTTTGTTGAATTGTTTGCGCACCTCGACCCTGAGCTTTCCGAGTTCTGCGTTCCACCAGGAGTTTCCCTTGCTCCTGGTGTTTGGATCATTCAGTTTGCAACAGGCGTGGTAGGCCTCAATTATGTATTCTGAGAGCATTGTTACTGTGTTTTCAAGTTGTTTGGGATCTGTAATGTTTGTGAGTGTTTGGTGCCTGGTTAGTAGAGAGGCTAGTAGCCGTTTGTAGCCAGGTACGTCTGTACGTCGTGGGTTGCGTCTTGGTTCAGGTTTTTTGGTGTTTGCTACTAGCGAGAAACGAATCCTTCTGTGATCCGAACAGGAGGGCTCGTTAGAGACGTGCCAGTTTGAGATTAGCTTACCCGCGCCTTCTGAGGCTAGCGTTAGGTCAATAATTGTCTGACCGCGAGCAGTGACCCAGGTTGGTTCAGAGCCGCGGTTTACAATGTTGAGGTTAGTGGAGAAAAGATATGTGCATAATACTTCACCTCTAGTGTTGGATTTGTTACCACCCCACAAGGGGTGATGAGCGTTTGCGTCTGTGCAGATGACAAGGTCCAGGTTTGCATCTTCGCAGTGCTTCACCAAGTCGGTCGTCATTTTTGATGGGCAGTCCTCATCCTCGCCTGGCATGTAAACGGAGGCTAGGACGATGTCGGGTGTGTCACCGTCAGTTTTGATTCTGACGGCTGTTTGGTCTCTGGAACAGAACTGTGTAAGTGTTGTGGTAGGTATATCTTTTGGTAGGTAGGCACAAGTTCGTGGTTTGTCCTCGCCTCGTGTGTCGAGAATTAGCTTACCTCCGATGTTGTTGAGGCCGCATATTCTGTTGTTCCTGATCCACGGCTCTTGGATCAGTGCTATAGTCCGGGGTTTCATCTCCAGCGCCCTGCGCAAGCAAGCCGTGGCAGTCTGGCTGTGCTGGAGGTTGGTCTGTATGATGTTGAGGGGATCTGGTGTGGGCGTCGTCGGCGGTGGGGTTGAGTTATGAGGAGAGTGATCCAGTGGAAAGTTCTCCCCCGTCCTCTAGCCCATGCCGGTCGTCGTGCGGCGACGAGGCGAGCAGCTGCTCCGTCCATCCTGGTGACGTGGGTGGAGCGCTTGCAGCTACGGCGTCAGCCATCGCCGCTTTGGCCATCTCCTCCTCGAGCTGTGCCATCGTTGCCTCGTGGTCAGTCGGTGTCGGTTCCGTCGGTTCTGTCGTGGTCGTAGTCTGGGTGTCTGAGGGTTGGGTATTGGGGTAGAAGCGTACGTATATTGAACCCAGTAGGTACGATACACGACGCTCCCGCCCCAAGACCTTTTCGACTTCGTCCGGTGGGATGCCCAGGGTCAGGTATGTCCCTTGGTTATCACCACCGACTGATGTCGCCCTGTACAGAGACCACCTCCCGATGTCATACCATGTGTTCTGACGAATCAGAACACTTTGGAGTCGCGCAATGTCCCCATTATATCTGGGTACGAAAAGCGCTGCTCGGACACGGGTCGGCACGTCGGACTGTTTCATTACCGTCAGTGTGGCGTCAGTGTTCGGAAGTTTTATTTTGGGCACGTTTTGGGTCAACCAAGTCAGGGCACCATCGTCCTCGCACCACATCTGCACCGTGCCGTCCGCTATCCGTGGATAACCGCGGAAAGCCGGGAGTGGGTTCGATGGGTCAGCGTCCATGACGAGGTCTTCAAGTCTGAGCTTGATGTGCTCGGCTTCGTCAGTGGTCATGTCTCGTGTAGAGGGCGAGAGGCAGATTGCTACGGCGAGCCGCGCAGGAATGTCCTTTGTGGCCCGTGCGTAGGTCCTCTGTTCTCCTTTAGCGGTCTGGATTCTTATCCGCTTTGCATCCCCCTGGAGCGTACTCGGCGAAGCCGTGTCGTCCGGGCGCACCCTCTTCGCCGCTCCCAGGCCACTAGGGCCAGGTTGCGGTTCCGAGGAGCTTGGCTTGGTGTTCTGTGCCATGGACACCGCGTGCAAGAATCCAGATCGCTTGCCTCGTTTCTTTTTCTGTGGCGTCATGTGAGTCGTATGGGTACGGTTCCGGTCGCCGTCCCCAGATGGTTCCGGTACGGGCAGTGATTTTTCGCGCTGAGTTTCCCCTTCGCGTACTCGTCCCTGTCCGTGTGTTTCCGCGTCCGGCTGCTTTTCGCGCTGGGTATCCCCTTCGCGTACTTGCGGCTGGTCGCGTACTCCTTTGTAAGCAACCGTCTTTGCATCGCGCTGGCTATTGCCTTCGCGGATTTTGCGCAAACGGTTGTTTAGGTCTCGCACTCTGTTCTGGATCTTTCCGCGCTTACGCTTGAGCAAACGTACTTCGTCCACAGAGATAAAGCCGGAACCACCAGCTCCAGCTTCCTTTCCCGACCCGTGTCGTTCGGAGTCAATATCCCGCAGTCTTGCTTCGATCCTCTCGCGCTGGATTGCCAGTGCGCGAAGTTCGCCGTCAAGACTGGGGAGTTGTGCGTTGTCAGTGTCATTGTCAGGGTTGTTTGTTACACTCTTCCGAACGATGTTCTGTTGCCAGGCCCTCGTGGAAGGTGTAGTCTTTGTCTGGGTAGGCGCAGAAGTCGCAGCCGTTTTTGTGTCAGTTGGCGCGGTGGTCGCAGCCGTGGATGTGTCAATTGGCGCGTGAGTCGCAGCCGGTGTTAAAGGCGCTAAAGCAGCCTGCCGCGCAGAAGGCGCGACATTTGTACGCAGATTGGTGCCCCCCCCCCAGATTACGACGGGGGCAGACCGATGAATCGGCATGGGATTCCCCGGCATTGCCGGGACCCACCTGGGGAAAATCTTTTTCCTCATTCTGCATATTCTGATTTTTGGGGTGGGCTTTTTTGGAAAAGAGGTTGCCCCTCCTCTTGGACCGAAAGGAAGAGGAAATGGAAAGAGGGGAGGAGGGTATGGGTAAGGGGATCAGAGGAAGTGGGTTTGGGTTACCCTAGGCCTGGGATTTGACTTTTGGGAACTTCTCTTGTCCGGGGCCCCTATTGGGCACTCCGGACGCGGGGTCGACCAAATGGTCGGTCCCGCAGCCGGAGCTAGGCTATCCGCAACCTGCCATCCCGCTCGGTCGCAAGAGAAGAAGTGCCCGGCAACTCGAGCCCATTCATCTCTGAACAGTACTCGAGTCACCGCCGAGGTCTTTTTCCATGTCATCCGGGATTCCCACAGTACGTCTTTAACCTCACGGTTAGTCGACGCTTTCATCTATACGCACAATCCATAAATTTATTTTTGGTTGCCCTCTTCCTTTCTATCCACTCGCATTCATATTCTTCTCTCTTTGTCACTTATCCTTTTACTTTTTGCATCACATACCCGTACCATTATATTATATCCGATTAACAATATGAGATGGTGGTAGGTACACAAAAATAAATAATGTAGAACGCCCCGGTCTACCGTCAACTAACTGTCATCCTTCCAGTTTTAGCCGTATTAAGGCTCCGACGCTGTGAGTGTCGAGGGTGATTCTAAATTAGCAAGAGGGCTAAGTATAGAAGTGTAGGCTCAAGGTGCGCCCCGCCCAAATAACCCAATACCGAAGGACTAGTTTTATTACTAGTTGATGAAAGCCTGAACTTAGTTACATGATGGTGTTGCAAGTATTAATTTGCAAGGAAACAAATGCTCAAAATTAATATAATTTCTAGTAATGCAGGTCCATTCTGTCATTACATATGTTAATATTTTCAAAATGCATGCGGGCTCAGTGATCACGAGATCCAATTAACGTGAATGTCACTCGGCAATCACAAAGTAAGGACAGAAATTATTGCAAGTTTTCTAATTATTGAATTGCACTTATTCCAATCCGGAATGACGTTGATACTTCATGATTTATATGTCATGGTTGCAAAATATCTAAGTATCAATACGTATAGTTTGTCTTCGGAAATGTGTTGGAATGAAATGAACAGCGGAAATTGCTATATAAATCGTCCGCACTCCAACATTTAACAGGACGTGGATCGATACGCATTATAATTTATTTTGTAGGTTCTTGGAAACAAAGCAAAATCAGTCCAGACAATCAGATGGAATACCAAGTGTAGAGTATAAGACGGTGCCGAAAAGACCGCAGCTGAGTCCCGGAAGTTTTATCAGCTACGAAGACTCGACATTTTCTAAGGGAGCTGGTTCATCCAGCTACGACACGTATTCGCTGGCAGGCCCCGTCGTCAAGTTACCAGTGGATACCAAGATCGTGATGCGTCTCGACAATACGCCCACTCAACGACCTGCAAGAAAAAAGCCAGAAAAAGATATAATGAACAAAATTGACGCTGTAAGTCACTTGGTCTCTTAATTAATCACTAAAATACAATATATACCTACAGTCTGTATTATTACATAGCAATACTAGCTGTTACTGTTGCCTAGAATTTTTTTTTGTAAGTACATCGATGATTTACCTACTTCGTTTAATTACCTAAATTAAAACAAAATAATTTATGTTAGCGTCTAGGGACAGATGATACTTAGTAGGTAATAAGTACTAGGTACCTACTATTGCTATTGGGTACGTAGAAGTAGTGACTTCAATTGATGGATTATTCTGTAACAACAATATTTATCGAAAAGTAGAGTATATGCTTTTGATTAATTAAAATTTCATAGACTAGGATTCGCAGTTTTTATTATTCACAACGTTGTGAGAATATTTATATTATTCAGATTTTCAGATATAGAAATCTTCATCATACTAAATAATTAAATGATAATTTATGTAAATACCTATAACAATTAACTTGTTAGCATTCTAAGGAGCTTATAACCTACGTCACAGTGACGATTTGAACAGCAATTACAACTCTGAAACGTTTTGCTTTTATAACTTCAAATGGTTATCAGGTATATTCATTTAGCTTCCGTATGAATGGCACATTAACCATAACATCATTTAATATTATTCTTGCTTATAGTTGCAATTTAATTAAATTCTTTAATAATATATATTTTATAGGTATCTACCTAAGTATGTTGTGCCGAGCTCTAAATTAAGTATGAAATCTGTAGTTCTGTAGACAGCTATAAAGTCTACCAGCACATCATCGATTCATGACACAAAACCTGTTTATAGAGTAATCTTATAGATATTATGTTATTTACATAGATAATATTGTATAAATCAATACCTAGATCAAATTGATTTACGTTTTATGTTGAGATTTTATTATTTATCATACATTTATGTACGTAGTACTATAAACTACTCAGAGCAGATGTTTACTAATATCACAAAGTTATTAATCTTTATGTCTGTCTTGGCTAATTACAACAGGTACAGAAAATTATATAAGTAGGTAGTACCTATCTTAGTTATATTCTTTCCTTTCATTTAGCAAAAAATATCTACTGTATCCGAGGGATAGACTAATTCAGCAACGCAAGGAAAAGCTAGTTATCAATAAAGGTGTTTTAGGCTTGCTGTATGGAGTCTGCCTGCTTGGAGAAGCTGACTCAGTTGGATAAGTCTACGACGGAGCTGCGTACACGCGCTGAAAGATTAGCCCGTAGAGAGGCTGAGCGGGTCGAGTTGTTGGAGCGCGCAGAGGCGGCGTGGAAGGACCTCGAACTTGGATACCAGCGGCGGCTGGCGATGGCCGAGGAAAAAGAGGAGGACATGGCGAAGCACGTATGACATGTTGCATTGATCAGTATTATGGTAGGAAGTTACTTAGAGTCGAAAGACAGGCGGTCGACGTTAGTCACTGAATGTAGACAAGGTGTACGGTTCCGGAGCTGACGAAAAGTACCGGTATTTACCTATCGTTTGTACAAAATGTGTTGACTAAATGTATAGCCCGGTTAGGCTCGGTCGCAGCCTGAAATTTTGGAGGGGGTCACTAATTATAGGTAATACAATATGTCGAGTAAATTCGACCTTATTGCACAATACACAGTTTAAGTGAGAAACAAAAATGGCGCCATTGCGTAGTGTCATTTCACTTTACTTATTTACATACTGTTTCTGAACAATTTATTAGGTTAGGTTATAATCACAAATTTATTGGCACAATACACTGCAAATTCCATTGACATTGACAACTTAAAGCGAGAAACCAAAATGGTAAGCATCAATTAGGCATTTCTATGACGTGACTTAGTGATGTTACCGAAAATAGTTAAGTCAAATATATTGTTGTCTCTTTTTACGTGCAGTATTGTAGGCTTGTTAAAAAGAGATAGATAGAGGTTTATGAATACAATATCGATATAAATCATATTTGTATAGCAGATTGTTCGTAGAACTAATATGTCGTCTCCATTGGTTTTAGTACTCAGAGGTTTCGTCACTAAAATACCCAATGTCGTTCTCAAATAGGTGATTTTTTACATGATTAGCGACACCTTCTACCTGCTTCTACTTCTTACGGAATCATGGTCTCGTGTAAAATATATTTTAAATAGGTTGTTATATTTAAAACTCCATTATATCACATTTTAGGTATGTGTTGACGTTGAACAATGACGAAAATGTTTGGTCGTAAAGCGATTTACATTGGCACCATTACATCAGCACGTGGCTTAGCATTAAGAGCGACTGTTTCCGGGAATCGAGAACAAATATGACGACTATTATTATTATTATTCATCTTTCATGCGGGAAAACGAATGGTATATGCGTTTTTATAACGAACTTGCGCATCATGCATGCATAGCGTGTATCGTCGAGATCATAGCTAGATAAGTAATTAAATGTTTATTTATGGGAGATATTAGGAAATAAAGGTGGTAAGGTTGTCTATACTTGCCTTGTAATGTGGGACAATAATATTATAAGGTTATGTATGCACTTAACATGACATGATATTATGATGTAAAGAAATTAGAGAAAATACATCCTTGAGTAGGTAGATATGCCTTTCTCCTCTTTTAAAAGTAATGGAAGGTTTTGACCATGATATTACATTTAGCGAGTTTGAGTGTAACATTAAATCGACTACCTATCTATAACCTAATACTGTTCACTACCTACTTATAGGAAGCATAAAATTCACTTAACTTACATGTACCCAGACTTCTCGGATCATTGTGAAAGCGGACTCTGCCATTTTTCAAGAGATTTTTTCTACACTAATATTATAAAGAAGAAAAAGATTTGATTATGTATTTGTGTATTTGAATTAAATAGGCTCCGAAACGAATGAAACGCTACTTTATCAGCGAGTAACATGGGCTATATTTTATCCCGTATTCTCGTAGTTCGCTACGCGGGTGAAAGTACAGATCCCATGTTAAATACTAGCAGTATTTAATATGGGACAAATGACACATTTTAATTTGTTTGTACAGATAAAAAAATTGATCGAAGAACGCAACGCGTACAAGAACGCGTGCACAAATCTGGCCCAGCAGCTTAGGGAGCGTGGAGAGGTGGCTGAGAAGGAGCGCGCCAAGTTGACGGAGGTCGAGAAGGACGTGTGTGAGAACGCGTGTATGCGCCTGCGCCTAAGCGAGGAGGCGGCGCGCCTCGACGCCGCGCTCACCGACCAGCAGTGCAAGGCCACGCAGCTCGACAGGGACTTGCAGGTACAGCCAGAGGCTCACGGTGGTTTACCGTTGCGCGATCCCGAAGCCATCTTATATACCCCGCCCACTTCCACCTTGGGCGGAGCAGGGTCCTCCTATCATCTTGCTTGAGGGTCCCGGAAGTGCAACACACCTGCTGTTCCTCCTAGCGGGACGGTGCGAAACATTTATTGGTCATTTGTTTTCCTGTGGGGTCAGAAATACCAACATATATGTTCATATACACAGGAAAGCAAATATTTCACAGAGGACAAATATAACAAAAAAGAAACATAAAAAAATAAAAAAATTATGAGACGTTAATTAGGTCCTTGCCTCAGCATTATGCTGCTGCGGCGTCAAAAGCGCTGAAGCGCTGGGATTATGGCGGGACCTACTTATAAGTTAGGTTTTATTGACAGAATTTGATTTAAATGTTAGAGCGTGGGGGGTCCCCCTAACTCACAGACCCCCGGGGCCCCCTCCGGGCGGGAGCCCATGGCATTTTGCCAGTCCTGTCACCCTATAGTTACGCCATTGGGTGCAGCAGTGGTTTGCGACAATTTGACTGTAGCTTATAAGTATAATGTTAAACTGGTTCAAACTCTGGGGGTAAAGAAGGTAGGCCAGCTCCACATAACAGAAATATAGGAAAAATAGGAATATTAATACCATTCGCGGACATTTTATTTCTACTGTTGCTTGACATCCTATATACATAATAAATAATCTTATCAATGCGGATAGGGTTTTTTGGTTTATTACACTCTTTTGAAAAGAATTTGAAGAATTTGAAGTAATTGGTAGTGTCATCTACCTTTACTTTACTCTTATTACGGCCACACATGACATGTGAATGGAATACATAAATTTATTTAGATAAAAAGCTAAACTATATATCTATAATTAAGTATTAACTTTAAAATAGTAGGAATAAACTGCCCCATTTAATAAATCACCAAACTCGCCGGACCAACGGAAAAATAAATTGCTGTGTCGGAAGTAATATATCAAAGTAAATGAATTACCTACCTATTTAAGTACCTTCTGGCATACTGCAGGCTTTACTGTAGTCATGAGATAGCGCAGGACTAATTTTCAAAAGTATTTTTGGAAATCAGACGAGGCATTTTATTGAAAAATATAAATCTACTAGGCTAAATAGGGCTACAGACTGTTGGCGCCTAGCGCGTTGTAGAGCCAAGCCTCTTGGGGAAGCGCCAGATTGCTAGTAAAATAACGCAAGGCTACCGTATATTATCTTTTAACGTGATCACTGTTCAGGATAGCTTTTTCTTTGATATTTTAGAAACTGAACACGCGAGCATTGATAAGCCGATTAATTCTTTCGACTGAAGACACTGACTATCCTTTCAACATTGAAGGTGGTTTAAGTCTACGTTCATATATATATCTACCTATTACCTACCGATTAAAGTTGACAGAAAGATCTTTGGCAGGAAGCTCGTAAATCTTAATTAACTATTTATTTATTAATTAACTATCAGGTCTACCAAACGAAATGCCTAGTTTTAAGGCGGCAGTAACGTGTTCCAAAGGAGGCGTGGCTCTAACCCGCACGATATGAACGCGAATGAAATTCAATGGTCTAAATATGTCGTAACAATATCATGTATAGGATATAATAATGCGTTTTTATTTGGCGCAGTTCAAAGAAGAACAGATCCGTCGGAAGCTGTTAACGATGGAGAGCGAGCTGGAGTCAGCGCGGTGCCTGACGCACGAGGCGGAGCGCGCGTTGCACGCTGAGCTCGGCGCACTGCGCCAGCAGATCACCAAAGTTTCCAACCAATTGCTCGAGGAAGACGCCGAGAACGGACAAATTAAAGAGGAGGTATTTGGACAAGAGATGCCATTTGTGAATAAGGAATTCTTCCCGATAAAAATGGACTTTTATATTTAGGTAGATAGATAGTTGGATTTTTGCAAAATAATTAAAACGCATTTTTACATACAGACATACATAACATTACGCCCGTAATCCCTGAAGGGGGAGACAAAGTAAAAAAGGGCAAAAGCCACTTTAACCACATTAAGCAAAAAATAATAGTTGGAATGGCTGGGTTAGATGGAAAATTATGAAAAAGTAGTGACAAGTGGCTACCTTGACGCCTACTGCGCATTTTTGCTTTATCTATTATTCAAAAATTCAGCTTAATAAAGTTTTGGGGTGGGGCGGTTTGACGTCACTAGGGCATACATATTAGGCTTTTGTGACGTCATGCGGATTTTAAGGCGTTGTATCTTGTAATTTTTGGTAATGGTTGTAATATAATAATAATAATAGGATTTCTATGGCAACTAGTGATAGGCTCCTTTTATTCGCGTGAAAATTGCGCATCGATTTACAATAAAGCTATATATAAATGCTGGGCAAAGGCCTCCCCCTGTGACCGCCATATTAACATTACTTGAAGTTTTTCTAATACTTACCGATTTCTACGATGATACCTATATAGGCGGTTGGTTTCCTTATTAAACAATAAAGACACAGAAATACACACGAATTTATATTAATTTAAAATTTTTAAAATAAAATTTAATCTAAATGTATATTTATTTATCTGTATCGATTATAACGTACGCAGTATTTTCATATGTACCTATGTATTTAATTCGTTTAATGATAATTAATAGTAGAATCGGAGTCGTAACACATTCGAGCATCATTCGGACATCACTAACTCATCTGTCACTGAGCTGTCAAAAAGAAATTCTTTCATTATTCATAGAATGGACCTGTGTCCATTCTATGAATAATGAAAGAATTTCTTTTATATATATACGTATAGCCACTTGAAAAAGTATATTAAGACATATAATAAATATTTTTGTACACACTTAAATACATATTATTTATCATTACGCCCGCAATCCTAGATAGAACGATTAGACAGAGTCCATTATGTAGTAAGTTCCTTAAATCTCATCTAGACTACAATAAAACTGGGTTGGGCTAGATGGATAACAACAAGTGGTTAGCTATAATACATCATCTTCAATACATCATCAATCGCCTTTTACGGCATGCTAGACAAGGAACATTGTGGAATTCTTTTGAACGTTTTGCTCATAGCGTTTACACAGGATCTTTCTGTTATGTCATTATTAATATTCACATCTCATAAGTTTTCGTAACTCTTCGTAAGATAAGATCAAAATCAACCGATATATATTTATAAAATATTCTGGTATAAAGTATTAAAAATTCTAATTTTATATACAACGTGTTACAAAATACCCCGGTAAAAATTTCATTTATTTATCAAAGCCAAATATTTTGTCAACCCTAATAAGCTGTAATGTCAGGGAACCAGATTATCTAACAGAAAGGCCTACGTACCTATTTTACCTAATAATTGTCTACTTTAATAGTTTTTCTATTTTTTCATTCATAAATGTTTGCTACCCATACAAGGATGTCATTATACTCAAGTACTGGCTTCAAAAAATGTCAAGTGGGGAAAAAAAAAATGTTGTCAATTTCAAATCTTCAAATTTTTTGTCGTTCCGCAAATTAGGTAGAAATTTAGGTACCTACATTCTGATTTCAGATTTATTTTATTATTTATTGGTTTTTGAGACACAGGTACCTCCGTATTTCGCACTACTTAGTTCGCATTTTATTTCGATCATGTGATCATTTAAGAAAAAGATGTGCAAACGACCCAAATAGTTTTTGTAGCAAATTTCTAAAATGTATCGATATGTTATCATTAAGAAGGTGTGCATACGACCCAAATAGTTTTTGAACTATATGTGGCGAGTATATGTTTAAATAATAAAGTGTAAGTGTTTCCATCTTTGTGAAGCAAGCTTACTTGGACTGCTTTGAAAAGCCATTAGAAATTAACAGTAAGCTCTGGATTGTGAAAGCTGTGTTTCATACTTGAACAAACAAAAAAGACCATACTTTAAGTACCAAAGTTCTATATATGATGGGGCGAGAATCATCTATATAATTACCATGACGAATTTTATTTCTGTGTTGTGAATGTTAACGAAATAAACCGCAAGCATAGTTCCCAGTGGGTCTACCCCAACTTGTAGTATGCAATTAGACCGATTCCTTCTCTTCTTTGCTTAAAGAAAGAAATCTTTTAACATCAGACACATGTGTGACGATATATAGAACTAGAAAAAAAAACTTAATCCCTTTCGATTCGAATTCGGAAGAATTCTATTTTGTGTTTTGTAACGATATTACTGCCTTAATGACTGCAATGGGATTACAAAAATATGATTCAACCGATTGGCGTTTATTTATTGGCTTATCCAAACGCAGTCTAAAATGTAAAAAAAATCTTACACGCCCATAATTCCCGATGCGGTAGGCAGAGTCAAAGGGGGTAGCAGGCCCCTTTAACCACATTCAGCCAAAAAACAAAACTGGGCTGGGTTAGATGGAAAATTGTGAAAAAGTTGTGACAAGTGCTAAGCTCGTCGCCTACACAATCACATACCCAAAATCCCATTTACCATTAGTCGCCCTTTACGACATGCTAGGCAAGAAACACAGTTGGCACATTCTTTTTAAGTCCCAGACCAACGTGGGACTATGGCCTGGGTTAGATGGAAAATTGTGAAAATTTCTTGGGAAATAAAAAGTTACCTCACTACTCTGAACGTATTGCACAGCTGATGTTGGACTTTCAACGATCGCAATGGAAGAACGATACGAAGGTCGTTAGAATGCTAATATGATGGCTGATTACTGCTGGAGAATTCAGAATAAAAATTTAGACTCGGCCCATTCAAAAAAATCTTACAAAAAAATTTTTTTTCGTGTTACTTTTCCTCATAGATTTAGATTTTTTTGACTACGCAAAAGATACATAAAGCGTGGGAGCGAGAAATCCTGCTGAAATTTAAACCGTCCGAGAGAAAAAGAGACAGTGAATGAAGTACCTATATGTCAATCAAGGGCGGATCCAGCTTTGGTGCCAGGGGGGGGGGGGGGGGGTCACAGAGTCGTCATCAAGAAACAAGAAGTTATAATTAAATTTTTATAATCATAGATACAACTAAAAAGTAGGTATTTTATTAATGTATGTACCTAAGTACTTACTGTACTTAAAAATACATATATTTAAATGACAAAATTAATTTTTCTCTTACGTCTTCTTCCGAATCGCGTTATCACTTCATCTACTTCAATGGGTACGTTTTTATGGACGTGGAGAAGTGCCAGTCCGGTTAGACGTTCTTCAACCATGGAAGCCTTTAGCCACGATTTGATTTTTCGTAACGTAGAGAAAGATCTTTCCGCTGTCGTTACACTAACAGGTAGTGTAGCCATAATACATAAAAAAATATAATATTCTGACCTTATTTTAAATATCGCAATTTAAAATAAGGTCGATTTCTGACCTTATTTTAAATATCGCAATTTAAATCAGAAATCGACTGCGGTATATCATGACTCCGCTGCCACTTCACCATCCACAGCCGATATTCATTTACAACAACAGAAACTGGAGTATTAACTAGTAACAATGTATAATCGGTTGCTACTTGTTTTACAGTTTCAATGTCTTGATTACTGTATTCGCTTTTTGGCATGAAAATGCTTAGCTGAAACAAATTTAGTACACAGTCCTGTAGGTCACTTATTATTGAATCTAGAAGAGGGATGTAAATAGCTCTGCGGAAATACTCTTCAGCAGATTGAGCAGGTTGGTTATTAGCTGTATGTATTTGTCTTGACACTATTCTGGGACATTTTATTTCTACATCTAGCTGCTCAGCTACTTCTTTAGCCTCTTCAAAAAGCTGTCGGTAAATTACGTCCGCATTTTCGCTTTTATTTTGTAGAACACTTATAGTATCATTAATAGCGTCTGCAGCTTTTTTTAAATCAATTGAGTTCGATTGCAGTATTCTACTTAAAGATTTAGGGGTCATGTTCCAAGGGCGTGCTCGTCGCGACTCTTGCAAATCCGATTTCTCGGATTGCATCCTTGGACCGAACTTGTTCCGCAGTGCGGGGTAGGGCGTTCCCCCGATGCGACGCGCACCGGCGAGCCCTCGTTGATGGGAAAAGTGGCGAGTGCGGCGAAGGGGGCCGCCACCCTTCACGCCACCCCGAACACAGCGGAACGAGGAGAACAGAGTGCCGTATAGGCACGTGGAATATAAGAGGTGGAATGAAAAATAAGATGTATGAGATGATTGACGTAATGAATGAGAGACGCCTGGATGTTCTGTGCTTGACAGAGACTAAGCGGAAGGGCAGCGATGTAGATGAGCTTCCCGGTGGTATGATGGCTCTGTGGTCTGGAGTGGAGCAGAGTTGTCAAGCCAGCGGTGGAGTTGGAGTAGTGCTTTCCTCTCGCTTAGCCTCTGGTGTGAAAGACTATGGATTAGTTGGCCCGAGACTTCTCTGGGTTCGTATTAAACTGGGTATTATGCGAGTCTTTCTGGTTGCAGGCTATGCGCCAGTAAGCTCAGCCAGTCCCAAAGAACTAGAGGAGTTCTGGGAGTCTGTTAGATAAAATCTGGACCTGACTGAAGGAAATGAGAGAATAATTATTTGTGGAGATTTGAATGGTTGGGTTGGCACCAAGCGATCTGACTATAAAGCAATCCTTGGCCCATATGGAGACAAGAGAGTGAATGATGCTGGTAAGCAAATCTTAGAAGTATGTTTGGAACGGAACCTCCTTGTGGCAAACACTATTTTCCCTCATAAGGATATTCACAAGTATACTTGGAGACGGAATTACCAAAAAAGTGTGATTGATTTGATTTTAGTTGATAATCGCCTCCGCAATAGTATATTGGATACAAGAGCCTACAGAGGCCCTACTCTTGAAACAGACCACTACCTGGTAGTATGCCGGTTTGCTGGGCTTTTCAAGAAGTGGAGGCATTGACGAGTGCGTACTCCATGCGGGGGCACTGAAAAGATAAGGAGTGAAAAACTGGAAGATGAAAGTGTATGGAGTGTATATGTAGGCTTAGTCAATGAAAAACTTGCGAATGCGAGTCTTTCTGACTTAGATGTTGACGAATGCTGGAACATTTTGTAAGAGAGTATGGTGGACCGGGCAAAAGAAGCATGTGGATGCGCAAAGAGACGTAAAACAATGAAAGGTGACGCATGGTGGGATGAGGAGGTCAAAGCCTCCGTAGCGAGAAAGAAGAAGGCCTGGCTTGACTATGTCTCTTCTTTGCAAATGGATGAAAGTATGATTGAGATGAAGAAAGAAATATACCGTTATTGCAAGAGTGAAACTAAAGCTTTAGTGAAAGCGTGAAGGAGTAGCTATGAATGAAGAAGAGAGGCTGACGAATAGTTTCGAGGCTAATTCCAAGCTCTTTTGGAGGGAGGTTAAGAGGTCTCGGGGGTATTCATCGGCCTTCAGAATGGGAAAGATTAAATCTTAAGCTGGTGACATTCTTGCAAACCCGAATGAGGTGTTAGAACGGTGGAGTGAATATTTTGGAGAAATGTATGAGTATGTCTCGGATGTTGGCACTGAGAGTGAGGCTATGTCTGATTCTGTGGTGCCAGCGTCTGATGAAGACATCACTATGAATGAGATTGAATGGTCAATACGAAGTCTGAAAAGTGGAAAGGCCGCGGGAATAGACAAGGTATCTGCGGAGATGATCAAGCTAGGTGGCGCTAGCGTCCAGGACGCTTTCTGGTTCTTGTGCAATCTATGCTGGAGAAACAGAAAGGTCCCAATGGACTAGAGACGGGCAATCATTGTGCCTCTGTACAAGGGTGCTGGGTCACGTATGGACTGTGCCAGTCATAGAGCCATCAGCTTGATCAGCTTAGCAGCAAAAATGTATGGCAAGATTATTGAAAGGAGAATGAGGGAGAAATCAGATGGAATGTTGTGGGAGGCACAGGGGGGTTTCCGGAATGGTAGAGGATACACGGATCAAGTCTTTTCTCTTCGCAACATTGTGGAGAAGCATCTGGCCAAAAGCCAGAAGGTTTTTTGCGGTTTTGTGGATATGGAGAAGGCCTTTGACAGGGTTGTACGAAAGGACCTTTGGGACATTTAAAAAACATTATGTTTAACAATTTTAATTAGTGGTCCACCTAGGTCCTGGACCCAGACCAGGGGGGGGGGGGGTCATGACCCCCATGACCCTCCCCCTGGATCCGCCCTTGATGTCAATGTTTTTGCGAGTAAGAGGCCTTAGCGTCCCGGTATATTCTACATCGCAGTGAAATTAGTGCATTTATGTATTAAACCTTGAAATATAATCGAGAATATTAAATGTGCAATTAAGGTGACTTGTTCTGTACCTACGTGGTTGTGAGGTTACACGACGGAATAATCCGAATAAATACACTTTTCACAGGTAAATACGATTTTATCATTAGATTTTTTCAAACCATATTTTGTCAAATTGTTGCTAGTAATCGGTTTAGAAAAATATGTTTACAATAGTATATTGATTATAATTGATCTTTCTAAGTATACATCGTGATTATAAACAGAATTGGGGAAAATATTGTGTAAAATAGTAAATAGTTTGGTTACGCTAGTGCTTGACAAAGCGGTGACGTCACGAGTATCGATAAAAACTTAATCGTCTTTTAGCGACATCATGACATGAATACAAAGTTATTTAGCCAAGTTATGTTGAAATATAATTATATTCACATTGGGAACTCATTATCTCCGTAAATTTGTTAGTTAAGTAACTGATAATTTTTCTAGGTTTCCAAGCAACCCAGCATTGTGTAAAAAGTGGATGCGGACTATAGACAGACCAGATTGGACTCCCAGTAAGAACTCCACTATCTGCAGCAAACATTTTGACGGCAAATGACGGCAAAAAAAAATTTGTTGCACTACATATTACTTTTAAACATAGATTTAGGATGTACAAGATACACAAAGACGGCTCGGAGACATGACCAAAATAAATTTAAGCATGTGTTGGTTGACGTCTATGTGTGAGTTAAAATAGTGTTGTCAAAGACGCACTTTCACATTATCGACTGATTCAGTTGTATACTAAAAATATAGGTAGGTATTTAAAACGCTTTTTTATAATTTTGATTAATTATTTATGGCATTGACTGAAATCAGTAGTTGTATATATTAGGTAAATTGGAATTAGTCGGTAAGAAATCTCATTCTAAGCAGTTCCATAAACAATGAGATGGTAAAATTCTTCGTATATTCAGCGTGTAAAAAATAAAAAAAATAGAAATATGTTCTATGATTTATACTAAGACAAAAAGATATGACTTTTGCTTTGACTTATGGAATGAAATGAAACAAATAATATATTAGCAAATTTAATTTGGTGTCATTTAGTTATTTAAAAATAATATGTAGTGCAACAATTTTTTTGCTGCTGTCATTTGCCGTCAAAATGTTTGCTGCAGATAGTGGAGTTCTTACTGGGAGTCCAATCTGGTCTGTCTATAGTCCGCATCCACTTTTTACACAATGCTGGGTTGCTTGGAAACCTAAAAAAATTATCAGTGACTTAACTAACAAATTTAAGGAGATAATGAGTTCCCAATGTGAATATAATTATATTTCAACATAACTTGGCTTAATAACTTTGTATTCATGTCATGATGTCGTTAAAAGACGATTAAGTTTTTATCGATACTCGTGACGTCACCGCTTTGTCAAGCACTAGCGTAACCAAACAATTTACTATTTTACACAAAATTTTCCCCAATTCTGTTTATAATCACGATTTATACTTAGAAAGATAAATTATAATCAATATACTATTGTAAACATTTTTTCTAAACTGATTACTAGCAACAATTTGACAAAATATGGTTTGAAAAAATCTAATGATAAAATCGTATTTACCTGTGAAAAATGTATTTATTCGGATTATTCCGTCGTGTAACCTCACAATCACGTACAGAACAAGTCACCTCAATTGCACATTTAATATTCTCGATTATAAACCAAGTTTTAATACATAAATGCACAAATTTCACTGCGACGTAGAATAGACCGGGACGCTAAGGCCTCTTACTCGCAAAAACATTGACATATAGGTACTTCATTCGCTGTCTCTTTTTCTCTCTGGCGGTTTGTATTTCAGCAGGATTTCTCGCTCCCACGCTTTATGTATCTTTTGCGTAGTCAAAAAATTCTAAATCTATGCTTTTAAATAACTAAATGTCACCAAATTAAAAGTTGCTAATATATTATTTGTTTCATTTCATTCCATCAGTCAATGCAAAAGTATCTTGTTGTCTTTTTGTCTTATAGGTAAAAAACATAGAACATATTTCCCTTTTTTTTTTTTTTTTTTTACAAACTGAATATACGAGGAATACATTTTACCATCTCATTGTTTATAGAACTGCTTAGAATGCGATTTCTTAACGACTAATTCCGATTTACCTAATATAAACAACTGCTGATTTCAGCAATGCCATAAATAACAATTAATCAAAAGTATAAAAAAGTGTTTTAAATACCTATACTATTAGTAGGTATACAACTGAATCAGTCGATAATGTAAAAGTGTGTCTTTGACAACACTATTTTTAACCCACACATAGACGTCAACCAACACATGTTTAAATTTATTTTGGTCATGTCTCCGAGCCGTCATTGTGTATCTTGTACATCCTAAATCTATGGTTTTCCTTAATAAAAGATTTAATTTCTTAGACTCGAAGTTGCATTTTGATGCTTACGTTGATCACATCATCGCAAAGAGTTTTCAAATGTTTGGATTTACAAGACGTACCTGCAGCTCTTATAGAATCCATCTACACACCCACTTTTATATAAGTCATTCATAAGACTTCAAGTTGAGTTTGCTACATGTGTTTGGAATCCATTCTACAATAAATACAGTGACCAAATAGAATCCTTACAACGTAAATATCTACTTTACCTAAATTACAAATCTGTAAAGGCACGATCATCATATCATTCTCTCCTAATTAAATACTCATTATTAACACTCAAACAACGCAGAATGTATCTTGTCCATATGTACATACCTACCAGTCAATTCTTTTTAAATTTTTTCGTAATGGATTTGATTGTAATGAGCTTGTAAACCAAATTGAGCTCCGCATACCTAGTCGCTCCCAGCGTATTCGTGATGCTTAGATACACTCACAGTCTATTTGCTCCAAAACGTTGTCGAATCAACGCGGGCAAAAGAGCTCCATTGCGGCGTCTAATGAGTGGAACAAACATTGAAAAAACAATGTTGGTTCACTAAGGGTTGCTTGTACCTATATTTTTATTGTACTAATATTATTTTGAGGATAATGGTGCTGATTGCGTAATTGTATAACTGTTATTTTTTTTTACTGTATGTAGTGGTATTATTTATTAAAACGCAATTTTTTGATATCCCAAACGAATATAAATTAAAATAAAACAAAATTTGAGTTCCGCAATCCTGCATTTTTGTTGAAATCTCCCACCATTGATATCTCAAAAAGTAGAGTTCCTACTGGAAAACGGAATTTAGATTTGTAATCAGCGCGCCAAAACCATTTAGAATCAGTAATGAAACTTCATAAAACAAAACCACTGTTCACCAGTGAATTGAAAAGTTTCATTAAAATCCATTAAGTAGTTTTTGTGTGAAAGAGCAACAAACATGCACACATACATCCATTCATCCATATAAACTTTCACGTTTACTAAGATAAGTAATATGTACCAGAAAAATGGAAAGTAAAATAAGTTTATTCTGTTAATAAGTACAACATACATTACGTAAAATAAAAGACATTGAAAGAAAGGATAAAATACAATCGTACTATCACGTTCACAATCGAGGATTCAGTCTCTGTTAAGAATAAAAAAAAATATGTAAACATAGTATGACAACTTATTTTATCTCTGAAAGGTTATATTTTTACATAGGTACCTACATCACACTGAAGCATACTAGGCACTTTACGACAGTAAAACTTTCGAGATTTATCATAAAGGAACTTCCTGTGTAATTTTCCAAGACTGTCAAATAGTTATTCCTTTGTATTAAGATTCAAAATGTTGTAATATTACAGTATATGTATTTGGAATAATGTTATAAGTATATTTCAAACGACACACATTTCTTTCTAAATAATTATTGTAAGCTCATTTTTCAGTTGGAATTACTCCGCCAAGAGAAACTGGAAATGGTGGAGGACCTAGACGGGTGCAAGGTGATTTGCGATGGCCGGATCCAGGGCAAAATGGACCTCCTCAAAACGAAGAGGGAACAGTTGAAGGAGTTGAAGGAGAGGGTCATGGAGTGCCAGTGCAAAATGCCGGTGGACGCGTCCGTCGAGGCCAAAAGGACACCCTCACTGGCAGCCTTGTGCAAATGTAGCCCTGAGGATAAATATTTGGTAATACATGCATACATACTATTACTACTGAGACCTAGAATAGTAAACTCTTGTGGGGAACAGTACTTTTAGCCATAATATAATTGAATGTTGGTCAGGTGAACTGAATAGTCGCCATTCAATCACAGACCCAATACTTGATACATTATTATTCGCCTTTTACGACATGCTTATTATGCAGTTGGTACATTGCCCAGAGCACCAAGGGATAAGGAAAAGGTTACTTAGATTTTAATTTGTAGATACCATTATTTCATTTATATAAAACAAAAAACATAAGATATAACGATCTATAGATATAATATAAACAAAAAGATAAAAAATAATAGTAATTTGCACAATACAGCTGTTTTTTTGAATGTCATGATTAATATCGCAAATAATGTACTGATTGACTTTCCAAAATGAATCACCTTTATTCTTCCGTAATGTATATTTGTATTTTTGAATATTTTAAAACCTAGATAGACCACTGATAAAAAATGCTTATCAGTATCTCTTACCTATAAACTTCCCGATCCCGTTATACAAACCTGGTCCTGACAATTACAAAATACACACACAACTCTACAACGACTGCACCAAATTGGTGCAGTTGTTGTAGAGTTGAGCGTTTAAATACATTTCAACGAATAATTTTTATTTAGATACAAAGTCAAAAATATTCTCTATTGCATTACGACTTACAGGACTCATGTTCGTGCACGTCGCTCCGTTCCTCCCTCCTGACAAACTTGCTCGCGGACTTGTTCGGCGGACTGCAATCGGAGCTGGGCGGATGTGGCTCTGAAATGCCGTGCCAGCTCCTCAAGTGTCTCGAGGATCGCCACAACTGGGACAAGACCAGTATCGTCAAGACAAACCTACGGAATTATTTCTCACAACTACTTATCGGAGAACTGGATATTGCTATTGCTACTTCAATTGAAAAATACCACGCTAAGGTAAAAAATAAAAAATATTGCGTCATTTAGCTTTGATTAGAAAATAGTTTGCGATGAAAAAAATATCTTCTATCTGTATGAATGGGGTATTTAACTCAAAAAAAAAAATTGAGTATAATAGCCTATTTACATAACTGCTATGTCTGTAATATAAAACATTTTTTTTAATAATTAAGACGATATTAAATGAAATTTGAGACACTATTATTCCTGAAATGTATGAGAGCAATTTGGTTATTTTCCAGATAAAGCAATCTAATTATTTAAAAAAACGTACTTATGTCATTTTATTGATTTGATAACTTAGTCTTATTATCAACTTACAATTCGTCGATATAATTTGTATTTACGCACAGTCATGCATTATCGACTGACCTCACTCAACGATTACAGTGGTAGATTAGTAAAGATAGTATAGATAAAGTTATAATAAAAGTTAACGTTTCTCCAAAGATATTTTTTAGAATCTGAGCTATTTTGGTAAAAAAATAATTAACGATAGCTTTTACATTTTTATAGCAGTTTTTATAAGGTACATATTTAAAAAGGTACTTTTTGAAAAGTATGTTTAGCATCGAACAATTGACGAAATATTTACTAAATAATTGCCAAACAAACCTCCGTTCTTTCTTTATGAATTAATCAGCTTTTAAAATGTGTATTGCTAAAACTTTTTAGTATACATAAGTACAATGTTAGTTAAAAACAGTTTTGCATTTTATTAAATTAAATAGTGGTTACGAATTTAAAAAATATAAAAAATTATGCTGGGAAAAAAATACCTGTAAAAGTAAAAATGCAAAATCTAATATTTATCCAAACCTTCCGTTGCAACAATATAGTAAAAATTTCGAAAAAATATTAATTACTAAATATCGACCTTTTATAAAGTTCGTTACAGCTGGAGTTTGTGTTAAGGGCCAAGTTAGTTGAAACTGATTTGACCTTTGATCTAACGAGCTGAATGGAATATCTACTCTGTTACATGACGTTAAGTTGGGTGTGTTGCGCTGACGCTGCGGCTCGAAACGATCGAAGCCTTTGATAGTCGATATGCGATCAATACCGATAATTTGACGCGTACATTATTCGAAATACACGTGATGAATATAAAATTAAGCCATGGAATCACTTTGCCTCTGGTCTGCCTATGCTTAACAAAATTTTGTTGTGCTAGCAGGTCCCCGAGTGTACTTATTTTAAAATGACAACGGTTATTGTTTAAGGTCCTAACGAATGACATCTTTAATAACCATACTAAAATGTAGTTTTCGCTAAGTAGTAAACAAAACGGTTCTCTAATACTTGAGAACGCTTTTAGCACATATTGGAAAATAAAAGTATGAGCCATACCCAGTTTGGGCTAAATAATAATTCAACCCATAAACAGAATATATATTATTTTTAATAGGGTTTCCAATAAGTAAATTATTAAAAACCTCCATCCATTGCGATAAATGGGTATTTATTTATACCCTTTGTTATCTCTATATTATAACAATCGATCGATCTGATAATGGAGTACGGGTAGTTACAGCAATCGAAGGCAGAAGTTACATGAATAATATTATTTGATTAACGGAACATTAAGAAAATTACTTTTCATTTAGGTTATTACCACCGATAAAAAGTCACGATCACCGAACATAGAACTGTTGTTACGATCCTACTGACAGAGAGCAAAAAATCCTCAAAGAAACATAAATGCCATGCAAATTGGAATAGATACTTCGAAAAATTAAAAATAAATAAATATATATATAAAATAGGCTAGTTTTTTCTAGAGCATTGAAACTAAACACAAATAACTTCGTAACAAAAAATCTTAGCTACGGATATCAGAATCAACTGTGATATAACAAATGAACTATACTTACATATTAGATATAAAAACCCAGACTCAGAACAAACCACAACTCTTGGCACATAAGGAAGCGTTACTTCTGGATACACCATCGAGCTAGTCTAACTAATTGCCCTGTTTTATTTATTACGTGTGTTCTTTTTAGTGGGTGGGTGCGTCATGCGCCGACGTAGCTCGCATGATCCCCGACCGCGGCGGGCCGGAGACAGAAGGCTGGCAGGAGCGCGCATTGGAGCGGCGGGCGCAGAAGTTGGCCGCTAAGTTGGCTGAGCAGCTGTTCCAGGAGCGGGCCGATCAGCTAACGGCCAAGGCCAAGGAAATCGTAAGGAACGGCCCACCGCCCTGCGAGTGTAGGCCTCATGCAGGTAATTGTTACAAGAGCCTCATCTATACTCAGGCTTAAGCATATAAACATATTACCTAAAGATGTTCGAGATCTATAAGTCATCAAGACGTCAAGCTAGCATCAAGAAATCTAATAATAGTATTCAGAATACATTACAGGCATGTGCAAGTTCTGCGGAAAATGAGTATCTACCATAATCAGTAGAATAAAAAGTGAGACAGACAGAAACAAAAATACTCCCGATACGAGGTACATAGATACATATTGTCACGCCTTTTTTCCATGGCGTAGGCAGAGATCACATTCGTCCCTTTCCTACCGATACGAGGTCACCGCAGAAATTCAATAGGAATGATATCATTTATATTAAATTTTCAAATATCAATTACGTTAAAGAAAGTATCGTAGTATATTGTAAAACCTCATTGATTTTGAATTATATTAAATCTATGATTTTTATTTTTACAAAATTGCCTATTATTTAATCAGTTGACTAGAAAAGTTGGTGACGTCATGAACCGACAAAATCTAAGTGTATATTTTTTGTCAGCTTTTAAAAAGTAGCTCAATTGACTTGCCAGTCAACACCCCTCTTCACATTCATCATGTTGTTTAGCGGCCGTATATCCTGTGCTGGTGAAGCAGCCGTTGATCGGCAGCTCACCAGCCGTGACCAACAACAGCAGCGCAGCCACGCCAGCCTACTGGCGGCGCACCCACCAAGACGTGACGCAGCTTAAAGTGCAGCTAGAGGATCTTAAGAAGGTTACACACAATTCCAGTTGAATCCCAACCTGATCAAAACAACGGTTCAAAGCAAGAACCACTTATAAGTAATACTAATTTAATAAACTAAATACGATCTTCTGAGAACTGTATAGTAACTGCTTCTTGACATATAAAAATACTCTCTGAAGGTAGTCGCTAGAGTCGCTCTGAAACCTCGTTGTTTAGTGCAACTGGGCCGCCTCGACCACCAGAGGTGCACAGTAAATTGCAGGTCGTCTCACTTGTGTATGAATCCTCAATACTTCAGGAACGAATTACAAATTTTGCATCATTCAATATTTACCTTTCTAGGACTGTATCAAAAAGGAAGATTTAAAAGTAATGGAAGAAAATATTGTGAAAGTAGTCCAACGCGCTACGGTAAGTTGCCCTATAAGAAACGATAATTAGACATACCTACCTAATAAGTTCGCCAGAGTAAGCATATAATACTCTGTGTGTGTTTAAGATCTACTACGATAACACATCGTAGGCGTCAAAATACACTCTTCACGCTTAAACTCCAATTCTCTAGCTCAAAACTAAGCGTATATTGGTACTATATATTTACGGATAGTTAGATATACCAAAATACATTTATAAACATCCATAACTTATGTGCAAATGACTATTCAAACCACAAAGATTTACATTTGGAACAGTGGCCTTTTGTTTCCAAACCGCTAGACCAGACAGCTTGTCATTAAACTATAGTCCATTTCACCTAAGATGAGTTCCGTGAAAAATTCGATAAAAAATCTAGAGAGGTTAAATCGATTGTTTTATTTATTCTATTTTGAGTAAACTTTATGCTATGCAAATTTTGCTAAATTTTAATTAGTAATAAATTTAAGAAGAAAATTTATAAATCGTGCTTTAAAATAATTAATGGAGATTATTAATTATTTTTTACTATGATGTTAGCGTATAATGTTAAAAATGTTTGAAACTAAATATTTTGGTAACTAAATATTTCGTAGAAAGTACGATGCATAAAAAGGAGTATTGACACCTATCACAGGAATCATCTTAGGTGAAACAGACTAGTGATCTAACTAACCAAACAATATGTACGTCCACATATACATACGTATTGCGATTAGGTAAAAGTACAAAAACTACGACTTGACCTGATTTTTTTTATTATAATTGCTTAAATGCTGTTCGAAATGAACAATTCTCTCTTCTTCTCAATCTTTGAGATTGAGAAACAGCCGTTTCGCCATGTTTCTCAAATACTGCTTTTACATAAAATCTATTTGACGCATAATCTTTTTATCTAGTATATTTACTGTATGATAGAGCTTCTTCTTAGGACCCTCCACGCTTTGCCCTCATAGGCCAACATGTGATACTGCAATGGTATATAAATATTGTAAATTATTCACTAAAATTATTAACGTATAATTACCAATTACTACTGTTAACTTCTGTTTATTTATAGAAGACGTTTTATTTATAGAAGACGTGAAATATACATTTTATCTTTATAAAATTCCGTAGCTAAATTTTTTCAATCATTTTTGTCTTTTGTATGTAACCACAACAATTTTATTTTAAGTCTATTGTACACCTATAAATAGGGGCGTAGCTCTTGTAGAGCTGTCGTGTGCCGGGGCCCTCAAACTCAGGGGGCCCATAGACCCTGACCTACTTACTACGTTACTTCTCGCCTTTCGGCTAAAGTTCACACAAACAACCTGTAGTGCACGATGTAAAGGTGATATCATAGCTTTGCACCTTTAAAGTATTTTTTTCTCTACTCCGATGAAACCTGAACAATTTAGATAGGGAGCCCTATTCTTTCTGCTCCAGAATCTAACTATTGAACATATCTAATAATGATGTAGGTATAAATATTAGAAACAACAATCATATTTTTGTGTTGCCTAAATGTGTTATCTATAAATGTTCATGTAATCAAAGATAGCATGCTTTTATTAATTATAAATGAAGTTGATTTCATATAAAATAAGTACTGCTTAATTGTGTATGGTGTGCACTTGATTTACTTGTTTTAATGGCTGTGGTTAGTGTGTCAACAACAGCCACATCCTAATTCAATTCATAGTACACGAATTTTTACTCGTAATACATACATACATAACCTCACACCCGTAATCCACGAAGGGGTGAGCAGAGTCAAAGGGGCAGCAATATCTTATAACCACATTTAGTCAAAAATAAAACTGGGCTGGGTTGTATGGAAAATACTGTAATACATCCCGGCCATATTCTCCCTTAACATTCGTACTATCTATATCATGAGTATCTACAATTTATGATAATTATTCCCCTCCTCTTTTTATATAAAACGCTTAAAATTATGGAAGGCAGCAACAAAAGGATGTATGTTTAATATTGTATCAAACTCTAGCTTGCATGGTTATAGGCGGGTATACGATTCCGATTAGTGGTAGATGCTAAGAAATTTTACGAGATGTATGGAGATGGAGCCTAAACATTTATGAAATATTTTAGTCGTCAGATGTCTGTACTTGTATTCTACTTTTTATACAGTTTTGCAAGTTACGGGCGCGCGTGAATTGTGACAAAATAAGAAGCGAGTAAATGGTACACGTGGTTATATGTCTACAGTAGCCTTGAACAATCAGGTATTACCGATTACTTTGTATGTATTAATAGCTATAGTATTCGCTCTTTTGCCCGATTGATATTATACATACATGGGTTTCCCGCGCTCTCGTTACTTGCATTATAGTTATACTATGTTCTACACAAGGTACTAATCTTATTATAAATACTTATTTATAGGGTAATTAAGTATCTAATATTTACATATTTCCTTCAGGTTACTGATGATACGACTATGGAATCGGTTGTAGAAAATGAGAAGAGAGGTTCTTCCAGAAAAAGTAGTAGCATTCATAGATCCGTAAATACAGATCAGGGCTTTAAACATAACATCGGTCCTAAACTCAGTAGCATTAAGAAGAAACAATCAGATCTGAATCCTAAAAAGGGGAGCAAAAATTTTATCCTTGGCCTTCAAGTGGACAAACCAGTTAGATCTTACAAAAAATTAGCGCGGTCGTATGCAGTAAATTTATGTTTGTGTAATTCCCATAAAGATACAAAGAAAATGCTAAGAGCAAAACAAGATTTAAATAAAATTAGTGATAATGAGAATAAAAAATCGTTTAGAGGGATGTCAAAGAAAATATCACAAATATCTGAAAGACAACAAAATAAAGCATTAACTTCTCGTAAGCCCTCGCATGAAAATAGCAGTGCAAAAAAAAGAAAAACGTCTGGCCATCCTTTATGTCGCAGCGATGTCGTGTGCTTTCATAAAGCACCCTCGAATACGTCTATAGACAAGTTGCTGGAAACTTTAGCTAAATGGCAATGTGACCTAACAGCACTAGGAAGCAAAGTTAATAAAAGTCGTAGCAAACACGATATTGGAAATATGGACATTATTATGTGTAAGAATAAAAAAGAATCAGAAAATAATATTTCCGAAAATATTCCTTCAAAAGTTTCTAGAATGGCAAGTGCACTTCCTTATAGGTCCAATGTGATTATCGCAAATGTATCTAAAAGCATTGAAGTCCCATGTGTTATGCCAATAACTACAGAGTCAGAGTACATGGGGGCAATCAATTTAGATTGTATAGGTAGTGGGAATCGTGAACCTAGTACAGAAGAAAAGTCCAATAATATTTTAAATTGTGAAAATTCTACCGAGTGTGATTGTAAAAATTCCCTAGATAAAAACAAACAGAAGAAATCAGAACTGTCAGAGAACGCCAACAATCGAACTTTAAATATGAAAATAATTAAAGACAGTAATAAGCCATTTGGAAAAATGTTAGACAACACCGTATCGAATGATGACCGAAAAGCAGATGAATCTAGAGCAGCCATTGAGCAGATATCTGAAACCCCAATAGTTTCAAGTGATTGTCAATATTGCATTAAATTTCTGGGTGTTACACTAACTAATGCAAACAAGACCAAAAATATACCCCAAATAGTTAAAATTCCTAAAAAAGAACGACCTACATCAATACATAAAAAGAACAAACAAGGCAATAATTATCCTGAAGTTTGGTTTAATAATATTAAAAGTCTTGGTGCCGATAAACTTCGCAACCAAATGCCATGTGATTGCGGTGTAAAATATGACGAAGTTAAAAATGTACTTACTGATGTTGCTGTAAGACAACATGGCGATTACAATAAAAACGAAGACAAATCTATGAATACACAAAGTTTTCAAAATAAGGACGACTTAGAAGGTTGCGTTTGCTGTGATAATAAGTTAGACGAGTCGAAAGAACTGGAAGTCAATGCATTTCATTTATTAGAAGAACATTTGCGGGAAAAGCTAGAGGAATTTAAAGCGTCCAATTGTAAATCGTCTTGTATAACTCCCGTAGAAGAAGAAAGATTATTTTCCACTATATTGCAACGTGTGAAGCAAATTATCACTGATAATACCAGCGGAATAACGTGCAAATGTGCTCCAGAAGATTTAGCAGAAGGTAGTTGGCATAGAGCATATATGCTACTAGAAGAATACTTAAAAATTAAAATAAAAAGAGTCCAGTGTTTATGTCTTACAACTGAAAATACTAATGAAACTGTATTGCCAAACGTTTTAGAAAAGGTGTGTACGTTAATAGATAATGACTTTAAAAAGTTAAAAGAAGTATGCAAGTGCAATAGTGAAAGATACAAAAATAAATTACACTATGACACAGAGGTGCCAGAAAAAGATGTCACTAGTCTTACAAACTATGATCAACTAGATAAAACGGATATCTCAAATGAGATACACCAAGAAGCAAAAATAAATAAGGAAGTATCCAACAGTTCTATAATTGTAACACAAAATACTTCGTCCCAGATATCTCCCAATATAAACACGAATACGAAGTCTTGCGATACCATGCAAGTAAATACCCAACAAAGCGATGTAACCAATAGAGTGTTATCCAAAAAATGTTGCAAAGTTACGGAAATTAACTATGATCGCGGCTTTTGCACACATTCCACTAAAATAACCAAATCATTCATGGAATTATTCGGATCCAACGATGTTTTTATAAACCAATGTTTAAGTATACAAAATGATCCAAAAGAAAAAATAATGCCTAAGGATATTTTAAACGTTAAACAACTTAATGCTTCCGATGCAACAGACCTAATTTCTGAAACTCCTTTAATGGTTTCCAATAATCAAATTATAAATCATAGTGCACCAAAACATTTTTTTACAGAAGCGCCTAAAGTTGATGACAAGCTAGAAATACAAAACAAAATACCTTACATCGGTTATACAGTAGATTGTTCATGTAACGGGATACTAGGCACTTGTACTTGTACAAAATCTTTAATCACAGGAAAAAATGATAATATTAACAGCATATGGAATACACTAACAAGTAACAAGCTTCGGAGTAATAACATTTCCTATATAATGGACGCCGTTGAAAATAAGGATTTAAAAGAAATCGAAAAGGAGAATGCCGAAGATCTTAATAATTTGGATTATACGCAACCTGTGCAAAAAACAACATGTGATTCAAATATTGGTGCTCAGTATTACGATGAAATTATTTTGAAAGATTCGAATGAGAGATTGAATAAGAATTTTATGTCCACAACTACATCTGGAGATGATATATGTTTTAGCCCTGACTTCAACACTGAACCAATTGAATGGTGTGAATGTAATAATAGTAATATTAAACAGTCGAGACGAAACATTAACGATCTTAGTGATGACACTTGTGAAGGTTCTTTATATTACCCCGTGAAAAATTTTGTAAATCGCGGTAAAAGTACAGGTCTTTTGAAATCTGATCCAATAAATTTGCCCAGTTCTTTTTCCTCAAATTGTGATTGCAATATGGTTCCAATGTGTCATGTGAAAATGCTAGTGGAAAATATTGAAAATAAATTAATACACTCTAAGTGTACATGCGATTCATTATGTACTAAGATATGTCCCGTGCATTCCAAGAAACACTAACGATAGAATATGTCTCATGTACTTTATACATTTTGTGCCTAATAAGCACTACCTAGGTTATTCTGCTACAAAATATTATATGAGCCCAAAAATCTTAAGTTCCTATTTTTGTACTACTTCATTAAAGATACTATTTTGTATTTATTTGTATTTCGTTATGTCTATATCAATATTTGGCATTAAATTATTTAAAAATATATCTTTTTTTTATTTAGTGATTCTTGATAGATATATTTATAATTTTTTTTTTAGGATCATAATTAAATAAATGTGGTAAATCACATTAAACGGCAACATGCATTTAAAATAATAACAAATTAACTGTATTATGGGTTTTTAGTCCATAAATATAATATGATATATGTCGAAATAACGTCGGCGTGTCATCAACATGCAGTAGCAAAAAAAATATTGATATATGTAAATATTGAAAAGTACTTATGTACTGAATATTTCTCATAGTAGCTTTACGATCGAACCAAAAAGGATTGCTAATTATTTTAAAAGGTGAATGCCGCCACGTGATTTCGCAGTTTCGTTCTGTCCAGTTTTGCAACCCACATAAATATAAATTTAAATAAATACCAATTTATTAGTATGGAAAATAACAACTTGTGACGTAGTAGTTTAAGGGTTATATTATATTACAGAAAAGTTCAGCACCTTTCAAAAACTTGAAAAAGATATTAAATTTTATTATGTTGGTCGTAACGAAGCATTGCTTTATAATATATAAAGATGCAAATAATCAATTACGATTATTATTATTTATATATTTTCAGCCAAAACTATTATTTTCTTAGAAATATCAACACATGAAGTTTAAAAATGGATCAACGTATGTATACGATACGATACATAGTATTCTTTCTTGCGATTATTACCTGTGTGATTTTCAAATTAAAAGAAATTTCAGTTAAGACAAATAATGATATGCCATTTACCTAGCTGTAAGAATTACTCACTAATAATTCACTAAGCTGTGATTAGCTTATCAATATACATTTGTTATCTTTAGTTTTATTATTGTGTCATCGATCAAATAAGGCCATTCGTGCGGGCGCAGGGCATTATAAAACATGTATTCAAGTTAGAAACAATAGTTTAAATTAAAATATTAATGTGCAAAATAAACTGTGAGTAGTAAGTAATTTAAATCAATCAAAATGGGGAAAGAAACAGTAAATGCACAGGAAATATTTCATAAGAAAATATTGAAACCTAATATTTTATCTAGAATATTTTTTTGGTGGGTTTGTCCCGTGCTTGTGACTGGTAATAAAAGAGACGTTGAAGAAAATGATCTTGTTGTTCCGGGGAAGGCGTATGGTTCGAGAAGGCAAGGAGAAAAGTTCGAAAAGTAAGCTTTAATTTCGTTTAACAAAAATAGTAATTGCACATTAAGAAATGGGAACTAGTTATAATTTAACAAGGAATCCCCGTAGTTCTTTATTATAATGATATTTTTGATGAAATTTGGTGTTGTGCTCTGTAGCCACGCCACCGGATATTATGATATAACCCATTTTTATCTACGGCTAACGGTCATGGCGTACATGTATTGTTTGTGATTTAATTTAAAAGAAAAAAGTGAATTAATGTGGCGTTGCTGCAGAAAATTCTCTGTAGCCACGCCACCTGTAATCAACATTTGTAGATACAATTTCAGCTATTTCTCTGAAGTTATATAATGTACGAACGCCGTGTATAATGTAAAAATGATAAGTATAAACAATATGTTATTTCTAAAGTTTTGCGTTAGGATGTCCTCTAGTTTAGAATATTCTCCAATGCTTCAAATTAAGTAAAAGGATAAAGAAATAAAGAATATAGGTTTGGGCTTTGTGTACATGAGATTCTTATTCCTTACCATCAGATGAAATAAAGTTTCAAGCTCATATAACAATATGTTTGAATGTATTCTTTGTACTAATGTAGGGCCTGGTTTGAAGAACTGGATAGAGCAACAGCAGAAAACAGAGATCCATCCCTCTGGAAGGCCATGGTCCGAACGTATTGGCTCGATTTCATGCCTGGCGCTATCTACGTCTCAACCATCACCGCCGCTAGGTAATTATTTTAATCCTCTTTATCCTATACTCTTTTTTGTTGAAAACCCTCTTTGCAAGGCTTATTTTTCTTCAGTGTTAGGTATCTTTTTAGCGGTTTATTTATAGTTTTAGTAATATCAGTCTAGTACTTATGTAGTATTTGCGCTCTTGTTGTTTTAAGGATTCCACCAAAACGAATCTTACCTTAGTAACTTTAGCTTTACACGCCACTGGATCCGAAACAAATATTTCACCATAACCATTGTTTCATGGTTATGGTGAAATATTCTTTGAAATTAGCAATATCCAGTTATCAGGAGAAATATAGCAATCATGGTATCTGGAAAAATATCCTAACCTAATTTGTTTTTTGTTTGCAACGTATTACGCTAAACTACCTGCCGGATTTTGATGAAAGTTTTTTATATCGTAGGAAAATGGTAGTTTCTCTATCAGATCAAATCTTACGCAGGTTGACCCGGGGTAAAAGCTAATATTTATAAATTAGCTGACTATAATTTGTGCCGTGCAAAGTTGTTTAGTGCATAGTTAAAAGTAAATAAAATATTCAAACTTTTTTATGTGTGTTTGTAATTATGTATTTCTTAAAGAACTAAATACAAAATGTCTAAAGTTGACTTTCAAAAAATATTTTACCGAACCAAAATATATTACTCGTATTTTAACCTGTTTATTTTATTTTAGGGTGGCTCAACCTATCCTATTTGCTCAACTTCTAACGTACTGGACCATAGACACAACCCTTAACCAGTTCCAAGCTGGCATGTATGCCTTAGCCATATTGGGGTTGAACTTTGTTGCCATAATGTGTCAGCATCATAACTCGCTGTTTGTCATGAGATTCAGTATGAAGATCAGGATTGCGTGTTCTGCCATCCTTTATAGAAAGGTAAGAATCTATTATATTATGCTAATTTTTTTCTTTGTTTTCCAGTGTTTAGGGATTTGGTTTTACTCAAGTAAAACCTTAATTCATATCGTATCTACTTATACTATTGCACGCGTAGTAAGTAGGTATCCTTACTACTTAGATAGGTACAATTTTTTCCTAATTGTTGAATCCTTAAATTACTTAGAACTTATATCTGAATGATTTGAATCTGATTCAATAATTTAGATATCTGTTTGTTCGGATAAATTTTTTATTTAATTGGTTCATTCATTAAAAATTATAGTAGTATTACCAATATATGTGACTTAGGACCGATTTTTTTATGTTCAGATAAGAATTAGCCGACTGATAAAATATAAAGTCACCAATTTGCGGATGTCATACGGTATTTTACTTAGGAAACAGGCAATGATATTTTAAAATCATCCGGATTATGATTTATTTGACTGTTATCGTTTATCTGACCGTTGAAAAATCAGGCTTATGTTGGTCTGGGACTTAAAAATGAATGTGCCAACTGTGTTTCTTGCCTAGCATAGCGTAAAAGGCGACTAATGGTTTATGGGGTTTTGGGTATGTGTTTGTGTGATTGTAAGCGACGAGCTAGCCACTTGTCACTACTTTTTCACAATTTTCCATCTAACCCAGCCCAGTTTTGTTTTTGGCTGAATGTTATTAAAGGAGCCTGCTGCTTCTTTGACTCTGCTCTTTGGGGATAATGGGCGTTATGCTATGTTTGTTTGAAAAATCAGCCCTAAATATTATATCGATCATATCTAAAAGCTTCTGATTATAAATGCCAAGCATGGTTAGTTAAAAAAACATTCATTTTCTTAACTACCTCAGATAAGTGTGACCCGAGTCTAAACCTGATTTATTTTTAATGTAACGACGTTATAAATCTGAAACAAAGGATAATATGTTTATCAATTTTATAATCCACATGTGCAGCCAATCAATAATACAAATCAAAAAAACAAATACGTGTCGTAGGTTAGATAGTTAAGACTGAGAATTCAGACAAATTAATTCCTGTTTATAAAAATATACACGTTACATCGTTGTATACCCTCACGGCCGAGCCAGTTTTACAGGTCGTCCCTTTTAATTCCAACTAGCAAACCTTGCATAAGATGCATCTTCCTTAAACAACTGACATCAAATATTTTATTAAAAGATGGTGATATCTAAGAATATATAAAAATATATGCGCCGCACATGCGATTTTTAAATATTAAAGGACAGATATTTGTCCCATGTTGGTCTGGAACTTAAAAATAATTTTCCAACTGTGTTTCTTGCCTAGCATGTCGTGAAAGGCGACTAATGGTACAATTTTCCATCTAACCCAGCCCAGTTTAATTTTTGGCTGAATGTGGTTAAAAGGGCCTGCTGTTCCCTTTGACTCTGCCCACCCTTCGGGGATTATGAGCGTGATGTTATGGGTGTGAAAAGGACATATTTGTGATACTTCCTCGTTGGTAGAGACAAACAGTTACGTTTCACAGTCTTTTATAGTTAGGAAAGACATTGAATACGTCTTCCTCAACTTTTAAGAAAGTTAGTTGACAGTTGCTCAAAATGTCTTATAGCAACCAGAAGATATCCTCTCGGATCATGACGCTAAATCTTCGTTAGATTTAGCGTCATGATCCGAGAGGATCTCGACTACAAACGAGACATCATGATATTACATAACTTCACGCCTTCAATCACCGGTAGCCAGCACGTCTATACAAATATTATAAAGATAAAAGATTTGATTGTTTGTTTACATTGAATAGGCTCCGAAACTACTGGACTGATTTGAAAAATTATTTTACCAATATAACAGGCTATATTTTATTCCCGTATTCCGACGGGAACGGGAACTACGCGGAGCGCTGCTAGTCGCTTATAAAACCCAATCCCATTACACCATTAGTCGAAATTTAGTATATGCTAGACGAAAAGCACATTTGATACATTATTTTCAAGTCCCAGATAAACATGGGGCAAACTGAACTAGCTTGAAATCATTCCAATGTTATTATTTTGCTTCAGTTGCTGCGAATGAATCAAGTGTCAGTGGGAGACATTGCCGGCGGCAAGCTGGTGAACCTGCTGTCGAACGACGTGGCGAGGTTCGAGTACGCGTTCATGTTCATGCACCACCTGTGGGTGATCCCCGTGCAGACGGCCATCGTGCTGTATTTCTTGCACGCGGAGGGCGGGTTCGCGCCCTTCATCGGTCTCTTCGGAGTCATCCTGGTCATTCTGCCGATACAAAGTAATTTTTATCATATTATTAATATTTTTAAAACGGACGTCGCAAATAAGCCATTTACTATCAGGTAGAAACCTGGTAGTAAATGGCTACTGTTGTCTATCGAAGATTAAAATACTAGAGGATTTGTTTACTTAAACGTTGGATCCTAAGATATGCACAATATAATATACATAAAAGCGCTTATGATAATATCTAAACAAATTACATCTCAATAGCTATGATTTCAATAACGGCTAGTGAACATAATGGTTCAGAGTCCACGGTCGCACGCAATCCGAGGATTGAACTTATCCTCGGATTGTCCCAAAAAAAATCCATAGTACCTACACGTTATAGGATGATAGCAGGTACTCTTAATTCATTAATGTAAGCTACTGATTCGGTTCTGTTGTTGGATTCGGGTCCAACTTATCTCACGGTCTTCGGGCAGTCCGGGCATAAAAATCTTTAGTACAAATTATGCTTACTTTATAATTAGGACATCATTGGATTGTTTGGTTTGGTTTGTGTAATATTTGGTTTATTTTAAAACGTATTGATAGAAAATCTAGATGCCGCGTTTAATTTAGTTAAATTGCTAATAATAACGATCAACAACGAGTCCAAGAGCAAATCTTAGAACATAGACTAATGTTATCGGCGTTAAGATTAATGTATATTCATACAATTGATCAGCAAATTTCAATATACTCGCTAAAAACGAATTTACATATTAAGGAATTTTATCGGAATGTACTTACGTAGAGACCTAAGTACATTCCGATAAAATTCTTTAATATGACATACGTATAATGCTGACCCTGCAAAATTGTTTGGGGCGTACAATTAACCAAAAGGTTATTTTAAATGATATAGTATTAATTGAGTTCCATATTATAGCTATATATATATATATATATATATATACATAAGGCTAGGTTATTAATGAAAGCACGTGAAAGATAAATATTATTATTGGATAAAATTATACATATGAATAGATTATTCCATCTTTTTAGTTTAGTCCCGAGCATGTACCTCTGGATTTTTCAAATCCGTGTTCGTATTTATACCACTAGCTCGGCGGTGAGGGAAAACATCGTGATGAAACCTGCAAATTAAAACATCTTTGGATTTGTAACTATGATCCAAAAAATTGTCTGGTTCCCTTATCTTAGGGTTACGAAGGTTAGACTGGCAGTCGCTTTAATGTAATTAACAGGCTCACTAAATCCTGGATCATGGTCTAAGCTGACCCGTCCAAGCACGGGACAACGTAGAATAAAGCTAGGAAGAAGATAGATATAATATACATACGATACATTCCATAAAAATTTACACTGTAATATTACTTGAAACTAGAATTTACCTATAATTAATTATAGACTTACCACAGTATGCGTTGTGGTGGGTTGCGTTTGTTGCGACTAAGGATTATAGGAAAAAATTTGCATAATTTATAATCATTTCAATAAACAAAGTAGTAACTATTGTTTCAGTAGGGGAGGGCGGGGTTGGACGTGCCGATTTGGACTAATCCCTAAATTAATGGCGTAAGAACAATGCTGAGGTTTATAGTTCAGGTTCATCTTATTTGTAATTTAATCTAGATTTTGAATTTATACCCAGTTTCCGTGATTTTTTAATAGTTTTATTTAGAGTATTATATTTTTAAACAGAGGTCGTGCGGCACTATTGACCCCTCGTTGGGGCAAGTTGTGCCCCAGGTGAGGTCGGTTGTGCCGTTGGTAATGTTTAGCCTTTACAGATAAGAAATTGATTTTAAACAAAAACACAACACATTTGATCGTTTTATATTTATTAGAAGTAAAATTATTAAAAAATCTACAATTTAAAAACATTACTTAGTTCTTATATAAAAACCAATAAAATAAACAACTTGTTACACTTGTTAAATTATAGAAACTGAAAAAAACTTCTAAATTCTTCTTCTCTTCTCCTTATTTACATAATTACTTTTCTTAAATAATCTGTCACACAAATTATTCGTCACAAATATCTTTGTATAGGTTTTTGAAACGAATTAAAAATCATCAAGCTAAGTTATTCTTTATCTAACTGATCAGAATAGCCATTAGGACAGACATAATATGGCAAGTTTTCGACATCTGCACATAGCGTATGTGCCCAGTTTTTACATGCGCTACATTTAACTAATTTTTCTTTAGGCACACAATTAGACAAAGAGTCACAGCATATGATGAATAAGAAGAAGAATTATGTGTATTCTCTTCATCGATACTTTCATCATCTCTAAGAAGAACTTTCTTTCTGGCGGGGTTATTGGCCTTGTTTCTTTTTGATTTCGTTCTTTTAGCACTTTTTCCTTTCTCATTCTCCTTACTCTTCTCTGTGGTTTCACTTCCTTTTTCTTTTTTTTCTTATTAGCCTGTTTTTCTGCTAGTATTTTTTTTCTGGAGTGTTCGATAGAACCGCTGACTTCCTTTTAAGTCGTGTATTAACCCTAGTTAATCCGAGATGTGCTTTAGGTAGTGGTTAAATGTTGAGTAGACCTGGTTTATATCCAGCCGTAAGAGTGAGACCATTCTTTATATTTTTGACATACCGTAGTATCGCTGTGTAACAAATTTTCAATTCACGCGTAACTGTTTTTAATTTTCGTCCCTCCTTGTAGAAAGCATAAGCAGCCCTTTGCTTTTTCTCATTCTTTTAAAAAATCAATAAAGGATATTACATTATATTTGGGCGGGGTCAGTTGTGCCGCGGCACAAATGACCCCCATCCAAAGGCACTTTTTACCCCGAATGCAATACATCAACTATTTATCATATTCCAAGAAAATATTCTGTACAATGCATTGAAAATTAACAGATTAATATTCCTTGTTAAGTAACAAACACACTAGTGAAACTCCCATCACCGAAAGACTAAAAATGTTTACATGAGACCAAAAAGTATTGAAGAAAAAATATTTTCTAACTTGACGACGGAGGAGCCATGCACATGCTGCCGATAGCGCCGCGTCGCTGGCGTGGCTAAAATGACCGCCATGCATGCGCAAGGTTGCAGGAGCATCGGATACTATACGAACATGTTGCTATCTCTTACTGTTTTTAAGATTTTTGCATCGGAACAACTTACCCCCGGCACTTCCAACCCCGCCCTCCCCTACTTTATCTAACTGTGACTGAATATCTCGATTCTACGTAGAATAATAAACGGTAGTAAAATATGTAGTATAATAAAGGTTAAGAACACTCAACCTTAATACTTATTGACATGACATGCATTTAATTCAATTTGGAACGAAACATGCATTAACATTATGTGCGTCATCATGGTGATGGTGCTAAAGATATGGAGCTAATGATCTTCATAACCAACTTGGAGCGTTATCTGTATTGGTATCAACGACTCTTTTAATCCGCGCCCCTAATTTTACTCTTGATACAGGAATAAAGTAGCTCATGAACAAATCGATGTGTCGTGGGCAGATTGATGCATTACCCACTTCGTAATTAAATAGAACAGAACCTCCTATCTACATCTACATTATGATATAGCCAGACTAGATCTATGAATATTAAACTATTCAAGATATAAACGGTGCACTGTTGTTGTCTCAAATTCAATAGCTGTCATTTGTGTAATTCCGTATGTTACACTCGCGCATTGGTATGATTATTAGACATAGTAGTGGTGTCCGCCGTGATAAACACTGAGCTAGATTCAGAATTCAAAATGTACCCTACATTTTGAAGTTAAGTATTAATAAGAATTGGATTGGGTGCATGGATAGTCTGTAATAGCATGAAAATAGGAATATGGCATAACAATGACGGATTCATTACTCTCATACACGCAAAGAAAAAGCTGATTCGTGTACAGAAAATCTACATTTTTCTTACATAGAAATTGCTATTTCCCAGATACCTATGTTAAGGTGGTGGATTGCTCTTTCAAGGCGCGTATCACATTAACGTCGTAGGTAACGCAACGTTGTGATGCATGTCACGTAAATATTAAAGCAGCCTCTCTCGATTCCAGTGGTCCTCACGAAAGCGACAGCCTCTGTGAGGCGTCAGGTGGCGGTGAGGACTGATAAGAGAATTAAGCTGATGAGTGAAATTATCGGCGGTATCCAGGTAAGTAACTTTATTCTCCATGTTGGCCAAAGTTTTCCGTAATGGGGTATTTTACTCAAAAATTTTTTTAGTCAGTAAGATAGATTAGCAAAATATTGCATACGTATTTTTTGTTTTATCTGATACTCGAATAATTACAAAGCTACAGCGCGTCAAAGATCTGAAATTTACCGCTTTACGTCACTTGGACGGTAAACTTTTACACAGCTACTAACGTCACACGGTACTTTAACGCGCTGTATCTTTATGTAATCTCAATAGTGGACTATAAAAAAACATTTAGTAAAATAGCCTTATTGGCTATTCATAACTACATTTTTTAAGAGTTATTTTATAACTAAAAATATAGCTATTAAATCGTTTTCTTATACATTATTTATTTTAATTTGTGTCCTAAAAAGTATATAATTCTATAGTTATATATATTTGCGTCTAAAGTGTTAATTTGTCCCATGTTGGTCGGGAACTTAAAAAGAATGTGCCAACTGTGTTTCTTGCCTAGCATGTCGTAAAAGGCGATTAATGGTATATGGGGTTTTGGGTATGGGATTGTGTAGGCGACGAGCTAGCTACTTGTCACTACTTTTTCACAATTTTCTATCTAACCCAGCCCAGTTTTGTTTTTGGCTGAATGTGGTTAAAAGGGCCTGCTGCCCCTTTGACTCTGCCTACCCCTTCGGGGATTGTGGGCGTGATGGTGTTATTTATTTATTTATTTTATTTATAGTGTTAATGTCGAATGAGATAACATGTCACTTAACTGAAAATAATTTTAAATTGGGATCCTATTTATCTATATGCTTACATAGGAAATAGGTATGTAACTGCATAAATAAATGTGTGGATATTCTTTTCAAATATATTGTTTATTCAATTGGTAATGGAGCACGGCATGTTAACGCTAACCAAAATCGTTTCTTAATCATTCATACAGTTTAAAATTCTGTAAGCCATCATATAACCGGTAGCTATACGGTATTTACCGAGATTTTTCAGTGGTTGTTTATTTTGCAGGTCATTAAAATGTACGCCTGGGAGAAACCCTTTCAATTAGTAGTGAAAGCAGCGCGGGCATTTGAAATGAAAGCTCTCAAGAAGTCTCTCTTTATACGGAGCGTTTTCCTTGGATTCATGTTGTTTACCGATCGGACTGTTATGTTCGTCACTATTCTAACTCTTATTCTGTGGAACCAAAGCATGGTGTCTGCTACTACGGTAATGTTCTATTTAAAAAAAAATAATTAATCTAATATTTTATGCTGTTATTTATTATGCGCATATGTCTAATAAGTAAATTCTGCCGAACATATTGACTATGGTAATTTGTTTTAGATTTACCCGATCGCTCAGTTCCTCGGCACAATCCAGTTGAACATAACAATGGTGTTACCGTTGGCAATCGCTTCGCTTTCAGAGATGTTCGTCTCTGTTGATCGTATCCAGAGTTTTCTTGTTTTGGGTAAGTACATATATTATTTTACTGAAAATTATAACCCAATATAATAAAATTGTTTACATTCATATACAGTAATAGTTCATTACTCATGTCATGTATTGTTTCTGGGTAAGATTTTGACAGTAAAGATGAATTAAAGTTGAATATGCCAAGATATATTAAATTTATTTAAATAATTAGCACACTTATCTTGAGATATGTTATATAAAAATATGTTCTTTCTTCGTTAATAGTTACACTCCTTATTATATTGTATGGTATTACAGACGAACGAGAAGATATTGCTCTGATAAACAATGGCAAAGGTGTTAGTCATAAAGTCAAGTTTAATCCAAAACAAAATGGAGACTCTCAAGACGTCACTGGCAAGGCCTTCTCCAGGGTTGATAGCCAAGCGGATACAAATGGATCAGGTAAGTGTACATGACGAATTTCATTACCGACACATACTTTAAAAGAAACATGACATAGTAGCGTTTTTTTTAGTATATTATATAATTCGAAAGAAGGTACATGCAAATTTGTTATTTGAATGCATTATATTAGCTATGGGAGCTAATATATTAGATAACTCTAAATTCAAACGAACAGTTTAGGGGAAAGGGGGGCATAACGGGGACGTTAAGGGAAATAAACAATAAAAATATAATCAACTTATTTTTATTCATTAAGAATAACTAGAACACTTAGGTTACTTATTAAACTAGCATTTAGAACATAATTTTGTGCAATCAATAATCAACTTAAAAAAAAAAAAAAAATATATGAAACCCTTAACAAAACTCCATCGTGCCCCGGGGTAGGGGCAGTACAGGGTACCCTATTTGGGGCAGAATGGGGTACTGGTATGGTATTCTTCCGTATATTAGACCTTAACACCTGCATAGGCTGTATGAGCCAACGTTCACATCTCTGGCAGGCTACCCAATACTCCGAAGAATAAAACAACTGGTTCACGTCAACGCAATACAGGCATAACTCATCCTTGTCCACTTCAGAGCGGGTTTTTGGGGTATTGGAATTGGAATTTATACATTAAGTGTCTTGGAATTTATTTTGGCAACGTGACGTTCCAACGTGGTCTGCGGAACATTGTACAGTTGAGACGCTTTTCTGTCGCCCGCTGATTTGTTCAAAACCGCACCAATGGCTTGTATGCTCTCCGCAGACCCACTGCCTCTCGTACTTTTTTTTATGTACGTACAGTTTTATTACCTAAAACAAAATAAATTTTGTTATCAAATGAAGAGATCATTTCTTCAGCATATTTTCATGACAGTTACGGAGCATAATGGGGTACCCCATCGTGCCTCAAAGCTATGTCCCCGTTATGCCCCCACGCCAACACTTTTTAAAATAATGAGCAGAAAATACGAATCGTCCGTAAGAGTAATTTTGCTCAAAACATATCAATAACTAATATATCTAGAAGAACACAATAAAAAATCAAATGTAGTAGACCAAATACTTACCTTTTTACGTGTGTTTTCGTATCACTTAAAATTAGATCAAATGACGATAAAAATCTTTTTTTGGTGTAAAAAACGACTCGCGCGGTCTCGTTGCCTGTCGTTGCCAGACGAAACACTGATGCAAAATGGCCACCTGCTAGCGCCAACAACACAACTCTATAGTGCGTAGTTACTTGTATATGTGTGTACCCCGTCGTGCCTCGCGACCCCGTTATGCCCCCCCCCCCCCCCCTTCTGCACATAGGATGTTATCTAGCATTAATGTACCTATATCATATTTGAATTTTTCCCACAGCAGGTGTAAGACATAGCAAATCTGGCGACTTTGCCATCGAAATGTCGGGAGTGTCTGCCTCGTGGTCCGGGAACGCGTCTCCGGATGAACTGACTCTGAAGAAATTGTCATTCCGCGTCCGCAAGGGCAAGATGTGCGCTGTCATTGGCCCTGTTGGCTCAGGAAAGGTATGGGCGACCCCTTTTTTGTAATGGCTTAGAGATCGCGTCTCAAAAGCGGGCGTGGGTTAGAAAAGAACGCCACATCGCTTGAAGGAAATTATTAATTATTTTTTACAATAATGTTTGCGTATAAAGTTAAATATGTTTGAAACTGAATACTTTGATTCGTAGAAAGTACGATACATGAAAAGGAATATTGACACCTATCACGGGATGCATCATATTACGTGAAACGGATTATAGTTTTAACAAAAGTATCACAAATACCCTGACTCGAGACTAATACTTTCTTGGGTATTTGTGGTAGGTACCTTTATTTATTGTAATTACTCTTGTAAAGTACATCAGATACTGGCTGCAATGTCGTGGCTGGTAATTTCTATAGTGTTTATTAATCACGTGTTATACATTTTTAATTATAATATTACAAATGAACGTGAATGAACGTGAATGATTGATGAATTAATTAACATATTGATAAAAATAAACAACAGTGTTCGCTCATTCAAAAGCGTCATTCTATTGCTGCCATTGTTCGTCAAATCTTTGCATCGCTCCGATTATTTTCATAGCTGTGTATTAAAAATGCCGATATTTATAATGAGTGGCCAGCCAGATTTACGTCTAAGCCACAATATAAGCGGTATTGCACCTTTGATATCGAATTCGTATCAACTTAGGAATTTATAATGGTCATGATGACAACATTCACATACTATAGGCACAGATAAACGTTTAAAGATTGATAAGATGAAATAAATACCTGATATAATTATAAAATAAAATAAAATGTACTTTTCTTATCTATTCATATGTCATAATATACATTATAGGTATATAGAACTTATTCGCATGGTACATAGTTTAGTTGATAATGAGATTTTAAAGCGTAATATTTGATTAATGCAATAAACATATTACAAGTTTCGATCTAAGCTAAACACTCGTGCTATGTAAATCAGAAAAAACAAAAGTATCACACATACGCCCTAACTAGGTTTTGAGACATTGCTTGATTATAATGATTGTCAATTGTCATTGCAAAGATTTTGCGCTTAGTTATAGAACTAAGTCCTGTAACAGTCGAACCATGTGGACTATATGCTGCAACTTATACTAATACAGGATCAGTATCATAACAACCAACTTGCATAATGTTAAAACATACCTAGCGGATTTGTGTTAAGCTTGCTGTTTCACGAGAACTATCTAATTTCTAGTCTTTAACGGCGATCTCAACAAATGCCTGTCTCATCATTATTACAATTAATATTATATACAACGAGTATCTATTTTGGCAGACGTCGCTATTGCAACTGCTGCTAAAAGAACTCCCGGTACTGAGCGGCACCATGAACATCAACGGGACTCTTTCATACTCGTGTCAGGAGTCATGGCTTTTCCCGGCTACGGTGCGCGAAAATATACTCTTCGGCCTACCATACGATGCTGAGAAATACAAAGAGGTAAGCTATTTCTTAAATTTTTTTATTAAGTTCGTATGTCCAAAGTATTTATCCAACCGGGATGCGGTTGGAAAATTCAGCGTCCTCGCTCTCAGCCTGTGACGACAAGGTAATCTAATCCATTTCGAATATGCTCTAGCTAGACAAACGGAAACGGGAAGTATGTCGGCTAATGTTCTCAGATATACTCGTATATATGTTAAATATGCATCCACTACTGCTTGTTCTGCAATAATTAATCAACGTCCATAACAGATGTTACACAATCATACCAGTATAGATGTTATCATGATCACCTGGACAGTTGACGGAATTCGGAGTGGCCCACCTATGGAGGTGGCTGAAACAAGGAAACCTTAACTGGAATTATGCGAAAATTTTCCGTGATAATGCACATATGTATTTGACCTGTATCACATCGTGTCCAGGTGTGCCGCGCGTGCTGCCTCGCGCCAGACTTTAAGCAGTTCCCCTACGGCGACCTCTCACTCGTCGGCGAGCGAGGCGTCTCGCTGTCTGGCGGGCAGCGCGCCAGAATCAACTTGGCGAGAGCAGTCTACAGAGATGTAAGAATCACACTTATGTATAAAAAAATAGGACAAACGAATATACCAAATGCTAGGTTAAACAATTTGCTTGTGGAAAATTTCGTATGTTGTACAAATATGTTACCATGTCAATCGTTTATCTTATGTTTAGATTAATAAATGAGTAGCTGCTGTTTGTTTAGATATGCAGTTGATTAAATTACGTTCTATCACAAAGCGTAAAATAAAAGACAGTTTTCCGACTCTCAGCGGAAAGCATTAAACATACTCGCACAGATTTTTTTGCTTACGCCTATGATCACACGCATTTTAAACTAGGTGAGTCTGATAATTAATCAGACTTGGATCATGACGACACATCCATGGTTATCTAGCAATTTCAATTTCTTGAGGTTAGCTTCTGGTGGTTCCGTGTGGTGGAATTGATTCCCCTCGCGTATAAGGCACAATATGTCCCAACCATTGTTTCTCGGGAGAGTTACACGTCAGTATATATTGCAGGTCGACATCTACCTCCTGGACGACCCGCTGTCAGCCGTGGACGCGAACGTGGGCCGGCTGCTGTTCGACAACTGCATGCGTGGGCTGTTGCGAGAGCACACGTGCCTGCTCGTCACCCACCAGATCCACTACCTCAAGGACGCCGACTACATCATCGTTTTGAACGAGGTTATTAACCCATTTAGATGTTATTAACCCGGCAGTGCGGTTTGTCGAGGATTGGGAAGCGGGCAACGACGATACCCAGATCCTCTTCATCCTCGTCAATCAAAGTCTGGCCGCAGACAAAGCTCCGGCCAGTACCGAGATTAGCTGGCAAAACACCAGTGACGATCCACCTCGGGTCCCTCTTAACTTCAGCCCTGGATGGTCTAGGTCCGTCCCCCGTACGTTACACCGGCGGCGGAGATGTTAGCTAAGGCTCACTTAGCCTGTATGAAGTCATGAACCATTGCAAATATAGGAATTTTTAACTCAACTATTTTTGTGGGATAACAGCATTTTCAGATAATCTTTAATGACAAGCAAAGTAAAGATCAGATGGTGGTTTTCAAAGCTCCCCACGCATAGTGGGTCATTTGATAGTCAGTGGACCCTGAATTGAAAAACCCTTATATTATATCACTTACTTACTTATCACTTTATTCCTACTCTAAGTATGTACCTAATTAAAAACATATTCCAGGGTGGAATAGAAAACATGGGCACGTATGATGAGCTGGTGAAATCGGGCAAAGATTTTGCGCTATTGTTAAAAGAAATGAAGGATGACGATGGCGACGAGGATCCGGAGAAGGTAAACATCGTTTATCACAAGTTTTTGTAATTCATTATTAGTTGGTCCAAAACCTAAAAATATTTTGTATAATACATTCTGGAAAACATGATTTCTTAATAATGTATCTGCATACAAGTCTTCATGAGGTGTAACCATAAAATACGTATTTTAGAAAACCCGATCCAATATCTTGTTTATTTTAGGGTCTTTTCTTTATACTATTCCTCCTAACAAGTAAGTACTACCTACTATAGTTCGTTCCACGTAAGATGATTCCCGTGGTGTCATTAGGTACTCCTTTTTATGCATTTTACTTTCTACGAATCAAAATATTCAGTTTCAAACATATTTAACTATATACGCTAAAATTATTGTAAAAAATAGTTCATAATTTCCATTTATTAATGTAAACACGATGAATCAATTTACTTAAAAATACGGATGGTTGTCATACAGATCTATAACTATTATCGTCAAATTCAAAGTATCACGGAACTCATCATAAGTGAAATGGACTATAATAGTTAAATCATTTTGTCATATTAAGTATAGATAAAGTGTTCACACTTGTTGAGTGATTTCGTAAAAAAAACCGTGTAAATGTACATGTTTTGTAGATTTCTATAGTAAACAAATAAATAAATAAATTGTACCTATAGCATTGTCTCATGTTGGTCTGGGACTTAAAATACTGTGTCAACAAATGTGTGTTTCTTGCCTAGCATGTCGTAAAAGGTGACTAATGGTATATAGGGGTTTTGGGTATGTGATTATGTAGGCGACGAGCTAGCCACTTGTTACTACATTTTTACAATTTACCATCTTACCCAGCCCATTGCCCCATGTTGGTCTGGGACTGAAAAATAATGTGCCAACTGTGTTTCTTGCCTAGCATGTCGTAAAAGGCGACTAATGGTATATGGGGTTTTGGGTATGTGATTTTGTAGGCGACAAGCTACCCACTCGTCACTACTTTTTCACACTTTTTCATCTAACCCAGCCTAGTTTTATTTTTGGCTGAATGTGGTTAAAGGGGCCTGCTGCCCTTGCCTACCCCTTCGGGTGCATTTATGTATGTATATATGTAAATTGTAGCAAGTGAAGAGGCCGTCATTTTCAAGAGGAGTCTCAGTCCGAAGTGAGGAAGACCCCGACGCGGAGAAGGTGCAGATTCAAGATGCTGAGGAGAGGGCAAAGGGCAATCTCAAGTGGTCGGTGGTGTTCGCGTATTTGCGTTCTGTGCAGTCATGGAGCATCCAGATCGTGGCGCTTACCACGCTCATCGTCACACAGGCCGCCGCCACATTCACCGACTATTGGCTCAGTTTATGGTAAGGGATGCAACCCAAACAGGTTCTCTGGGCTAGTCTCACGCAATAGGTTAAAGAAATAAGAACGCAAAAAATACTTTATACTTGGAAGACGATCAGTGTAGGTATATTTAATTAATAACTGTATGTTTTTTTTATCGCATTATAACTACATATCGTTACCATTATTCAATATACATAGATACCAGAAAAACATACATTATTTAAATGGTAAGCAACATCGAGTTCCATGCTTATCTTTGTTACGTATTACATAACTTTCTTTGGTTAAAATATTTCTTTATAAATTAATTTCTATTGGTTTGCGTACAAAAATATTTTACTTATATGTATACCGTGTTGCAAGCCCACCCCAGTATAATTCTTCTGAACCTACTCACGATATAGGCCAAGATTCCAGGGCCGCCAGACATTACTCATTTTCTCAAAAATTAAATCAGTGGTATAAGATAGTTTGGGTAGTAAGTAGGGCATTTTTCAGGTATCAGGTGCGAAAGTTAGGAAAAGATATTTCTCACTTAACCTTAATGCTAATTGCTGATTTTTATGTATGTTGTGTAGAATACTATTGTACATCTGTATTTAACATTGCCAAACACTTTTCGGCAGTAATACCTTCCAGTAGATGTTTTAAAGCGTCTGAAAAAGTAACGGAAATTTGTTTATAATTTCACTTACACCGATTTTTTTTTCTGTTGATGTCGATGATACAGACAGGACAGACTATTTATAAAAATCCAATAAAGTAAAATTTCAATAAAGGTATTTGACGTAACTATTCGAGCTGATACTCACAGATTTTTTTTAATACTTTCTGGAAATTTTTAGGCTTGTGCCATTTGCCGGCCTGCTAGGGAACATTCCAGATATATCATTTAAATTACATTATATACATAAAACTCGGGATGTTATTGAATTTTAGTCCGGAAGTTTTAAACTAGAACGATAGAACAAACTACTAACGGAAAGTGTTTAGCCATGCTGAAAATTCATGTATAATATTATTCCACATAATATAAATTGGAATCAGCCATCAGAATTAAATTTAAATGAGAAATATCTTTTCCTAACTTTCGCACCTGTGTCCTGCTAATTGGCCCACTACCCAAACTAGCTAATACCCGTAAATAATAATAAGAAGGTATAAATACTATCCTTTCCCACACATTTCATTTCTAAGAAAATAATTTACGTCTGGCGGCCCTTGGATCTCACTCTTATATATTTAGCTACATTATGTAGCTACTCTAACCATCTTATTTCACATTAAATCAGACCTAGTGCATGATTCGATTAGATATCAAAACAGAAATTTAATAGTTGCCTAAAAATACCAAAAATGACCGTTTTAGGAATGTGAAACGACTTAGCAGAATAGGCAAGATGACTTAAAAATTCTGTTTAGTCCGTCAGTAAGATTATTAAAAATATTGAACACGTGTTTTTTTTTTATTCTCAAACAAACATTGATGAAGATACAAGGCATTCAAGTTTCGTCACACTTTCATTAAATTTTTACTTAATAGTGACGTCGCAAGCCCCCACTCCAAAACTTGTATGCTCTTTATCTTTGTGATTTTTTGTTTGATAAAGCGAATAATATGTGTCTAGTATTTTTGTATAATCTAACTGACGGACTAAATAGAACTATAGTTTTTTTTAATGCAGTCACAAGATATGTTTTATAAATTTCTGGTGATACGTAACGAATTAGCAACAATTCAGATTTACGTTAACTTGCCAGTTGCTTCACACAATTATATGAAAATTATATTTGTTTTTAGATTATAATATACGACATCCTTTTATGGCATTATTATTGTTACATTGAAAGTAATAGAACTAATTGCTAGATGCTTAACCTGCCCATTGTGTATCGTTGGTAAATATCATCGCACCTAATCTTGTACATATTTGTTTTAGGACCAACTCTGTAGATAGTTATATTCAACAATTGCCGGAGGGTGAAGAACCGGGTAAGCTATGATTATTTATATGTTTTACCTAATATAGGTACCATGCGTTGCCGTCCATTTTTTTTCGTACGTGTACACTATTAAAACTGACACTATTTTATAATAGGTATATACGGCATCCGCAAATAGGTACCTAATTAACTACATCTTTGGGCATTTCATCTAGAATATGCCAGTGAACACAAATTGTTAACAATTATATGGCTAAATAAAGGAATAGCGTCAAAAAATGCCTCGCAATTTGTTGATTAGAGAAGATTTTTTATTTAATTTGGCTATAAAATCAATTTCAGTTGACTTTAGAAATAAGTCAAAGGTAAAAATGTTCATACCTACTAGGGAAAAACAGGGACGGTTATTTAAAATAAATTATTTAGCTGTTGCCGGGCGGTCAGCCATAATTTATTTTAATAATTAAAACTACACTATATTTTTGAAATTCCAGATCCGAGCTTAAGTGCCGATATGGGTTGGTTGAACACTGGCCAGTTTCTGGGCATACACGGGGGTGCCGTGCTTACCGTCATAGTGTTCGCGCACCTCAGAATCATCATGTTTGTGTCGACTTGCGTGCGCGCTTCTCAGAACATACACGACAACGTGTTCAAAAACCTTATCATGGCCGTGAAACACTTTTTCGATACTAGTCCGTCAGGTAATTAAAAATTACGAATTCTTATTGTGTTATCTATTCTACTCAGAATTATTCCAAGAAATTCTAAATTAATATGTTGAAAAGTTTCCTGTTATAGTTATCTACCTAACTATAAACAGAAATAGGCAATAAGGCAATAGCCGAAATTATGTGATTTGCACCTGTATATTACAAAATTTCGGCTATTGCCTGTGATATTGCTCATTCAAGAAGGTGTTTACTCAGATGACGTCTATAAAACCAAATTTTTCTATAGCCTCAGACCAGTTTATCTTACTCACGAGTTGTTACTTAGACTATGTAAAACAACTCATCCCCGTGATATTTTATTCATACATAAATTAAAGTCATTAGCATTTATCAATTTGGCTGACAATGTATGGGAAACAGTCTTCGTATGATACAATGCTAAAAGAACAAATGTGTATTGCAGGTCGTATCCTAAACAGGTTCTCCAAGGAGCTTGGCGCCGTAGACGAGCTGCTGCCGCGTAGCATGCTGGAGACGCTCCAAATGTATCTGTCGATGTTGAGCGTGCTGGTCCTCAACGCTACCGCGCTGCCCTGGACCCTCATACCCACAGTCATTCTTGGGCTCGTATTCGTTTTTCTGCTCAAGTGGTACTTAAAGGCAGCTCAAGCCGTTAAGAGATTGGAAGGAACCAGTAAGTGTCCACTTATTCTAGAATCGTTAACTATTTTAATAATTTCAGAGTTGCCCAATAGCACACGTTTACAAATTATTTATTTTGCCAACAGCGAAAAGTCCAGTGTTCGGTATGATCAATTCTACAATGACAGGCTTATCTACGATCAGAAGTTCCAACTCTCAAAATAGGCTGCTGAATCAATTTGATGAAGCGCAGGTAAGAAATTTATGTTTTAATTTTTTAGTTATTAAAGTGTAATTTTTATGTTACACTTTTGCATCCAGGAGACTATTTCTTGTTAACAAGAATTTAATGTTTGCAATCTGAATAACGCCAATGATAAGACAGCCCTTAGATAGTCTAGGTCAGTGCTTCTCAAACTTTTTATGCTATGGAACCCTTTTAGGAAGCGGAATATTTGACGGGACCCTAGAACAGCGCGGGCGGCAGTGCTCCAGGAGTTATGATATTTATGATCAGTACCAATTTTCGTGGAACCCCCAGAAAGGCTTCACGGAACCCCAGGGTTCCGCGGAACACACATTGAGTATAGCTGGCTAGGTAAAGTGTAAAACAAAAGAAAGATCAAACTCTGCATCTCGTTGTCATCTTTTAATCTAGTGCATAAATTCCTGAGTCACAATTTGTAAGCTAGCACTTAAAACATAAAAGTTTATTAAGAAGTCAAACCCCCAGCTTAGTTGTACCTAATTAAACTGAAAAAGTTGTTTCATTCTGTAAACTAAATTATTAATCTAAAAAACTTTGCTATGTCTATTGTCGTACCCTCATGGAATAAAAAATATAAAATCTAGAATAGAATAACATCTAACCTTCCTTTTTTGTTTCAGAATTTAAATTCGAGCGCGGCATTCACTTTCCTTGGTGGTTCAGCTGCCTTTGGAATGTACATCGACGTCCTTTGTCTTTTCTATCTTGCAATAATTATGTCAATATTTATCTTCATTGACTTCGGTAAGATAATATACCAAATAACAAAAATTTTGGTAGATACCTAATTATTATCTACTATAATTATTTTTGAAGTGATAACATTAAACAACACACATTAAGATGCCATTCCCATTAGGGAACGTAGGTAGTATTCGAAGTAAAATACTAGTTTTATCGAATTATGTCTATTAATTGCTACTTTAATCACAAGTTGCTAATGCGATACAAAACCTTTAAAGCAATTATGTTTTACTAGCTGTTAAATCTCAAATTATGTATTACTAGCAGCGCCCCGCAGTTTCACCCGCGTAGTTCCGATAAGGAAGCTTATATATAAGTAGTTTTCTATTGGTCAAAGAATTTTACAAATCGATCCAGTAAGTGCTTTGGGAGTCTATTCGAAACAAACAATCAAATCTTTGCTCTGTACAATATTAGTAGGTAAGTATATTATATATTTTACTGTTTGTAGAATTATCATTTACAACTTTTTTTTAACATTCTGATGCGATAACGACATAGAATGGTACAGATAAGAATATTTTAAATTCATAAGGGAACGCCACGTAGAATAACAAAATGTAATCAAAAATAGGTATCGCGAAGCTTTAAATCTAAATAAGTCGGTAATATCCTCTACGCATATTTATTTACTTGTTTTAAAAAACTAACAGCATAACAGTTATTGTTGTTAACAATACCGTCTTTACCATAAGGAAACACGAGGCCGTAGCCAGGGCCCCGTCCTCAGAGGACCATTTGTCTATTGTTCTTAAAAAAATATTTCTTTGAAGATTTTTATCAGAAGATATTGCTCAACAGAAATTCATAGTAGATTTTTTTTCTGGTATAATTCGTTTATGGCCTAAAGTTCTTTTGTGCCCAAGGGCCCCAGTTCAGTCTAAGACGGCTCTGGTTGTTAACCAAAGATATAAATAATAAACAACTTAATACAACTAATAACAATTTTTATTTTATTTTTGACTAAATATCGCTCTTGGACTTGGCCACAGATAATCTGTGGACTCGGCCTATCCCTCCGGGATTTTTGGCGTAATAGTATCTATGTATGTATGTTTATCAGGTTTTTGTTTATTTATATTCGCAGGAGACGCGATCCAGGTGGGGTCTGTGGGGCTCGCTGTGAGCCAGTCGATGGTGTTAACGATGCTGCTGCAGATGGCAGCTCGCTTCACGGCCGACTTCCTCGCTCAAATGACAGCTGTAGAGAGGACCCTGGAGTACGCCAAGCTGCCAAGGGAACAGTTCATGGATGAGGGCAGTAAGTAGCCGACCAGAACTTATGTTTTAATAGCTAATACTTAAGTATATATATGCAAAATACCATTGTTGAATCTGATATCTACAGATATACAAGTGCTTAAGCTACTTACTTTGGAGTCGGATCAATGTATGTCATGTTGTGTGATATTTATTTTATTTATTTATATATTCATTACTTATCTCACATCGTAAAATAAAACGTATCACTAATTAAACTACTTTACATATAAATACATAGTTAAATATTGGATCTTAACACCCAGACCCAGAACAAACTCCAGTATTCATCACCCGAATATTTGTCCTGGGTGGGCATCGAACCCAAAACTCTTGGCGCATGGGGAAGGGTCACTACCAATTGCGCTATCGAGCCAGTAAATATTATAGCTTGGATATTTTATATGTGTGAAATGGTGTAAATATAAATACCTATAACCTAACCTAATATCTCATGTGGGTTCCCCACAGTTGTCATTACTTGCTGACAACAAGCAATTAAAAAACTGATGTTATTTTCAGAAACTCAACCGCCGCCTCAATGGCCTGTGACCGGTCACGTAGTATTTGAAAATGTATACATGAAATATGGACCATCAGACCCATACGTGCTGAAGAATTTGAATCTTAGTATTAAGGATGGATGGAAGGTAATTATTCATATTTATACTTCGTCAACATAATAACGCAGTATTTGGTAGTATTTTAATGAATAATTTTGCCATAGATTGGTGTTGTTGGAAGAACTGGCGCTGGAAAATCATCTTTAATATCGGCTCTCTTCAGACTCTGTGACATCGAAGGCAGCATCAAAATAGACGGTATTGACACGTACGGCATAGCCAAGAAGGTAATCAATACAACAAATATTGATAATGGTCCTTTATCGGTTAATACGATTGTTAATCGCAATTATAAATACTTAGATACACTGTTTAAATGTACTTTGCTATTTTCTAATAAGGTCTTATTTATATCTGACGCCCTTCACAGGAATTAAGATCGAAGATATCGATAATACCGCAAGAGCCAGTATTGTTCTCGGCGACCGTCCGGTACAATTTGGATCCGTTCAACAACTACAACGATGATGATCTTTGGCGAGCCTTGGAACAGGTATAGATAATCAATTATAAATAATATGGACACAATTTTGTCATGATGTGATACCGAAAACTGCAGTGGTAGTCACATATTTACAATTTAAATTTCGTATTTTGTAAGTTTAAAAAAAAATCACACTAATTCTTTTCTGTGCAATGGATTTTCGGAATTGTCGGTATTCTGTTTTGCATAGAAACTCTAGTAAGAGAATATTGTACTCAAGATATTACTCCTCTTCGTTTAACCTTGTCTGCCATCTTTAAATTAGCGTTGAACACACAACACGTCAATTCCCCATCTGGGTTGTATGTAACTCTCTTAAATATATAAATTTTGTTGACATAGGTTTTTCTTATAATTTTCTAGGTTGAACTAAAAGACGCCGTACCAGCGCTGGACTTCAAGATCTCGGAGGGTGGCAGCAACTTCTCTATGGGTCAGCGCCAGCTCGTATGCCTCGCGAGAGCTATTCTGCGGTCGAACAAAATACTCATCATGGACGAGGCCACCGCCAACGTCGACCCACAGTGAGTATCTACCAACAGGGTATTCTTAAATTTTTCGTCGAGGAAAACGTAATTCAGTATCTATCTAAGTAAGTACTTACCTAATCTTAAAGTACAAATTCAAACTATGAATATTGAATAACTTAATTTCTAGTCGACAATTAAAATCAATCATCTATCAAGTTGTGAGAATTGTCATAAGTTCGTTACAGAACCGAAGAATTAAGTGTGTGTTTGGAATCATAGGCCTGTAATTAATCTTTTAATTGGATTATAATTTTAGGTGCATACACGTGCAGCCGACCGTTACGCACTTTTGCTGCAAAATGTCATCCGTCGTTTTATAAATTCAAAGCAACACCTGTCGTTGTAAAAAATAAAAATCGTTGTTTCAATTCTGAGGACACGGTGCTGCCGTGTTGAATATTCCCGCGCCGACAATAAAAAATAACGGGTCACCGTACCTACCAAAAAAGGGGTTCATTGTCCGACGTGGTCCATCCAAATTAAAACGATTGCAACAAACGGCGGGACATGCCCACCAATACTGTAATGCGTGACAGTCAAAATTAATTGAGTTGGCAATATAAAACCAGTGTAGATTTTTTAGAAAACTCGTTGTCAGCACCACCGCCAACGAACTTTGCGCTTTATGCAAAAAGTTCCGTGGTAGTCTGAACTTAAAGTTTCGGTGGCGTCTGAAATGAAAAGTTTTGACGACGTCTCTTTATAAAATTCAGTAGTGTCGCCTCCTAGAAATAACTTAACATGAAAGTAATTATCTTCGCAAATAACCCCCTTTATAATTATACTTACAAATGATCTTATATAGGTAGATGTTCCAATTTTGTTTTTGTATGTTATAATTTTATTTTGTTTCTATATGCCTAGGCTCTATTTTCCTATACAGCTCCACACTTAATACTGATTCCACAAAGAAAAGTATCCTCTAACTAAAACGAAATGTCTTTTATTATTATCTAGTTATGTTATGTATGGCACAATATCATCATACTTATAATATACTACTTATAACAAGGAATCGTCGTTTATAAGATCTCAAATATACAGCCGTACTGAAGACGTATACATACTTAGTATCTGCTGCTCAGTTTAAAACTACCTTTAATCTATCCATATTATTTTAGAGCCCTCGACTATGAAATGCTATACACGTTTTTCTTCATTTCCCCAGGACTGATGGTCTTATCCAAAAGACGATCAGGCAGCAGTTTGCCCAGTGCACCGTCATCACGATCGCCCACAGGCTCCTGACTGTCATGGACTCCGACCGCGTGTTGGTAATGGATCGTGGTGAAGCCGTGGAATTCGATCACCCCCACATACTACTTTCAAACAACAAGAGCCACCTGAACTTCCTTGTACGAGAGACTTCTGATTCCATGAGCAAAGCGCTTTACGAAATGGCTAAGAACAAATATCACAGCGAAAACCCAGAGAAATAATTTTATATAAGGCATCGTATACCCAGTTGACGCTTTATATTATTGCATTATTAATTCTAAAGACCAATGCAATGAGTTACCTCTACAGAAGATTGCATTAAGAAAATATGTTTACCTCCTCATTTCAAATTCTTAAACATTAAGTGATATTAAGTATCTGCTCCAATTATTTAAATTTGCAATAAATGATAAGTTATAATTTAATACTATTAGTTAGTAAGTAAATCGAATTTATGTTCGTGATTGAAGAAACACGCGATGTACAAATGGCAAAGCTAGTTTATGTGACGGGCAAAGCCTTGATCTTGTGATACTTTCATTAGCATATCCTGAAAATTGTGAATACAAAGGTTCAATGTACCTACCTAGAGTTTAAATACAAGATTGAAAGCAAATCTTTTATTGCATTTAACACTAGTTTCACGATTGATGCCAACATATGGTATCTATTTTTATTTCATTCGATGTGGATTAATTATTGACAGAATGCGAGACGAAAATATCAACGATGAACTATGTATTATTGTTTATTAGTAAATAAACTAATTTTATAATTATACTTTTTAATAATTCATTTACTTCCCACTTTAGAACCTCACTAACTACATTCCGAATTACATTAAAAACGGTAACCGATTAAGTACCTATTATTAGAAAATTAATCATGCTGCATATTGTTGTACAACATGCTTAAACATCGTCTGGTAAGTTAGGTCTGGTGCACATAACTCACTAATAGTACCTACTAGCTGTGCCAGCGGTGTCACCCGCGTTTATGGTTAATATTATAAAGACTATTTCCGTCATACATGATTTCTGCTTGCACACGCGACGGAAGCTTAAAAAATGGAGTAACTTCTCCCGTTTTCCCAACATTTCCCTTCACTACTCTGCTCCTATTGATTGTAGCGTGATGAAAAGTATACTATAACCTGCCCAGGAGTATGAAAAATAATTGTACCAAGTTTCGTTAAAATCCGTCGAGTAGTTTTTGTTTCTATAAGGAACATACAGACAGACAGACAGACAAAAATTTTACTGATTGCATTTTTGGCATCAGTATCGATCACTAATCACCCCCTGATAGTTATTTTGAAAATATATTTCATGTACAGAATTGACCTCTCTACAGATTTATTATAAGTATAGATATATCCCCACGTATTACTTAAAAATCATCATTAGCGTAAGTTGATACTTAAATAATGGTTTTCCACCGACGAGGAAAATCGTCCGTGTAAATATTAGACAGTTATCCCACAAGTGCAATAGACGCCAATTTAGGGTATTTTTTAGGGGTCCGAGCCCAAACGGTAAAAACGGGACCCTATTACTTTCCTCGACTCGCCGGCCGGTTTTTAAAATCAACATCCAGCCTGTCAGTCACACAGTTGACACTAAGGATGTGTTAATGTTGTAATTTTTTTGATGTACTGCATAAAAATTATGCTATCCTTTTTTGGTTGTTCGACAATGTATTGGAAATAATAATGTATATTAATGATTGAAAAAGTGTTTAAAGTTTCCTGATGAACAATGTTTCGATTGAAATCTAAGCGTATGAGTCATACACTAGTAATGTTATGTCATACGGGATGACATAAAATTACTAGTATTTTCACAGAACAGAAAAAACTAGCAGAAGTGGCATGTCACAAAATAAATATGCGCCAAACTCACACAACTACGCCACTAACCACATACTACACTACAGATAACTAATGAGCAGGATTGGCCATTCTTATTTTAGTTAAAAACTTATCTCATTAGTCCTATATCAGAAAACATACCTTCATAGTTTTGAAAAACGGTTCAGTTTACTATATCTCTAAAAAAGTAGTTAAGACCTTTCGTTATCCAAGTTCAAATGTTGAGAAAATTCTACGCGTAGTCTTGGGTTACAACGCATAATTATGACTTTACTGCCACGCCCACTTGGCACTTCCACTTAATATTTTGTTCCGTGTACACGGAATAGATATTTTTTCTGTTCTGTGGTTCCGTGTGTATAACCCATATCCATAGCGTTTACGTACTTAGTAAATAGTACATACTTAAACAGTACTAAATCCATAGATAATTCAATAAACCAGAATCCATGCGTGGCTTACGATCCATGCTAAAAGTCAATCAACGTGAATCCTCAATGGTAGGAAAAAGATGTCTCATCAATCAAAATTTTCTCTAACTATGGAAGAGGTTATAACCTCTAAATAAAAATGGTTTAAACGCACTTAAACATCCCACTTGCTTTAGAAACATTCAATATAATGCATACTCAATATTTCTTCATACGTAAGCTGTTGACATAAAAAGGAACAGCAGAGAAAATGGGTTGTTGCGATGGGCCAGAGCCGTGCTGCAACGCATCTATCTTCAGTAACCCGCAAGTGCTGTACACCAGTGCCATGCTCATGATGATCATCATCTACCTCTCCTGGACCCTTTACAGATGTCACAGGTGTTAAAAGACAATATCGCTCATTGTTGATATCTCCCATTGAAATATGGATGGCGGATGCTGCAGAAACTGTACCGATACCAACAAATTGGAGATGTTTTATTACAAACACAAGGCTAAAGGATTCCTTTTAGGATTGGTCGTGGTGATTTGCTTCCTCTCTTATCGGATTTTTCGGTGCCATCACCCTAGGAGAAGACTTCTTTGCTGGTGACATGTGTATGTAACATAATTGCATTTCTTCTTAAACGTAATCTAATGTAAGTTAGCATACTAGCGACTACAAGTAGGTATATCATATTTTAAGTCACCAAATTGTTCCATGTTGATGTGGGACTTAAAAAGAATGTGCCATCTGTGGTTCTTGCCTAGCATGTCGTAAAAGGTGACTAATGGTATATCGGGTTTTGGTGATTGTGTAGGCAACGAGCTAGCAACTTGTCTTAGTACCTACTTTTTCACAATTTTCCATCAGACCCAGTTTAATTTTTAGCCATATTTGGTTAAAGTGACTTGCTGTCCATTCGTCTCTGCCTACTCCTTCGGGGATTACGGGCGTGATACGTTAAGTCACCAATATAACAATTAATGTATATTCACATAACTATTATATAATCTATATGTCTAAGACCATGTATCTCGTAAATCTAATGTATTATGCAAAATCTCGTTAATTGGCCTTAATAGCTAAAATACATATATTTTATTGAATTAAAAATAACGTCTCGTACTGTTTAAAAGCTTTCTTAAGTAATGGGCCAATTTTAAACATTCTTAATTCAGACAGGTAGTGTAACTGTGGTCAAAGACATATATCCGCCCAACCGTTTTTGGTTAAGTACTTACTATTCAATAAACGCCGTAAACCGACTAATTTTCCACCTCGATTTGTCTTATTTCAAAGCTAAACTCAGTTGGACATATTTACTATGTCATGTAAGTAAAGCACAATAAGTAAATAATATTATTTACTTATCTTGCATTATATTTTTTATTGTTATTATTAGCGATTTAGGTACACCGAATGTTAATTCAGATAAAATAAAATAAACTTGTTTAGTACAAATTCTTTAATTATTATTTTACACTATTTTGGTTTATTAAAAAACCGAATAGCAACTATTGAATTCAGTAGTTGTAGGTTTTCTCCTATCAAACATTTAACTCAGAGTAAACCTTAATTCTGTTACAATTTTACATAATGTGTATATATTATTATGTTTATTGTAAGTAAATCATAACGAGGCATCTAAGTACACAATAGAGAAAAGATGGACCAATCACTATGCAATTAATGACTAAACCAATCGGTTTCTTTTCTGGGTCTTTGGGTTAAAGTAAATTAAAAATGATTAATTAATAACAATATTACCCTTAATACTTCAATATCAATGACCATACTAGATTCGACAGTAAACCTTAAATATAAATGCATCACAAGTCGAGTAGGATTGATTAATTAAACACTAAAAGGACGTAGGTATTGCGGTTATTTTAACAATCGAACAAAACCTGAGCTACATCGAAAACGGTAGGCTAAGCACCTGGTGATGTCGGTACCTTAATAAGTAACACTCGGATGCGGTGATATTTTTTCCACCGATAGTCGCATCCTAATGGCATTGCATATTTTCGATGCGTACGTTTACTCAGGGACTATTAGGAGAAGTTATGTTCATCTGGCATTTTCCTTCAGGTTACTCTGGAAGTACGCGTCCTTGGCGACCTGTAACAGCACAGCGGCGTTCTTCTCGCCTGTCTCGCGCACCATGGAGCTGAAGTGGCTGTTGGGGTCGCTTAGTAGGATGTAAGGGTGATCGTACTCGACCACCTCGCCGAAGCTCATGACCAGCACGCGGTCCGACTCGATGATGGTATTGAGCCTATGCGCGATCGTCAACACGGTGCACGAATTGAAGTGCCGCTTGATCGTCTGCTGAATGAAGTTGTCCGTCCTGCCAAACAGTACAAATAAGCTGTATTCTGCATCAAAATCCAGTACGTACTTAACTACGATATTATCTGTCCAGTGCTCTATCTAGCTAAAACGTAAGAGCCATTGATTATAGGAATCTTCTATAACCACATTATCCTTCAACATATTATGGTATCCAGTAAGGATTAAGATGATAATCTTCAATGAGATTTTTTCTTAAATATATATACAAAGGATATTCGTAAGCAATCAATGACGTTGGTAGAAAACGAGCACAGCTGAAAAACTAGATGCATATATAAATTACGCGTAATTTCTAATTGGTACCTATGTTTTATTTTTTAAACTGAAACCAAAGTAATTGTACAAAAAAAGTGTAATTGCACTTTGTAAACTCACTGAGGGTCTACGTTTGCAGTTGCTTCATCCATGATCAATATCTTGTTCGACCTGAGCATCGCACGAGCCAGACACATTAACTGCCGCTGACCGACCGAGAAGTTGGAACCACCTTCCGTTACTTTGAAATCCAGTGATGGCACAGCTGATTTCATGTCCACCTGTACAACAAAAATAAAAAAAAGTGCGAATAAATAAATATTGAACAATGCAAACCACACTTTAAATTTTTTTTTCCTTCCACGAACCTGCTCGAGAGCCTGCCAAATATCAGCGTCATTGTAAATGTTGAAGGGATCCAAGTTGTATCGGATCGTTGCTGAGAATAAAACAGGTTCTTGCGGAATGATTGAGATTTTCGAGCGCAGTTCCTGTATGATAGAAAACATTAAACAATTAAAACGACATCGGAATTTTTCGACAGATAATTGTAGAATTCAAATCTATGGCTAAAACAATCTGCTTTATCAATATCACTAAAAAGGTCTAGCTAGACACTAGCAGCTTTAACTGTGGTCTAAAAGAGATTTAAGAAATCCACTTCTTCCATATGGTTTTAGTTAAGTTATGCAAGTAATTTGTTTTGTTCAAAACCTATAACACCACGACACTAAATTTCATAATAAAGAAGGAAACCTTCAGTCATATCTTACCTGTCTGGCCACCAGAGACGTATCAACTCCATCTATAGTGATTTTCCCCTCTAGGTAAGCAAATCTGAACAACGCTGATATCAATGACGATTTACCAGCACCTGTTCTTCCGACAATGCCCACCTAAAAATAGTAAATATCATTGTGTTTTTTCTGTATCTGGATGTTAATATTCAATATTTAAGTATACAAGGTTGCTGGAAATGTGACGTATTCCTGTTCGGACGTTAAAGGCAAGGCGAGGTCTTGTCAGATTTTGTCATATAATGTTGTGCCCTAAGCTTAATAGTTTCTGAGTTATTTGAGATTTTGTATTTTTAACAGTTATACAGATTTGACCTCTTAAAATGGAAAATTAACGAAAATACCAAATTTATTCCATCTATTTAAATATTGCGTCATAGAAAATAGCCTGTGTATTCAAAATAAATAAGAATGGGGCCCGAAACTACAACACTTTTTACGAAAATGATTTTTTTTAATCATAAAAAAGTTAACACAATTTTTCTTTAAAAAGTTTAGGGCACAACATTATATGACAAAATCTGTTGCTTCTGACCTAATTATAAACGTCCTAACAGGAATACTCCACATTTCCAGTAACCCTGTATATTTGTAATACCACTGTTGATTCTGATATCCGTGACACAAGTGCTTAAGCTACTTCGGAGTCAGATCAATGTATATGATGTAGTCGAATATTTATTTCTTTATTATTATTTATTGTTTAAAGAAGATTTTAATAAATATACAATACCAGTAAAAAAATAAATACACCTATAGATAATATTAACGGGACTAAATATTCTCAATATTCATTAAGCAGTACCTACTATTCCGATTCACGTAAGATGATTTCCGTGATAGGTGTCAAAACTCCTTTTCATGCATCATACTTTCTACGAATCAAAATATGTATTCAGTTTCAAACATATTAAACGTTATAAGCTGACATTATTGTAAAAAATAATAAATAATCTCCATTTAAGTAAGCAAGATGTGTTAATTTTCTTTTTAAATTATTACTAATTGTAATTTAGCAAAAATATCGTCTGAATTGCATAATAGGGGAATCAGAAAGTTTACTCGTAGAGATTGACACTACTATTCACATCACATCATTAATCGATATGGCGGGCATCTTGTCATCAAGTTAGGATATTTTACTAAATATATTTCATAAGCGTCAACATCCTTATTTGGATGATTCCGAGTCTTCCAATCGCGTGCGCTTAAGACATATCTGCATATTATTTACGTAAGAATATCAGTAGATATTAACTTTTTATCGAATTGAAAAAATAATCGAATGGATGTGTGTGTGTGGGGGGGGGGGTCCATTGTTTGATTTAGGATGATGAATACTTGGAGATAATATGAGGCCCCCCAAGATCTGAGGTCCGGGGCGGACTGCCCCTTCCGCCCACCGGTTAGTCCGCCACTGATGACAAGCGTATTTTAACTAGCCTCAAGCCATTCCCTAGCGGGGTAGGAAGAGAACCGAACGCGCCGTATGGCACGGTCCTTACATACCTCACTCGCTTTAACATTTATAATCTCATTCATACAAGCTCTACGGTTATTAGCGTATTCAATATCTACAAAAGGCATGTGTGATGTGTGGTACCTTCCAGCCACTTTCTACGGTGATGTTCAAGTTCTTAAGCACGGGCAGCTCCTCTGGCGCGTACCGCATATTGACGCGGTCGAACACGACGCGTCCCTCGGCGGGCCACGAGGGCGGCGACTCGATCTCTATAAACATCGAATTGCGTATAATAATAAACAATAATAGGTGTAATATCGTAGTACTTGTTTCCAATAGAAAAGCCTAGCATTAAATTTGATTATTTTTGCAGGTATTCTACCTTACTATACATTTGTACATTTTATAGGATACGTCTGTAAGTAGATATGTATAACCCTATACTGCTATTGATGCATAATTACAGTATACCCTGTCGATCTTAAGAATTTATTTTGGACAGTTCAAATAGAACGAAACAGTTTCAGATTAGGAATAAAAAGTGCTCCAACTTGACACGCAACTTACGTCACATATTGACATATTAAGTGCTCCAAATGACAGATATCCGATATCTGGTATCCATAAGTATCTGACTCACACATTAGACGTAACTTCACGCTATAGTATAACACCGTGGAGTCCTTCTTTTTTTAGTAGTCTGTGTTTGAAGACCGTAAAAGCAATAGTTTTTACGAGAAAAGTAACTGATAATCGTTTTGCGTTTAAAATACAGTTTCGTTACATGGTGATGGGATTGTTTTATTCGCATGAAAATAGTTCATCGATTTTCGTCAAACCGTCAAAAAGAAATTCTTATGATGGACTGGGTCTATGTTGTCAAACTACTTAATACAGACAGATGAGGACAATGTTACAAGTTCTTTCTACTAGGTTATTTATTAGCCTTGCAATGAAACTTGCATCGAACCTTATAGGAGCTTACGACGTATAATGATTTTGAACACAACCGAATATCTACTTTATTCACAAAATGTAAGTAGGTAAATAAGCTGGACTAATAAAGTAGGTGCGGCACGTGCCGTATCTTAGCCGAAGCGACTGTTCAATCGAAAATAAATAACGGACGAGACCATTTCTGAAAATTGAATTCACTGATAGAAAGTCAAGGTTAAACAGATAGATCGTATAAGTATGTTGTTTATCATACATAATTCAAGATGTAGAATTTAACTGCGTCGTTGATCTAGTGGTAGCATGCGCCGCCTAAGGACCAAGAGGTCCCGGGTTCAAATCTCAGGTCGGACCAAAAATTTGTGGCTGGGTATTTCAGTATTGAAATTACTCAGTAGCAGCCCGGGGTCATGAAGTTGGCGGTTTAATCACCTCCGTGCCTCGGATAGCACGTTAAGCCGCAGGTCCTGCGTCTGACCTCTCTCCGGTCATGTCGAATCGCCGTCTCACCAGACTATGAGAGTGAAGGAATAGAGAGAGCACCTGTATGCGCATACGCTTGTGCACTATAATATCTCCTGGGCAGATGTCTAATCCTCGTTGAGATTGGGCGTCGTGACCGATATCGGTTAGGAGGGCATTATTTTAATCTATACAATAACAATGGTTTTATCGTTTTTTAGAATTGAAGATAAACAAGCCTTCAACGGCAAGCAACCACTTGTGTGCAAGCAAACATTTATTAGGAAGGTAAATACTTAGGCAACCTACACCTAACTAACTAACTAAAATTAACCAAACTTCACGCCACTTCCCTAGCGGGGTAGGCAGAGAGAACCGACAACCAATTTAGGGACCTTTGCCTCAAGTTTTTACTCATTACTAACTCAAAAGACCCAATGTGTTTCGCGAAGAATAAGAAGAAGAAAGATTCGCAACTCTAATGTAAGACGGAAGTGCTGATGGCATTGTGATAAAATTACTATTTAGAGCAGATTTATAAAATTACTTCTATGTCTGTGACTTACGTCCTTCGAAGAGGTTATCCTCTATGTCGATGCGCGTGTAGTCGAGCACTCGCTCCACGCTGGTGAGCTGCGCGATGAACTCGACCAGCATCCGGGCACCGTGCTGGAGCATGGCCGTCAGCGCGTTGGTTTGCGTCACCGCCAGCCCTACGCTGCCCACGGCCACCACGCCATCTAAGTATTTAAACACCTTTAGTGACTAGAATAGAGAGTAGCAAGTGCCAGTTCTAGTTCTAATGTTACGGGACATCGGTGACCATCAGTTACGAAGACGGCTGACTACTTACATGGGCTGTAAGCCACCGTATACCGTAATGTATTATCTTATATGTAAGCTCCGTTGTGTGACCACTTATGAATCTATCCAAGGAACTTTTGTAAAGCAATTCTTACAGGCCTCTTTCTGGCCTTAACCGACACTTTAAGTTGTAGAATAAAGCAGAAGTAATGGGATGTATTAATGTGTACATTTCGGTAGCTATCAGAATACAACATTATGTAAAGATGTGCCTGTTACTTACCAAAGTCAACATAGATAAACAGGAATATGATAATTGTAAGGTACATGATACAAATAGTATCAAGGTAGAGACCAAAGGTGCTGCCTCCACACAAATAGCCATTCCACGCCGTGGTGTGCAAATCCTGCAACCAACGTTTTCAATTGTTAACTATTTGAAAATGACGAATTGTCCGAAAATAAATTAAGAAATAAAACATATAACAGGCGTTAGGATACCTGGTGGTTATCGAAGTCCTGGATAAGTCTGTTTTGGGCCCCGGATGATCTGATGGTTGCAATACCATTAAGGGAAGATGTCACTAATCCAAAGACGGGACTCTTAGCTGTAAACAGATACGAGTAATAATTTTTTAATATTCAAAATACTGGTAAATAACGCATAAAACCTACTAATAAAACAACTTACTAGTTCCTTCTAATCGCTTTATGCTCTGCGCTGTCTTCATGTAAACCCTGACGATGTATGCAAAGATCAGTAGCAGCACGAACGTAGGTATGAGAGTCCAGTAGAGAGCAATAGCATTCAACACCAAGATGACTAATAAGCTGCTATAGATCTGCAATACATCTAATAACGATCGTGGCAGAATTTCGTCCAATGCTCCCATATCCTTAGTAAATCTGTTCAGAATTCGGCCTGTAAGGAAAGAACATAAGTTATAATTAATATATAAGAGCTCAAGCTAAAATACTAGTAAAATGCGATTTTAATGCTAAAGGCACAGAATAAAATTCTCTGTCGGTTAGCTCTGTTTAGACCCCCTGTGGAATATTTGCTACGTGTACTGTTTTACGGTAGGTACTGTATTTCTTAACTTTCTGGTCTTCAAATCATATGTTCTTACACTTTTATATAGGTATAGAATGATTATTATACTATAACATGGCTTAGTTATAAATAATATTATATATTCGTAATCTTATTACATACAGATATTTTTGATACATTTCAAAAAGCTTACCTGAAGAACTAGTATCAAAGAATCTCATAACTCCCTTAATCATAGTAGAGAACATGAAGTTATGGAGATTCTTGGAAGCGTTGACGATGAGGGCGACGAAGGGAATGACTCGCATGTGCACGATGATGATAGTAGCCGCAACCAGGGATCCGTATATAATCAAATACTGGCCCGTCGTGAAGATACCCACTTGCACATCTAATCCGGGTTCTAGACACGAAACAATTTATCCATTATTGTCTAACCAAACATATCTAGAACATAATGTTAAACGATCAATAAAAAACTTTGCTACACACCAGGTGAACCTCCTTCCAGCGATTCTTCATACATTGCCACATTATTAGACCTTAAATAAAACAAACATTTATTTAGCAACATTTTTTGTCACAAAATATTTCTCGTTACATTCAACTAGATTTGTCTAGTAGCTTAGAGCAGCGATAACTTACAGTATAATATAGAAAGTATTACACATACACTTACATGAGGTAATAGACCAAAAAGGAGCACGTGGCCTAATCATTTCTTTTTTTTTAAAGATGTCCTACCAAATCACAAGTTATAAATAAATGATTTTTCTTTCTTACTTCTTTCTAAATTCCACTTACCAAAAGCTGACCCAGTAGTCCACAGCGCCAGCGGCGGTGCACCCCAGCGCCAGCATTATCATGGTAAATATGATGAAGCACACGTTGCCGCCCGAGCGGAAGTACGCGGCCACCACCGACCACTTGAGGTTGCCTGACTGCCTCTCCTCCGCCTGCATCTTCTGCGCCTCGAACTCCTCTATGTCCTCTGTCTCGCTATGTGTCATGGATATCGACCTCTTGAATACTCCTTTCTCCTTATCTTCAATACTCTGTTTTCGAGAAATAATTATCATCAATAGTTAAATAGTGAATGACATTACAACATTATGTAATTTAAAAAAGAAATAAATATGTTGTAAATACGATAACTGTATGAGGTGCTATGTAACTATTCATCATCTTCCTAGCGTTATGTCCCGTGCTTAGACGGGGTCCGCTTAGACTATGATACAGGAGTTAGCGAGTCTGGTAATTACATTGAAGCCACTGCCGATCTGACCTTCGTAACCCTAAGATAGGGGAACCAGATATTTTTTTTGGATCATGGTTACAAACCCAAAGTTGTTTGAATTTGCAGGTTTCATCACGATGTTTTCCCTCACCATCGAGCTAGTGGTATAAACCGTAGTGGCCCGGGTTTGAACCCGCACTCATCGGTTAAGAGGCGCGTGTCCTTACCATTGAGCTACCACCGCTCCTTCTATTATCTCCTGCTATGTAACTATTGATGATAATCATTTATTTATATGTTAACGGAAATGTATGTAATCCGTAATTTTAAACAACTCCTAGGAAATGTATATAACTCCTAAAATCACCCGGAAATGAATTATATTAGACACATTGCCTAAATAGCAATCGGAAATGTAATCATTCAAGATTTCAGTGAGTATGCGGGGGTAGCGGACCTAAATTTCGATATATATTTATTTTTATTTTTATTTATTATGTACAAGTCATGGAATGGAATACCTTAAAAATAATTTTACTTAAAATATTTTATACGAACTGAAATTGTGAATTTGCTAATTTATTGATTTTTAGTGACAGAAATTAATCGCTCGAGTATTCAGAATCGTGTAAGCACGGCGAAGCAAGCCGGCCTGTGGGCGGAGGGGCAGAAGGCGAGGCACCGCGGCTGAGGTTGAACAAGCCGAAGCAGCGGTGGTGAGCTAATGCCACCCGTGGGACAGCCAGACTCCAGCGCCGCAGGTCTCCGGAGCGTTTTTTCTTTTGCATTTTTTCTATTTATTTATTATGTATATCGGTTAGATTTGGTAAAATGAGAGAAAATTCATATGAAATATAACGAACGTAAATGTATTTTATTGTGGTGTTTTAAAAATCTTAATTTTACCAGTTGGTGTAGTAATTTTCGACATTCTAATATATATCCTTCATTTTATTCAAGGATAACTCTGATTCTCAGTTTAAAAACTAGTTTTATTGAGATTCAGAAATGCATACAATTCCACGAAAATGTATACATTTCCTTGAATATGTATGTTTTCAAGAATATTTGTAACAATATTTTATACATTTCCTTACTAGCCTCAGAATTATATACATTTCCTAGGTAGGTTTCACACATTTCCGGAGTAATTTCTTCAAAAACATTCCGGATTAGAGGCCTTGTTGGCAGTAGGTAGGTACTCTATAATCCGACACCGCCCTGCAAAACGATTGTCGGATTATTGCGGGTCTGCTAATATATATTAGTAGTATTTTTTTGATAAGATATATATATATATATATATATATCTTATCAAAAAAATACATTACATATTAGGTACGGATATATGTATAAATTACATTACATACATACAATTCTTTGGAGAAAAACGCTTGAGAAAAATAGCCTGTAGTTTGAAAGAAAATATTCCAATTAAAAATATAAAAAAGCACATTTACATTTCCATTATTCAAATATCTTGTAGGTAATTAAAATGCTTGAATTTTCTAGTATCTAATTTTAAATTCAAATATTATCTAAATTACAAAGTAATTTAGTCACAAATTATAACTGAACGATTAACGTTAATATAGGTATAATAGTTTTAAGAGCTTGAAACTTAACATAAAAAGGTCAATACAAAACATTGATCCAGCTTGAGATTGTGCCAATAACACCCACTCGCAGTGCTAGCGCAGCAAGGGCCAGCATTTGAGATTAGTTTCAATAAATGCTCAGAATGCGACCTCGATTCCACCTATTGAGGTCGAGAGCGCGGTCCCGTCTCGAGCACCAGCGCTCTCATCCTGCTCTCCGGATATTAGTAAAGTTAAATCCGTTTTAGGATTCCGTATTCAAGGAATGCCTGTAGTTTGTCCACACCGTGTCTTTAATGACTTAGCGTTTTGCAAACAACTCTAATGAGATGCGCATTATTTTCGGAATACTTAAGTGTCAATATGCATTGCTAATAAAGTGTGAATTACAATAATGTTCATGAAACTTTCGTACAATAATTGGTTATTTATTGGCAAGAAAGGCTTACATTTCTGAGAAGAATACGAGCGATTCTAAATTAATTTGGTTTCGGGAGTTTCCCTAGCAGTCGCCACCTTATTCTCATAATATTAAAGGACCTTAAGACCAAATAATTGGTGGACATTATCTATTATTTATTAATAAATTCCTAGTAAGTACGTTTTTTTTTTCCAGCAGCTAAGAAAAAACAGATCTCTTGCTCCAAATCTCGAATAGTATAAAATAATAAGTTCAAATTTCTTACCACCCCAGATCCAACACTGTCTGCATCCTTATCTTTTCCTTCTTGTAATGTTGCAAGCATCATAGCGAATTCTTTTCCTGAGCTGACCAGCTCATCGAAAGTGCCCATATTTTCGATACGGCCCTGTCAGCAAAAATAATAATAAAGACTCAATTTTAGCAGGTCATTGTTTTATCACGATGAATTGTACAAATTCTAATAATATATAATCAAGAAAACATCTTAAATAATGTGTATTCTATTAAAACTCCCTACAAAATTATTTATTATTTTACCTCATTCAGGACAATGATGTAATCAGCAGCCTTTAAGAAATGTATCTGATGAGTGACGAGCACGCGCGTGCGCCCGCGCAGGTACCCGTTGATGCAGCCCTCGAACAGCAGGCGGCCTACGTTTGCGTCCACCGCGGACAGTGGGTCGTCCAGAAGATAAATGTCGGCCTAGATCAATGTTCAATAACAAATCAAGATATAATTTTACATAGTACATACTATACATAAATGAATAGGCAAGGTGACTAAAAATTCTGTTTAGTCCGTCAGTTAGATCATAAAAAATATTGAACATGTTTTTTATCAAACAAACATTGACGAAGATACAATGCATTCAAGTTGCGCGTAACGTCACACTTTCGTTAAATTTTTACAAAATAGTGACGCCGTAAGCCCCCACTCCAAAACTTTGATGATCTTTATCTTTGTGTTTTTTTGTTAATTTGATCAAGCGAAAAATATGTGTCTAGTATTTTTGTATAATCTAACTGACGGACTAAATAGAATTATAGTTTTTTAATGCAGTCATCATCTATATGATTATATTCCAAAAATATACAGTGCCAGTATCATAAAGCAATATAAAACCAGAATGGTCGGCATATGTTTTAAGTATTGATATGAATAAAGTGCGTTCTGTGAGGTACCGTAAGTGCAAACATTGAACAAACGACCAAGCTTTCTTTTTTGTATAAATGGGTAGTTTACAGACTCAGATCCCACAATTTCATACAACTAAAAAGTATATAAGAAAATTATAGAAGTTCATTACACTAGGTCCTTGGTAGGGCAAACAAACACGAGCGCACTCGTATGTTATTGAGTTATGAGCGGAGTGTTTGTGCAACAAATAAGAAATCAATTACCTACCTCTCTATAGACGGAGCGGGCCAAATTGATTCTGGCGCGCTGGCCGCCGGAGAGGGACACCCCCCTTTCGCCCACCAACGTCTGGTCGCCATACGGAAACTGCTTAAAGTCCTTCTCCAAGCAGCACGCCCTGCACACCTGGGGAACGCAATATCGTGTAAATATAGTCCCCCTTGCCCGGCCTTGGATTAGATTTCTCATCGCAACTTCTGTATTATTCAAGCGAATCGAAACACCTTGCTCTGGGAATTGCTTTATCAAGGTGGAATCTTATTATTGCTATTTCGTATACGGGTACAAATATTTGTGTATCAAATGAAACACATATAGTGTTTGTGGTAGAAAAAATATTAATTTAAGTAGAGAGACCTTTTTTTTTAACCCGGAGAAATGCGTTACGCATACCACCTCGCCTCGGGGGGACCAGATGGTTATGTGGGTCTCCCAGGGACATATGCATCAGGAGACACCCTCTCCGGCCCAGATGGTAACGGCCGGGGTATACCCACTAAAACTCCGGAATGTATCCTCCACGCCGACTGAGACTTCGTAGGTCCCCTAAGGAATCCTCCGCTAGGCCTTAGCGTCAGCCCGCTATTGGGCGCCCGCGCGTAATATAGCTAGACCACGCTAAGTAACTTGAGTTGGGTTGTTACTTAATTTTTAAAAACGATAAATATAAATGTTCTTATTCATTTGTATATAATTACACGAATTTTCTTATTAAGCAATATGCATCAATTGCCGATAACATTTTGGGACAAATTTTTTACTTAGGCTCTATTAGCCTTGAATATCGAAAATTATTTTAAGCAATTAGCATAGTTACAAACATGAATTCAGTAATATGTGTAAAAATGTGTTTTATATTTCACTAAGGTCGCAGTGTATTAAAACGATGTCTAAGAAACATAATTTTCCTCACCCGTTTATACTTTTCGGCCTCAAAAGGCAAGCCAAACAAGATGTTTTCTCGCACAGTGCTGGGGAAGAGCCAGGCCTCCTGACACGCGTACGAACTACTTCCGTACACGGAGACGCTGCCCGATAGTGCTGGCAACTCCTTCAACAACAGTTGCAGCACCGACGACTGTATAAAAAGACAACAATTAAAACATTCACATTACCAATATAAATGTGGTTAGTTCACATTGTACATATTCGTATTCCGTGTTAGTGTGGTTGTTACTTAGCGTATTTAAAAGAACGAATTGAACTAGGAATGGTTAGCTGGGACTATGCCAAGATAATTAAACTAAGGGTTTTTTTTTCTTTTACACGTTTTACTTAGACACGTTATAATTTTTTTTCAAAACAGACACGTTATAATAACTCTGTTTTGAAAAAAAATTTAATAAGAAAGTACAACATTGCTTATGATACACTAGCTGTGCCAGCGGTGTCACCCGCGTTTATGGTTAATATTATATAGACTATTTCCGTCATACATGATTTCTATGTAACTTTAACCATTAAGACTGCACACGCGACGGAAGCTTAAAAATGGAGTAACTTCTCCCGTTTTCCCAACATTTCCCTTCACTACTCTGCTCCTATTGATTGTAGCGTGATGAAAAGTATACTATAACCTGCCCAGGAGTATGAAGAATAATTGTACCAAGTTTCGTTAAAATCCGTCGAGTAGTTTTTGTTTCTATAAGGAACATACAGACAGACAGACAGACAAAAATTTTACTGATTGCATTTTTGGCATCAGTATCGATCACTAATCACCCCCTGATAGTTATTTTGAAAATATATTTCATGTACAGAATTGACCTCTCTACAGATTTATTATAAGTATAGATATGTCAGAAATGCTTCTTGCCATTCTTTAGATTATGAGTGTCATTCATTAGTTTAATAATGGAATAAATAAATTTAATTGGTGAGAGTGCAATACCAGGGTGCTTAGTCAAATACGCGCCAGCGATTCGTTATCGCTCGTATCGTGCCACAGACTTATTCGGGTGGACAAATCGGGAACTAACTCCGAGTACCGTACTATGAGTTCTTAGTAAACAATTTTGTGGCGCGATACGAGCGATAGCGAAATTCTTTAGCGAATCGCTGGCGCACATTTGGCTAAGCACCCAGGTTAGAATCTTTTATGTCGCGAAGTATAACTTGGAATACCAATAGAAATTCGTATATTAGGTTTCAACTAGGATTAGGTTACCTTGCCAGAGCCAACAGCACCAATAATAGCGCACAGCTTGCCTCGGCGCAACCTTAGGGAGACGTTTTTGAGGGCGCAGAAGTTAGGATCGCTTGTCCAGCTGGCGGTCACGTCGCGGAGCTCCACCGCCGTGTCTCCGCCGGGCTGCGAGAGGCTTCGACGGAACCTGTTCTGTTTTATACCTGCTAAAGTAAATTATTATCTTTTTACACTAGGGCTAGGTTTATCTTGACAGGGTATATTTTCTTGTCATGAAACACGATGACCATGGATGACCATGTCGTGCTCAGACAATTTGCACATGCCAACATGTTACCTGTATATATAGCTACATAAACCCAGGTATATATGTACATCGAGCCGATACCTAGTGCCTTAAGAAAAAATTAAATTCAGATGCAGAATAATATGTGAAGTATGAATAATATATGAAAATTTACTAAATTCATTGGCTAAATACCTATATATATGTACATACATAACAACTTCTTATTCAAATATTCCGGTTTAAATACATGTTAACTGTGGTGTAGTGGTAACAAACAGAATATTTCGATATTACTTATTCATCTGCTAATTAAAAAATGCATAATTAAAATTGATCTTAATTATCGATATCCACGCTTGTACACCTGCGCACACGCACACACAGTGCGTTTTAAAAGCAACACAAACTTATAGTGCGTATAGTGTACCTATCATAGTGTAAAACCCCTGCCGGGTTAAGTGTGATATTCACGATATACACACAATAGCAAAGATGAAATGTCGACAAACGTAATATAGATTAAAAATGACAATATTACATACCAGGAGCCACAAAAGCGTCAGATTTCCTTTGATATGAAACTGGGCGCACAATCGCCTCGGACTTCTCTATCGTGGGCGCCACCTTACTGAAGATGTTTCGCGCAAACTGGGGTGATTCCGTGGTCATTCCGACCAGGTCTGGTCGGTCCTCTGTAAAGAAATCCTTTAAGGTACTCCCAATCGTTTTCTATGTATGTTACTTTCTTTCTGTAGAATTGTTGTAGGTATACATTACTTTTAAAAAAATCATCATCTTCGTCTTCTTAACGTTACGTCCCGGGCTTGGTCGGGGTCTAAACAAGTGGTTTTAAACGCCCGACTTATTAGCCTTACAAGTGTAAACCAATGATACTTTAAGAGGTGTCTGCTCCTCAAAGGATATTCAGTAATAAGCGTGATGTGCCTGTCAATAATTTTTCTAATTACGTTTTTGAAAAGTACCTACACGTTAATCTATTTCATATTCAATGGGATATAATTACAATAAAATCTAACCTTTATGATTAGGGATTACTGGCTAAGACTACGATCCTTGATTTAGCATTGTAGTCTAGTTATTACAGACTTCAAGCAAGAGTTACAAATACTCACTTTGATTTGAAAAATCTAGAGGTACGTACCCGGATTTGTCATTACCAGCACCCCTCGCATATAGGGCACGTGTCCTTATCTACTATTAATCTACTTACTCTATAAAACAATTTCTTACACAGACAGATATTCATTCCATATCTTTCGACTTATAGTTAATACAAATAAATAAATGAACTACGTTTATATCAAATACGATTATAGCGCCACACTTGTCAGATTGAACTTTATTTCGTCCTTATGAGAGTCGCTTATTGTTTTCGAATGCTTAAAGAACGTCCTCGATGTACTTTAAATGTTCTTTGATAATCGTTAACGATTATCCCTGATTAGATTTTATAGAAGCAATGTTTACTGAACTCCTAGTATTTGATCCTATCAATGTTTGTCCTTTTTGCTATTGTTCTATTTTATATAAACCATGTTTAGAAATTTTAATACCATTCCATAATGTATATATTGGCGATTTTATAAATAACTTTATCGGAAAAATTGGTTTTTCGGAGTAAAGATTGATCACAATACACATCGCATGTTTAAGACATGATGAAATCCATGCATCGAAAAGAAATATGATTGATTAATAAGAATACATTCCATCTTAATAATCAATACCATGCGCAAGTATTAAAATCTCGTGATGTCAGTAGCAGAACTTGAAATTTTGTACGCAAACATTTAATCTAGTTTATTATTAAGGATAAGCGGTCACGATATCATAAAATAATTTCTTGTGCACTGATAACAGTAATCTAAGATAATAAAAATAAAAATTATTTACCTAACATTATCAGACATAGTATTGTTTTATGTTGGTTTTACTGTTACAAAGAAAATGTAACTTTCTCAGAGGATATTGAAGCCGAGTGTTCGTTTTTGTTATTTCAAATTTACCTATACCCTCACAATTCCTGAGGAAAAGGATTTTGGATAGACGGACAACTCCACTAGTATTATATTCTCTCCTAGTAAACTTGTGAAGGTTTAATGCAAATATGGAACACTTTTTTGTCTACTATGTGTCAACACAATAGGTTCATAAAGTTATAATAATAAATAAAATTTTATTATTCCCTTCACAATTTAGGTACTTATAAATGGGACTTAGGTCTAAAAACAGTGATCATAGCCTAAAATGTGGGGGACTGGTGCTTGCAATAGGTTTCGTGGAAATACATGTTCTGTTAAAAGTTCCTAAAACATGTTTATATGGAGAAATTTCATTTCTGATTATAGTTATCCGAATTTTCTAATTTAACCTTACCTAAGACGAGAAATTCTTGTATTCTTTTCAGAGAAACTATGAGCTCGGCCAAGAAAGACAACACTAATGGCAACACCAGGGTCAAGTTGAACTGTGCTGCGCTCATGAACTGCTGCAGAGGATAAATCTGGAACCAAGTCATTTGGTCAAAAGCCATACATTGTTAATAATAGGTAAAGGTTTATTGCAGATACATTTACAGTACAGTACCTATGTAATAAATAGTTTTTTTTTTAAATAAACGTGGCACAAGTAGGTAAATACATTTGATTACAGACAAAAAAAAACACTTTATACTTACAACGTTACCAGTCATGGTGTTACCAAAGAGGACATAGACAAGGATAGTAATGAAAAGGGCGGTTCTCTCAGTAAATATCATCAGACCGATGAAAATGGTCCTCAGGATGGAGGCCAACTTGACTTCCTTCATCTCTTCAGCGCGCTTATCCTTCACTACCTTTTGAAAGGGAATCTCCCACGCGTACATTTTTATCACCTGGAAAAAATGGTTATAACCTAGAAACGAAGAAATGCCGACTAAGGAAACGGCACAGGTTGGCTGTTATCGTAAAATGCTAAGATTCGTTTAGCGACCTAAAGTGAATCTTGGCACTTTACGTAAGTGGGGAAAATGTTGTCTTAGTTTAAGTTTCTATTTATGATATTTACTTCTTGCCGTGGAAGTATTCCTCTACATCGAAATTGAAAATATTTAGTATAGTGACAGACACCATGCAAGCAAGAAAACTAATGAACTGCGAACCAACCTCTAAATTACTTACATGGTTAATTTATCGTAATTACCTAATAAGAAATACTGCCGACAGAGAGTTTAATATTTTTTTAGTAGAATAAAGTATGCATAATACCTGTATCCCATTAATGACTTCAGTCATCACTTTGATTCTTTCGTCAGTTTTCTCCGCCGTCCTGCCTCTGACTTTACCGAGGCACTGACCAATTACACCTGAGAAAATCATAAATGCAGTTCATTGCCCGAGCGTAATGATTATGGATAAAACATTATTCCTTTAGTGTAATCAAGGGCAAACTAAAAATAACCTTACATAAACATTCATTGATGTGATTGACTTTTCTATTATAACGCAAGTTCATTCACATCTGGAATAAATTTATCAATTAATCCTAAATACAAAGGAATTTATACTATTTCATGCTTGGACGCCCATATGGTTCTAAATCATAGAATATGTTGCTTATCTTTTGAGTTCGATGGTTAATTGCACTGGCCACTAATCACTTTCAATTAGTGTTAGCCTGGTACAAATGAATTGTTACGCGTACGTATGTAAGTAAAATATCTTATCCCATTTTGTATTTTAATATTTTATTGTTATTGTAACTTACCCCGTGTTGGCCTGGGCTCAAAAAGAATGTACCAACTATGTTTCTTGCCTAGTATGTCGTAAAAAGCGAGACATGGTGTATTTGGTCTCTTATGTAGGGCACGAGCTAGCCACTTGTTACAAATTTCTCTGAATTTTCCATCTGTCTAACCCGACTCCATTTTGTTTTGGTAAAATGTGATTTAAAGGCCATATTGCTCATTTGACTCCGCCCACCACTCCGGAGATAGACAATATATATATAAAGTAATCTTTTATACCATGCTCTCCGCTAATATGACAAAGTACGCAATAGGTACCTTGTATTGGGAGTGCGATGACAGCGAGCGCGGCGAGGCCTATTAGCGCGGCGTAGCCCGCCTGCATGTACCCCAGGTAGCTCACTGCCACCAGCTGCAGCGGGATGATCCACGCGTAGTGCAGGAACATGAACGCCAGGTCGAAGCGCTGCATGTCGTTCGAGAGTATGTTCACCACCTTTCCGGCTGCTGTTTCTCCGAGAGAGCTGTTGTTCATCCGCATTATCTGCAACGAAGTCCTTCTTAGTAATATTGGAGACGTAAAAACCGAAACCTAATAAATGCACTTTGTTGTGATTGTGATAAGATTTACAAAAGACACCTCGCACATGTAGTTTCGAAATTTTTTAGCGAACTCTATTTTATTTTCTGAATGTGGTCCAGGCTTTTAATGTGGTTCGGCCGAATGTGTGGCCTTCGGGGATTACAGGCATGAAGGTATTATGTATGTACTCATAGGTGACGACGATAATGAAAACTGTATTCACTTTTTGCGTTTTACCTGTGGAACTCTCAGGGTACATAAGTTTTAGTTTAAATAGAGTGTCTTTGCATAAATGATTACATCGAATTTTGATAAAAATACAACATGCTGTCTGGCCTAAACTGGAATGAAAACTGGAATCTGTCCCAACCTTCCTAAACATGAGCGAACTGGCAGCGACCCGGAGCTTCATGCCGAACTGCTGGCAGTAGAGTGTGCCGTGGTGGTTAAGGAAGGCGGCGACCCAGTTGGCCAGGATCATACTTCCCGCGTACAAGGCTGCTGTCTCCTTCGACATCGTCGAGTTCACTGACCAGTACATCAGCAGCTCGCCGAACAGAAGCGGAGTAAAAGTTCTGTTCACAATTAGACAATTGATTTACGTAAACTTTGCAAATGTTTATTAGGCGAATTGAACAGGATTAATACTAGTTTCCGGTCAAAGCAAGACAAGAACAAAGATCCGTCAAGAGTAGATTGCATCCTCAGTTACTGCACGCGTAGAATAATTATCTACTCTTAATTATATTGAGCGTATTTTGAGGGAGAGAAATAATCAAGGAAAATATATGGATAAAAAAAAAAAAATTATCTTAGGATTAGTTTCTAGTAAGTCTTTTAACATTCCAGTATACTCGTATATAATGTTACGTCTTAATAGTAGTAAGTAGTAACTAAAAACTTGTGCTACATTATTAAACAGTTTTAAAAAAGTAAACGCCACCCCTCAAAGGAAATTGCATCATAAAGGGGATCGTGCTCGTAGTACACGCCGTTCTAAAGCACTGATTTATATAATAAAATAAGCAAATTGTGTCCTTGAGCAACAAGGCATCACTACAACATTCATTTAATTATCGCTCAGTTCTGAATTACTAAAAGGTCAGTTATCTATTATACTTAAAATTACATTTCCTGGTTAAATTATTAATAATTAAAGTACATTGTTAGCGAATAATTTAATAGTTATACGGTTGAAACTTGACTGGTTTATAAAATAATGTAAGTAAAGCAGTTTTTTTTACCGTAGCAGCTTATTTTATCGGTTCAAAAATTTAAATATCCAGATACCCATTAATTAATAAGTCATCTTTTGTTTTTTTAACACTAAGAGATGCAATATTCGAGATCATGGTGACTAATCCCGTACTTCAAACAGGCGATTTTACTATGATCTTGTTAAATTGCATATTAATAAATATTGATATAACTTATTTAATAGAAAACTAATTATACCTTATTGCAGAATAAAGAAACTGCATTATTCCGCCAGGTATAAAAGACAGCCAAAATGCTCTGGTCATTGCTTTTATCAGAGATGGCTCTCTTCCGGCGGCTTTGGCAGCAGCATCCTCCATCAACCAGTGTCTAAAATAGCAAAACAAACAGAAATTCAAATACATATCAGTCCCATATAAGTAGTTCTGAGACTTTTAAATTATGTTCTAATCGTATTCCTTGCCTTTAGTGTAATGAAAAACAACTCATTATGTACTGTATTTTAATTTTGTACCTATTTGTTGGCCATTTGGTTCACACCATTTTCCGTATAACATAACTCAGTTAAATTCGTGGCTAAACTTGTTCGGGCGTGATGTTGTAATATGGTAGTCATCTTTAGTAATTCACAATAACAATTTTAATAAAACAAGTGAGTGATGGTAACAGTTTTATAAAAATCTGTTAATAAGTATGAAGCAACGCCAAAATTTTTTAAATGATTACACAGTACATCTTCACGGACATTAAGAGGAATCTATACGCAGTATAAAACTGCGTATTTTAAATGACGTAAATTGTAAAACCTAAAATTACAAATAATATAGTAATGTTTCAATTTAGAATAAGGAAACATGGTTTATTATAATTACATAGAATTTGTTTAGTAGGAAGATTCAGCAGTAGCGGTAGTTCTGCTTAATTTTTAAGGATAACTTATTATCAAATAACCCTGGACGCAAAACATAATACGTACCTACAATTACTATAAACTGTATTATCAAAATACATATAAAATTCCATATCATGGTAATATGATATGTAAAGTCTACATATCCTTATCTTAATTCAGGTACCTACATTAGATTTTATTGGTGCATAAAATAATGTAGTATAATTTACTATCACCAGATAATTCTGTAAAAAGGAACTAAGACGTGTTTATGCAGTAAATCACATTATTCCATTTACCTGTAACGTGACCGTTTCTTTTCATTATATTTCAGTTTATTATTGTGAATTTGAATGACTAGATAATCAACACAATATTATTAATGAGACTAAACAGATAGTTATTTCCCCGGGATACAAAATATCTATATATTTTAATCTTGTATAAGGTAAACATTTTTAGTCTATAAACTTCATGACCACTTTAACAACATAATATCGGTATAAATGTGGGCTAATGCTTATTTCTATCTATATCTATCTATGTGATTTACATATACAGGAAACCGTTGTAATGATGAAATTATGTCATATGTTCAATTTTATTTTAGAAAGCAGTAACACAATATTACAGTAACTTTTTATTAGCATTTGGTATGCCAATAAAAAAGGCGAACAAAACACACAAGCATGTAGATTATGGTGGAAAGAAACTGCCTTAATAAAAATTGTTCATTCAAAGGGAAATATTATAAAATGCGGGAATTTTTCAAAAAATAATTTTCTTTTAGCAACCTCGATTTTACAAGGGTGGGAGCTCGAGCTGAAAATACAGTTATTGCCCATAATTACACGTTATGGAGACAGCCAGTAATTGATACTTTGTTACTATCATCCACCGCTGCAGACATTACTTCCAAACCACGTAGGTAGGTACGTACATTAACAAACATTTGTTTTCAACCTATGTCATTAGAAACAGACAGTTGTCTAAATATTAATAGCAAGGTAAATAACGAATGATACCAGAAATTTAGCAAACAATATATAGTTATTCCTTATTACCTGCGTCGTAGTTAAACGGTGAAATTTAGAATCTAGCAAATTCAAATATAAAATTAGGTAAAACCAATTAGTAATATAAGTAGTAATCATATTTATTGTTTATTATTCATAACTTGCATTTAAAAATAAATATCCAATCAAAGTTAGGGAAAGGCGCATTTCAAATTGTATTCTTTCCAATGTTAAGTACCGCCCCTAGTCATGAGGTCATCTTGTACAATGTTCCTAGATTTTACAAATCAGCTAATCAAATTGAACCGACTGTCACCTAACTTTCATAACTGGCCAATGGTGACGCATCCATAGCTATCTGAATGCAGGTTCCCTCGCGATATTTGCCTTCAATCAAACCTAAGGAACAATTCCATTTAAAGATTTCGATACAAGAGATACTAATAAGTCCTCGCATTCGAAACAACAACGCTCATTGTTAAGCTATTATAATTGTAGGTAAAAAGTTATACTTATTAAATGGGTCTGATATGTAGTTTCGAATGCCGCCGTTGCGACGCACGCTGTTGCGAAAAAAATTTCAAGTGGTACGCCCTCGCGAAAAGCCGTTGTATCGAAAATCGCTAGATCGAATGACGGACTCGCGAACACGCTGTCACGAAATCCCTATTATATGTAGGGTACGCTAGATCGATAGTCACGGTATCGAAATTGATTATTGCGATTAGAGTGCCTATTCACATTTATCGTATGGGAATCGTACTCACAACCTCGATGAGAAACAGCAACTTACGATGGGTTCGATTAGTATTTAGAAGGAAGAGAAATAAAAAATATTATTTTTTATTAACTTTTTGATGATGTACTATAGGTATAGAAAACAAATTTGTAGGTAACAAAAATAAAAATAACATCCAGTATCCGGATAGAATAAAATTAATATTAGATAAATTAGTTACAACTCGCTTTATGGAATAAAAAAATACTGCCAGAAGCAGTACTGTTTTTCTTTAAGTAGCACAAATAACAATGATATCTGAGAAAAAAAAATTATGCCAGTCAAAAAATAATATTTTTTATGTCCGTCATTCGATCTAGCGATTTTCGATACAACGGCTTTTCGCGAGGGCGTACCACTTGACATTTTTTTCGCAACAGCGTGCGTCGCAACGACGGCATTCGAAACTACATATCAGACCCTTAAATGGGGGTCTTATATTATTAATTAGTTTAAAATTAAAAAATATATATTATCTTTATCTACATACAATACAGGGTCTCTTTTCCACGATAGCCGTTGATCTTAACAGATAATACTTTGGAAAAAGTAAAAAGGATTCTAAATATATTTAGCATCTCTGTTTATTTAAATAAATTCAAAATGTATTATTAACACATTGTTCTTGTATAAAATATTTGTTTAATATATAAAGAGGAACGAATCTGTGCCTAAAGAAAAAACATTTTACATATTCATTAGATATACAACATGCAGGTTTTACAAAATCTAAAATAAATTTAATATTAATCAAATAGAAAAAACTTACCTATATCTTTAAGGAGTGCGATATTTCGAGGCTAATTATAGCAACTTTATTGTTTAGAAAATATTCACATTACATACATAAATGCTTGCTTCCATTATTTTTTCCTGTAAAATCAATAAATATCCGACTACATCACATACATTGATCTGACTCCGAGGTAAGTAGCTTAAGCACTTGTGTTACGAATATCAGAATCAACAGTGGTATTACAAATATATACTTAAATATTGGATATTAACACCCAGACACAGAACAAACACAAGTATTCATCATATGAATGTTTGGCCTGGGTGAGAATCGAACCCACAACTCTTGGCGCATGGGGCAGGGTCACTACCGAATGCATGAGAAAGTACATTTTTCATACAAAAGAAAGTAAATTTGACTTTCATCCCTTTTTAATTGGGATTAACCACACTCAATTTACGTAATGATCTGTTATAAGAATCGATCCAATTAATAAAATTAAACAACTAATGAAGGCCAAAATCTATCACATATCGACTCCAACATAATGTGTGAGTATACAGAAAGTAAATTAACTAGAACTAAATTAGAACGATATAGAGGAAACAATTGGCATTTGTGCTTAGCTATAATTTACATATTATCAGTTAACTTACTTTTTACTTATGTAGGTATGTGTATGTATGGTTTATTTATACACATGTATCTTTAACAACTAGACCAAAATTTTAATTGACAACATCCCGTATTGAGAAAATTACCCATTTCATACAAGCAAAAGAAAAACGAAATATGGGAATTATATATTTAGTCGTGGTTAAAGTGGCCTGCTGTCCCTTTGACTCTGCCTACCCCTTAGGGGATTACTGGCCTGATGCTATGTTTTTGTCTATGTATATTTGATTCATATTTTTTGATGACGATACTCATTTTGATATCAAATACAATAGTATTATATTTCTATAAAAAAAAATATTGCTTTAATTTTAAAATTAGAACGATATCGCTTATTTTTTTTCATCGCAAAATCTAAATTCACCAAATTATTAATTGTAATAGGCCAGCGTACTTAATCCTCTAGAGACCCCTGTCTCTAAATAATATCGGTCAAGTAAATACTAAAATATTGACAAAAAATCGATTACAGACTCGATAACTCCCAGTAATAAACATACGTGTAGGTATTTAGAGCCCTGGATAAATTCAAAGAAATTATTATGCTTAAGATCTTACAAAATTACTGATAATTATTACTGATAAATATCAAATCTTTTTTATTTAGAGTTCAAAATTTTAAATTTACCAGTAATACTAAATCGTGTAAAAAACTCATATAGAAAACCGTTGTAAATGTTAAACGATGATGTGTCTTAATTACCTGATTATTTGTTTTTATATGAACATCAAAGCAATTATGAAAACACGCTATACTAATGGAATTTTTCCGCTTAATAGGTCTGGTATCGAATTCGAAGAGTTAATTATAAGAAAAGGCGTCGGAACTAAAATAATCTCTACACATATACTTTATAATAAAAGCCACATGTAAAAGTTATTCCATGACAACACTGAATTGTGTAAAGTGTTTTTAAGCTAATTAATATTATATTTATGCATAATGTCAAGGTAAATTCTATACAGCCATTAAAGCGTTATTTAAAAACAAAATTTTACATGTAACTTAATCGTAAAATTATTTACTTACTTTTCTAAAAGATCACCAGCATATTTTGAGTTGTATTGATGTTTAGTTGGCACCAAATCGTACTCTTCCAAGTCTCTTTTCGTGCCATTATAGAAAAGTGGAAACATCCAACAAAATAGAAATCTAGAGAAAATGTTCGGTACATCTTTATCTAAGGGAGATTCATGAGTAAACTGTTCTTTTTCCTTCGGCGCTTTTCCGTTCATCACTTTTTCTTTTTTGGTATCCATATTGATAACACCAAACAAAGCACTGTTTGATATAAATTCACTTTAATTTGGAATATCTCCTAATATTTATTAAAAATAAAATTACTTAGTGAAAAAAAATATATTTAATATATTTCTTCACATAATTTTTGGTATATATATTTTTATTTTATCACACAGTGGGGCGGTACGCGCGGTGTGTGCGTCGGCGGCTCGGCATCGACACGGTAACTGAACGCTACACTTATTGGACTAATATCTGTCTGGTATTACACTCATTAATAAGTTAACAATGCAGCGTAACGGTGATTATCCAATGATTATTTATGCCGTATATACCTCGTTCTTATTTATCTTACTTCTTTTTTAGTAAGATCCTATACAAATATAGGAGGAGTGAGTTGTTTTTTTTTCTATTTGATTGAATTTGACTGGCTCGATTGCGCATTCGGTAGTGACCCTGCCCCATGCGCCAAGAGTTGTGGGTTCGATTCTCACCCAGGCCAAACATTCATATGATGAATACTTGTGTTTGTTCTGTGTCTGGGTGTTAATATCCAATATTTAAGTATATATTTGTAATACCACTGTTGATTCTGATATTCGTAACACAAGTGCTTAAGCTACTTACCTCGGAGTCAGATCAATGTATGTGATGTAGTCGGATATTTATTGATTTTACAGGAAAAAATAATGAAAGCAAGCATTTATGTATGTAATGTGAATATTTTCTAAACAATAAAGTTGCTATAATTAGCCTCGAAATATCGCACTCCTTAAAGATATAGGTAAGTTTTTTCTATTTGATTAATATTAAATTTATTTTAGATTTTGTAAAACCTGCATGTTGTATATATAAATGAATATGTAAAATGTTTTTTCTTTAGGCACAGATTCGTTCCTCTTTATATATTAAACAAATATTTTATACAAGAACAATGTGTTAATAATACATTTTGAATTTATTTAAATAAACAGAGATGCTAAATATATTTAGAATCCTTTTTACTTTTTCCAAAGTATTATCTGTTAAGATCAACGGCTATCGTGGAAAAGAGACCCTGTATTTTATGTAGATAAAGATAATATATATTTTTTAATTTTAAACTAATTAAATTATATGCAATATTATATTTTAATATTGCACGAGATCCCAAATAGTTATAGGTAAGAAGACTAAAGAGTTATGTTTAGTCCGTCAGTTACATTATAAAAAAATATTAAACACGTATTTTTTTATTTATTTGTCAAACAAACATTGACGAAAATACAACGTATTCAAGTTACGCGTGACGTCACAAATTCGTAAAATTTTTACTAAATAGTGATGTCGCAAGCCCCCACTCCAAAACTTTGATGCTCTTATCTTTGTGATTTTTGTTAATTTGATAAAGCGAAAGATATGTCTAGTATTATTGTATAATCTAACTGACGGACAAAATAGAATTATAGTTTTTTAATGCAGTCATCATCCCTATTGTAACCAGAGAAAATGAAGGAATAAATAAATAATAAATAAATAAATTCTCCAGACTGACACACCAATTCCCTAGTTCTAAACTAAGCTTATGCTTGTACTATGGATACTAGGCGAACGGATAGACATAGGTACATAGATACGTTTATAAACATCCATGACTCGAGTAATAAAAGACAAATGTCCATGTTCATCACACGAAACGTTTGCGGTCAGCGGGATTCGAACCCGCGACCCTTGGTTTCATTGCCAGGGTCTCTAACCACTGAACCAACACGCCAGTCAATAATATATTAAATACTAGCTGTGCCAGCGGTGTCACCCGCGTTTATGGTTAATATTATAAAGACTATTTCCGTCATACATGATTTCTATGTAACTTTAACCATTAAGGCTGCACACGCGACGTAAGCTTAAAAAATTGAGTAACTTCTTCCGTTTTCCCATCATTTCCCTTCACTACTCTGCTCCTATTGATTGTAGCGTGATGAAAAGTATACTATAACCTGCCCAGGAGTATGAAGAATAATTGTACCAAGTTTCGTTAAAATCCGTCGAGTAGTTTTTGTTTCTATAAGGAACATACAGACAGACAGACAGACAGACAGACAGACAGACAGACAAAAAAATTACTGATTGCATTTTAGTCATCAGTATCGATCACTAATCCCCCCCTGATAGTTATTTTGAAAATATATTTCATGTACAGAATTGACCTCTCTAGAGATTTATTATAAGTATAGATTGACTGGCCTGGAATATTTGATTAAATAATAATTATAAGATTAGCAAATTGTACATTAACCTAGTTCACCCAATTTTTGTATAATATATGTTACATATTATTTTTATATGTAAATAAAAAAATATATGATTTAGAGTTGCCCAACATTTTTAAGTTACAAGGAAAATGCGTTTCTGTTATGATTCCATTGAAAATAGTAGATAAATGAAATTCTCGATAACTGCACAAATGTATACACGTACAAATGAATCAGTCTACATATGTGCTAATTACTCAGGCCACGGACCGATATCGGAGTCAACACCGCCTGTGTTAATACTTTGATTAAGTATATATTTTTTTAGATAAGTCTCTAACTCCGTCTCGCAATGACTGCCGTTCAGAACAAAAGACTCTACAAGGTAGTTTTTATCTAGGATTTTTTTTTCAAACTGTGCTTAAATAGATAGTTTTAATATGTTAAAGTGTCACTTTCATAAAGATTCTTATACAGATATTTGCTGTATAAACGTAGGTGTAGCTTTAGCTTTCACAATACATTTTTGTTTTTCTTTCATATTTCCGTGTCAATGATTAAACGATATAATGTAATAAAATTAAAAAGTGTGTTTAATTTTTATTTAAACTTTTTTCTGCTGGGCGGGTGATCAGGACTGGCGCTATTGATACACGTCGAAACCCGTTTCATAGAAGATTTGGCCAATATTTTTATCGCTGAATATGAATTAGGCTCCTTCAAACCATCACGAGGAGGACGTGCACTCTCAGGCCCCACAGACCACTCTTAATTAGAGAACACTAAACATCATGACCAAACTATGATTAGATGGACTATTAGTAAACTTTACCGCACTCTAATATTCCATACAGTTCTAGAAGCCTACGGTTCTAAACTCCTTCATGATAATAAGCAAGCTTAATTACCATAAACAGTTTTAAGACATTGCTAATCAAAGTTAATATAGTTCACCATCTTATCATCTGATTAAGAATAGGTACTTCAATTAATTTGATTTAGATAACAACTAGCTGTTCCGGCTACACATGGGCAGGACCAATATTTGTTAATATTGTTTATGCATTACACAATTTTTACGTCTACACCTACCCGTAACAGCTAACCACTCCTTCCTTTTTTTTCTAACTTTATTATTTCACTAAGGTAACTTACTTTAGGTGTTAAGCTCACTTAAATACCTGTCGTGGTTATCGAGATCACCTAGGATAATTATTATATTGAAATAACTGCCACCTGACCTTTATCATTCTGAATGATAGGGAAGTGGACTAGTTAATTTGGAAAATTATTGAACATCCATGGTTATATAAATATACGTTATTTCACCAAGGCGAAAGCTTATCTAAATTATTCTTAGGTTTTTAAATACTATAACAAAAAATTAAATGCGTATCAGCCACCACCCTTATCTTATTAGCTACCAAGGCTTATGGGAATAAACTGACCTTTAGACCTATACTTAATTATGACAGCATATGATGTCCAGCCCATCGGAATAGCACAAGGGACAGGCATACCTGACCTACAGCCTGTTAATGGTGAGCATAATGATAATACATACATTGCAGGAGTTGCAGACAAAGTGAGGAAGCCCTTCTGATACCGAGCGTACTTCCGTACCCTAAAGGTACCCTTAACGATTCGTTAAATCCCTCGTCAGTTTTTACGCGACTATTCGCATTTTTAACTTCGTAGCTTTTGTATGAACTTATTGGAAAGAATTGCCTCCTTATAAAAATATATTATGTTCTTATGGTGGATACTTTTAATCTAATGTGTGTATTATATTTATGTAACTAACTAACTAAACTTCACGCCACTTCCCTACCGGGGTAGGCAGAGCGAGTTTTGTTAAACTACTTAAATTAACAATTACGACATCTCCAATGAGCCATAGTGAGAATTGCAAATGTTAGTGCTTTGTAAAAAAATACATTTGAGACTTAATATGTACATTAAACCAACATTTAAAGCTCCTCACGTAATAAACGAAACGCACACTGAATATTAACGTTATTGTTTTTAATGAAAATAAACTTTCAGCCCTTATCCCAGCTGAACAGGGAGAGCGTGGGCGCGCGGCCGGCCCACCACTCGGATATGAAACATTAAAAACAATGATATTACGAGTGGTAGGGCTTCACACAATTCGATTTCGGTATGCAAATGCAATGAGCGCTTGCAAATACGGATATTGTTTTCGGTGTATATTTTCAAGTTACTAGCTGCGTTCGCAACTCAATTGCCATTAAGTGTTTTTTTTTTGTAAACATGACCATGAATGAAATCTATGCTTCGTTGCTATCGGATATACAGTACTATTCACAAACCCTCATTTAATAAAAATTCGAAACATCGATTTATTCGACTATATCGTGACATAAGAGAATATAGGTAGGTGCATAAACGCAACGAGCATAAAAATTAACCAATTAAATAGTGACTTAAATTAAAGTATACTACATTTATGATTGTGCAGGGTACAGTTTTATCTGTATTCAAATTCAAATGTTATTTAACTGAGAACTAAAAATAACTGAAATATCAATAATGTTGGTATGATTGAGAATATTCTCTACTTGTCAATTGCATAGAAAAGTACGTACATATATACGCATGGCGCACGAGTAATACCTCTTTTTGTATGTTATTCTGATGTATATTGTACATCTTTCATTCGTCGCGTCGGGCCAAAAACCTGTGGCTGGGTATTTCAGTATTGAAATTACTCAGTAACAGCCCGGAGTCAGGAAATTGGCGGTTTAATTAGATAATTATCTCCGTGCCTCGGAAAGCGCGTTAAGCCGTTGGTCCTGCGCCTGACCTCTACGGTCATGTCGGATTGCCGTCTTACCGGACTGTGAGAATGAAGGAACAAGAGAGTTCATCTGTGTTTGCGCAGACACTTGTGCACTATAATATCTCCTGCGTATAGGGCTAATCCTCGTTGAGATTGTCCGCCGTGACTGAAATCAGTTAGGAGGATAATATTGTTATTAATTCATAATTAAGTAAATAAACCTACATATTTATTACTAGAAAACCAGACTGGGGACACATTATGAAGGTTTTCCAAAATAGAACTAGATGGATATGTTAAAGTTTATGTGTACCGCCCCCCATCAGGTGGCTTTAACATATTCGAGGCAACGTTGAAAATGTTCTTAGAAAAATAATTAATAAAAACAAGTCTATAATAGTTTGTGTCGATTTTAACGTTAATTTATTAGATGGGTCGCCTATAAGTATTAGACTAATGTCTTTATTCAAGTCTTTTGATCTTGAATGTCAATTCTTTGAACCAACCAGAATTACAGCTACGTCAGCTACGTGTATAGGTAACGTTTTTTATAATTGCGAGCCGATTAAGAAATTTGTCATCTCTAATTTAACCTCCTAACCATTGTGGACAACATTTCTTTTTATAACAATCTTAGTAATTCATGTATAATTTCAAAGCAAACTACATTTAGGCCTAGTACTTTTAATCGCATAGAAAAAATCAAGAATAGTCTAATTACAAAGTTGCAAGGGACGCCATACATCTTGTGATCCAGGTAGAAAGTTTTTTTAATTGCTTTAAGAATGAATTTGATATTAACTTTCCCATAAAAAAACAGACTATAAGATGCCAAACTACATTTAGCAAATGGGCTACAGTTGGTATTTTTAAAAGTAGAAATCGTCTCTACGAATTGTATGAATTAAAAAGGTTTAATCATACTACAGAATTTATGATATATGTTAAAAAATTCTCAAAATTATTTAGGAAGGTATGTTCACATGCTAAGTCGTTATATATTCGTGATAGGATATTAAATTCAAAAAACAAAATAAAAGTCACGAGGGATATCATTAACCGCGAAAGCGGCAAATTTTAGCCATTGACACTTCGTTCAGTCTTAATATTGACAACGAAGTCTTAAAATCTGATACACACATCGCACAAGCTTTAGAGAACTTTTTTAGTAATAAACCTATCACAACAATAGCGCAATTAAACTCATCTGCTTCTGAGGCAGAATTGCTGTTAAAAAGTAAGTAATGTTGCATCTTGTGATTCTCAATTTAAGTTTAAATAAATGGGTGAATTTTGACAGGTCTATTAAAATCTTCATTTGCGTGGATTCTTTTTATCTTTAAGTTTATTAAAAAAAACGTTCGCGTTTATAAAAGTTTTTTATAATGTATGTACCCTTGCTCCATATCTAGCAGATAACTTAAAAAAACTAACGTGATAAACAAGATAAAAAAATTTCGTACCACGGCGATAAAACATGCGTGCACGGCAATGAAACAAGCGTCCACGGCAATGAAAGAACTGTGCCACGGAAATAAAAAAATCCAAAAACATTATATTTTATATACTTACCTGAGTATTATACTTACATACAATAGATACATGCCTGTCTCCGAGAGGGAAAGGCATACCCAGACTGTGTTCTCCATCGGATCCTATAATTTCTCCCATACCTACCACAAACAATGGTTTGGTTCCACCCAAAGTTTGTGTATGGGAGTAGAATAAGGAAAGAAAGACTGTAGTATTGAGGTCTCTAAGAAGTAGTGCGAGTCAGCAGTCTACAGTTTTTCTTTACTTATTCTATTTACTTGAACTTACTTATTCAACTCTCATTCTTCTTTTGTGATTTCTCCTTACTTAAATTTTACTCCCATACTAGTGTTGGCACCATTTTTAATATCTATAATAAAAAAAAACATTTTTAATATTTATAAATGATTTGCTTTTCTACTTAAAAGATCTTTGTAAGATTGTATTATTATTTCCTGACGATATTTATCTCATTTTTAATGTTTACAGAACCAAAATTAACTTTGACGATGTAAATGATGCTCTTTCAAGGGTCTTATACTGGTTTACAACCAAAAACTTACAATTAAATGCGAAAAAAACAAAATGTATTGTTTTCCTAAATGTTAAAAAGTCGAATTTAAATTTGAAGTTGAATGGCGAAACTTTAGAACTGGTTGACTCGACTGTTTTTCTGGAGGTTCACTTAGATGCAAAACTTCAATGGAATAGTCAGATAACAGCACTAGCAGGGAAGCTCAGTTCTGCTATTTTTGCCATAAAAAGAATCAGACAGTTTACAGATATTTCAACTGCTCGTTTAGTTTATTTTAGTTACTTCCATAGTGTTATGTCTTATGGTATTTTATTATGGGGAAAGGCGGCTGAAATTTAAACCATTTTTATTCTTCAGAAACGAGCCATTAGATCCATTTACAAACTTGATGCTAGAGATTCTCTTAAGGATCTATTTAAGGAAATAGGAATTTTATCAGTTGCCTCACAATACGTGTATAGCTGCATTATATACGTACATCAAAACATTGGTCTGTTTACTAAAAAATGTGCTAGAAAATTCATTATAAGAATACAAGTATATTTCTACGTTCGCGGCGAATAGATCCAGATTCCAAAATTAAAACAGCCAATTCCTCTGTTTTTTGAGGGGTATCTAAAGTTTCGGAAGTATCATCGTTAATTAAGTCATCCTTGATCAAAAAATCTCAACAGGTTCTTTTCATAAGATTAATTTATCGCAATAAAAAAATTAGAACTAACAGCAATATATCAGACACTGTATATACAAAAAAAATACTATTTAGATATTAGCTTTGTGGTTTCACTAAATACACTTTAATGACAACTTAATTACTTGTTTTATTAATGATAATTATTTACCTACGTACAATAAATTCATAATATCTCAAGGTTTATGCATTTATGACCCGCTATCAAAACTGTAATATATATCAAGTACTACAATAAACTCTGAAGATAAAGCTGAAAATCTTAGCATTCGTTATCTGTAGATTAAGAGCATGTGTATTATTTATAATTAAACTTTAGACAAACGCCAGAAAGTTACATGTAATAAAGTTGATATAAATTAATTGCATTATTTTTGTAAAGATGGAGCTCTATGATAAGTTAGGATATATATGTTACCGGCAATCTGTTTTATCCGGTATTGTATAGAATACCTAGGCATTATGTTCAGGTAATATATGAAATATACATTTTTTCATAATTTGCCTAGGTATTGTATATAATACCGAATGTACGTCAGGTAATGTATATAATAGTAGGTATATGTACATAATCGGCAAGCTTTGTCAGTAGGGTCCTGGAATCTTACTGGAATACCTAGTAGGTATAGCGCAAAGTCCAGTACGCTCATTTAACCACTGTTAGCCAAGGTAAATTGATTTGGGTAAGATGGAATATTATGAATAAGTGACAAAATAGGTCGTAACATAATAAACTATTGACGGCATGCTAGTTGATCATTTCGTTAAATTGAATAATAACCCAACTTAAACTTAAAAAAAAAAAACCTAACAACCTAATCAAATTCTTTTTTTTTTACAAAAAAACTCTAACCTAATCTCTAGCCTATCACCTTATTGCATACGTTGCCCGCGCTTCAATAGGTATTCTATACAATCTCTGGGCCGGTATTGTATACAATACCTAGGTTTTGTATAGATTGCCTGGATTTTACACTTTGCCGGTAACATATACAATGAAATCATGAACCGAATTAAAAATGGTATGGGATAGATAATATTACCTCAAATGGCTGAATATCCGACGATGCGATTGCCGAAGTTGGATCACATAAGTACTCTTATGAGATAGTGAATAAAACTTAAATACGAACACAATTGACTATGAACTAAACTAATGTAGATAATGAAGATTTGATGGCCGTAAGGGTTTATACATATTTAGAAGGATTTGAAAATAAGTAGTTCGTAGCAGTGGTAAGTATGTTCTTTATTACTAACATGGTTAAAGGATTCGTTTTTAAATCTGTTATATGCGGTGGCCTATTGCTTTCTGGTTATGCACTTAAATGTCGATAGATGTTGTTTTGAGATTACGCAACTTATTACCCCGTCAGTTTAATATAGGTATAGTACCTAAAATATTCTAGATACTTACATTAATTAATATTTTAACTTAATGCGCCTAATCCCACTTAAATCCTTGATACAAAGTTTAATTAATTATCTGCTTAGGCTGAGTACTATATCGTGGGTTTACACATATCTCCATACCACGTTGAAAACACCGGTTCTCGTCCGATCACCGAAGTTAAGCAAAGTCGGGCGCGGTCAGTACTTGGATGGGTGACCGCCTAAATACCGCGTTAAGTTGGTTTTACACATATCTATCAAAGTAAATCAAATACGTATCAGTCGAGTCAATTAAGCCATTTACTAGAAAGTCCGAAACAGCTCCGATTTTGATGATTTTTTATTTTATTTTGTAGGTTATTATATTCTATTCAAAATCAGAAACCTTTTGAAGCGGGGAAGGAGCGATTTATATTCTCAAATAAATATTTAATATATTAATACAGAATTTTTTTTTCTTCGACCATATCCGTTAAAACCGAAGAAAAAGGAGACATTTATGATATATATTTGAAAGTATATTTTATATTGATATTTCTAAGGTTGCCTGTTTTACGGCTTTATCGAGAAGTGATATCTAGACGCGTAAACCAAAATTATTTAGATAGGTATTTGTCTACAATCATTCATCACGGAGAAATGTCATGTCATTCGTTGCACATTGAACAATCGATGACATTTACAAACCGATAAAATATATCTATATACGTATCAATGTGCTCGTTTGTGAATGATGTGACTTTTCTGTTGCTATCCAGACACAATCTATACACATTACAATCGCGATAACGCGGTCAAGACAATTTGTAACCCGCAAACGCCACTTTACATTAGCCCAGAAACATTGTCAATATTATGTAAAGATCATATGAAACGTCCTTGCTAAAAACGTATTTGTAACATTTCATAGTTTTAATGGTTCAAATTATTATATATTATTTTAATATGGTATGGATCGCGTATTATTCAATCAAATAGGAAATATTTCATGTTAAATTGATGGCGATGGTCCATGGGCGTACGCGGGGTAAGGGAGGGGGGGGGGCAGTGTTCCAAAGAACCTGCTGGTCTATTTACTATAAGAACCTATCAATGATATTGTATTAAATATTGTATAAGTAATTTTCATAATGTTGCAACATTCGACACAACCATTACCGCAGAATAATGTTATCATAAAGGCAAGGAGTCGTTTGATCAGATAAAGATAAATTATATCATAATGATATTTCATTACCAACAAATAATATTGCGTGTAGAAACCGGCAGAAGTTTACTCACGATTACTACAAGAACAATTTCCGTTTTCTTTTTATTAACTTTTATCGACGTGTTATCTCTTCTGAGTTTGATTCAGTTTGGTCTGGATTGTATTTATTTACTAGCATAAAACCAGTATACCTATACTGAAATTATTTATAAATAAATAATTTATATAACCCAAATAAAAGAGGTTAAACGTTCGATAGCTCGAAACATAAAAATACATTAACCTTAATTTATATTTTGTATGATGATTAGTACCTAATTAGTTACGGCATGTTGGCGAGATATTATCAGTAAATTTTGTTTTAATATTCTTTCATATTAATTTACCAATTATAGTAGCGTATCAATATCCGTAGGTATCCGTAGAATGGCCAAGAATTATTCAACCCCAATTAAGGTGCTAGGTAAATATGGACCGTGTAAAAGGTACCTAATAGCCATTGACCTACTAAACCTCAGTATGCAAAGAAGAAAGAAATCAAGTATATAGTCCAAGGTCCTCTGTCAATAATAAATGATGGTGCGTAGCGGCGATGGTGTTCCGGCGGTGGTGGGTGCGAGTATGCGGCGCCCGCCCCGCGCGCCGCCGCCGCCGCCGCCGCGCCGCAGTGTGACGCGGTCCGCGACGCGCCCGCCCGACCTGCACCACACCGCACAACGAACACAATGCTCACCATTCAATACATTTACCATATTGCAACATGTCTATGATACACATTCACCTTGTCAAACCCGTGCCTTCCGAATCAAAAACGCTTAACAAAAGTTTTCTAATTCAACAACAAATTACGTGAAGTGCTGAAGTTTATTAGTGAAAACAAAAGACGCTTAGTGTATACTCGCCGGAGGCTGGACGTGAGATGCAAAATATCAAAAGTGCCGGCTTTAGTTTTATAATTTAACATATGATGTGAAGAACAAAGAAATGTGTTTACAAAGAAAAGTAACATAGCAACGGTCACTTATTATTATGGTTACATAATATTGGCTTTATAATTACCTGCTTAGTATTTAATCCTAATATTAATAATAGCTATTAATTGTCTTCATAAGTTTGAGTGTATATGTTCAAGTAGATTTGACAAACGCAAAATTTGTATCTAGAACTTTTGTTTCTCATTTAACTAAGACCGAATCAATGCCATGTGACTTAAGACCTTCATCGCATTATTTTAAACTAGGTACTAGTGCTACAAGGAACAGTTCGCTTGGTAGTGTCAGGCACTCGGGCCGGAAACTTTCCCGCAAATTAAAACCTTATGGCTAACGTTAGAACTACCTACATCGGCCGCGTTTCACTGTTACAGATATTTGAAATAAGTTGCGGCGTTGTTATGCTACAGAACAATCAATATTTTAGTAACTTTATTGTCAACCTAAATACCTCTATCTTAGACACATTCGTCAGATTTCTTTGTGGAATTAAGATTGTATATGTTGAAATTACACGAAGTAGTTTAAGCTTCACATTAACTGTTCTTTATTATCTTAGACAGACATAATATTGGTACAATATTTGTGCATCTGTTTAAGATATTGAAAACCTGTTCTAAAATATTTATTTAAACATAGTTTACTTTAAATTATCAAGTTACTTTAAATTATTGTGAGAGCAAACTTATAAAGAGGACTACATTGTTGGGGCGCAAGGAGCGGTAACACAAACAATGTTATACGAGAACTAATATAATACATAATCAAAGTGAACCCGACTATCAGTTGTGGTCATGGAAAACGGTGCCTTAAAATATGGGAGCAACAACAACAATAATGATATCGTTGAAGAGAAGGTGGTGAGTATGTCGTTTGTTTACATTTATTCTAGCCAAAGTGCACCTCTTGGGATTTAACTTATAACAAAATCACAAATAAACTAAACACAAAAATATTGCGATTGTATAGGCATTTTTTAGCTTTACTTGGTTAGCAAATATCTGAGTTATTCATTTGTTTATAAATAATTCAATTGATCGTCTGATAATGAGTACTAGTCATTATCAGACGATCAATTGAATTATTTATAAACAAATGAATATCATTCGAATAAAATTTAAAACGTTCCATAGTTTTCATCAAAAATGGACTCTAAAATACCTATATACGGTCGAATTGAGAACCTCCTCCTTTTTTGAAGTTGAAATTATGTCAAAGAAGATACCACGAACCAATTAAACGATCAAATCGAAACGAATGTCTTCAAATACTTGCATCTAATAGCCTGAATAACAATTGCAATGACAAGTTTTGTGTTATCATATGGTACAAGGGTAATAATAGTTAAGTTGTTGACGTAAGCCCATGTACTTGAAGACATATTTTTGAATTCCAGCGAAGCCTGAAATGAATCCATGAATAATGCATGTCACAAGAAATAGAATTTTGGCAACAACATTATTGAAATGCAGGTACATGTGTTGTTCAAGGATACTTATTTTTGGGTTGGGACTAAAGTTATGTTTACATGTAATTAATTAGTCTCTATGATCATAAATTAATGCTCATCTTTGTACTTGTCAATCATTGATTAATCATATAAGCCTCTAACCAACCAGTCGAAGTTTGAATTAATTTTGCTCAGAAACGTAAAAATACCTTATATGTTTTTATTGGTAATAATGTTTTATTATATACTAGCTGTGCCAGCGGTGTCACCCGCGTTTATGGTTAATATTATAAAGACTATTTCCGTCATACATGATTACTATGTAACTTTAACCATTAAGGCTGCACACGCGACGGAAGCTTAAAAAATGGAGTAACTTCTTCCGTTTTCCCAACATTTCCCTTCACTACTCCGTTCCTATTGATTGTAGCGTGATGAAAAGTATACTATAACCTGCCCAGAAGTATGAAGAATAATTGTACCAAGTTTCGTTAAAATCCGTCGAGTAGTTTTTGTTTCTATAAAGAACATACAGACAGACAGACAAACAGACAGACAGACAGACAAAAAATTTACTGATTGCATTTTTGGCATCAGTATCGATTACTAATCACCACCTGATAGTTATTTTGAAAATATATTTCATGTACAGAATTGACCTCTCTACAGATTTATTATAACTAGGTATAGATTTTTTATTTATACTTTTGTAGTATGCATTGTTACGTTATCTATCGATAAAAATCACAAGATATTTCTTGTGATTGTTATTGTTTCAGTAATTTATGAAAAATTAAATACGCAGCCTAAACGCAAAATTGACGAGAGGTCGGATACATAAATACAGTAGAAATTCGAATTTGAACAATAAGTTAAACGGAGCAGACGATAATATACGAGTAGCAAACCTAAAGAAATACAACATTGTGAAAGAGAAGCGTCTTCACAGCTTTTGTATTCATAATCGTAAATCCTGTGGCAGTGTAGCTTGCATAAATTCGCGAATATAGGTCGCCTACGGCCGAGCACAAATATCATATTCTTATTCTTTTAACACCCTACTAACGATCGTGTCTAGAAGCCGAGTTGGAATGTTTGTGTCGGACAAGTCTTTGTAGTTACTCCGCTGTGAAAACGGGGTCTTGTATTGTTTCATATCTCTGCGAACAATGTTAAATTCATCATCTACTCCAAAACAAATGTTCAGTTTTATAACCTGCTGTATGTATTAAAGGTATTGATTGACGATGAGTAGCTTCTTTGTCATTAACATCGCCCGTAAAAGATTTTGAAGGAAATAAGTGTACCACCAATATGCTAATTGCATATTTACAATATTTGGGCTCTCAAAATATACCTTACTTAATTTTTTAAGCTATACTTTATATAGTGTAAGTAACATGTAATATTTCATAGCTAATCCCTACTAGAATAGTATGTGTAGATGTATGTACATAAGTACACATTTGTGTACTGCAGCAAGAAATTATTTGTAATTGAAACAATACGCAGTAATAAATCCAAATAATTATTCATACAATTTTATTCAAAAGAAACTGCCGCTAGTAATAAACAATTTGTGTGCAATCTTTTTCCGTGTGGCAAGTGGCCAAGTGGGCTGCAGCGGCCGAATCCTTGGCGCAAATGGCAGCCAACACGCCCACCGCTGGACGCCACGCACGCCATATCTCACAGAAATTGCTTATTTTATTTCTTGGCTATAGCCCCGAATCGTACAACGCCTTAAAAGCCTCAAATGTCAAAAGCAGATTTTACGTGGCCATAAATTCGCTGCCCAGGAACTCGGTGACGAAGTTATTTGTATTTGAATAAGGTTAAACTTTTAATATTTTCATACAATGATCCTAAAAATATAATTACGCTTTGTATTTAAACTTAAATTTAAATATACTTAAATAGACAATTGATGAATCTCAAATTGTTTCCTGTAGTAATTTAAAAAATAACATCGATGAATTCAAACTTTATATATTTACCAAGAATTGATGTCAGCTTAACTATTTTATAGTACATTCTTATTGAAGTCGATTTAAGCAAAACCCAATTTTCAAAATTATCATTATCTAAAAGTTTTGCGACATAACTTTTAGAACCTTTATAAAATTTGTATTCCGATTCCTGCATATTATAGAGTTTTAATATCATATTTCTTATTGAATTGAATTACGGATTCAATATCAAACTTACCCAAAAACTTAACCTCCGTCCTGCAGCCAAAGTTATTACAATTAACTTAAAAAACTACCATATGTACGGCAGTGTAGCAAGACACAGCTAGGTCAAGCGTACACTTAGCGAAAGTGTGAGCTATAGGGTGAGTGCACGAGTATGTAAGTACAATCACGGCGTAGTATGAACCAGGGTATCACAGGCGAGGCCTCGTGAACCGGCCGATTAGCACGCGAGAGTTCAAGGCCTCCATGGATACCGTTCAGTTCTATAGATAAACCCATTACACTATTGCATAACAACAGCCCAAAGGCTTAAATTGCTTTAGTATCCAGAACTGGAATTTATTGAGCAACTAATTACACGAACTTTGGTACTTATCTATTATATATTTGTATCGGATAAGTTATGGGGAATAAGGCGAGAGTAGCTGAATTAGTTTAGACTCCAGTGCTACTTAGTCTAAACTCCTACTAATAAATTCAGTAAGCATTTTTATACGTGGGACGGAGAATAACGCGAAAATGGAAATGACTGCGGAAACGTACACATCATAATAAATATGAATGTGTAAATATAATTCATATATAGTTCGCATTTCTAAGGATTGTAAAGGTTCAATAACAATACCTTTTACATACCAGACTTGATCAATCTAGGATCATATTTACAGCGAATTCTGACTACATACGAATACAAATAAATAAATAAATAAATATATCAGACGATATCACATACATTGATCTGAATCCGAGGTAAGTGGCTTAAGCACTTGTGGTACGGATATCAGAAACAACAGTGGTATAACAAATATATACTTAAATATTCAATATTAACACCCAATATAACGCTTATAAAGAAGATTAGGTTTGTGTTTTACGAAAAAATCACACAAAGAGCAGTTAAAATAGCAATAGGTTGCGTAGATAGTTGACTAGCTATATTTCAACTAATAGAGATGTCTACACGGTAGATTGATAACTTGATACGATAATGACAAGCCTATAAAAAATGGGCCTATTTTTTGCACTAACACTACCTACGCAACTGTGACTAGGCAGGATGTAAAGATCAGCAAGTGAAGTAAGCGTACCAATGCTGGTGTTGGCCATTTTTCCACCGCTAACCAAGCTAAGCCACAGAAAGACGGTCAAATAAAAGGAGAGATAAAGTTTCCAGAATATGTAGCTAGGTATATCTTGATGGAGTATTGTTATATCTACAGATTCTTATTTAAACGGATTTATTATTATTTTATAAGTACTTAGTCTTACTTATACAGTTAGTAGTAATCATCTACTAATGAATACTAAACTTATTGACAAGCAATGTTAAATCACTAGTAAATTAAATACAGAAATATTAATTTCGCTTATTCGTAGCATTGCGGCGCGGCTGCTACGAACAAACCGTAGCATCTATCTACAAGAAAATGCTAGAAGCGGGAGCTTTCGTTTCATCTTTTTTTTGCTTAACAATTTTTTATTATTACATAGCAGAAGTAAAATATAAATATTTTATATGTAATGGCCTATATATTTATATAGATGTATGACAATATTATGTGAATAAAAACATTATTGGTACCTGAATAATGTAGAAAAAAAAATATTCAAGGCCTTACCAATATTTTTCTCGTTAACGTTGTGGCTACATTTGTCTACAGCCAATAAGAGTTACAGCGGAGGTTTATTATTTTCTCTTGAATACATTCTACGAGTATATAGGGATTGCAATAAAATTGGGCTGGACCCAGTTGGTTGTTTGATCAAGCGGCATGGAACAATACGCAGGAACCAGCACAGATAAAATTGTGCTAGTCTCTAGTGGATTGCTGAATCCAGCATTATAATCACTAATACCATATTTATGGCGCATGCGAAGATGCGAACATTCGATATTGTGTTATATGTGTTTGACCGTAGAATAGTAAAAGGGTGTTAATTACTCAAGGGCCATTTATAACTCTTACGATTTTATATGGACTGAGTGTGAAAGTGACATGGACTGAGTCTAATCAATAATGATATCTACTAAATTCTCGTATCGAACATTTCTAATTATGATGGTAAAACGATTTACGCTTCTCATGGTTCGATGCCAGCACCAAGACGAAGAAGCAATTGATGAAAGAAATATTTTTATGAGGTCTGGGTATTTGCGCTACTTTCGTTGATTATTTTATTAATTTTATATAATTTTTATAATACAGCATAAGTTATGCATAAGCTTCTTACTTTGGTACCAGTTCAATATATCCATATCTAACAGAAAAAATAAGTAAGTAGTAAGTAGATTTATAATTTATGTTTTTCTTCATTGTCTTAAAATTATAGTCTGCCAAAATGTTATTTTGTCTTAACATTGAGGCTTTTTTTTTAAATAAGAACATTATGATATCCTTAGACTTACGTCTACTCGGTTACAGACAGCCAGACGCCAAGACGATTCCATAAAGTATACCGCTATGCCAACATTGGCAAAATATCAAAAAGCCTGCATGCCTGAAAGGTCTAGATTATAGATTTTGCGGGCGCGACTTACGAATTTGATGGCCAAGTGGAACAAAGAATTAATTGTTCCTTTTAATTTAATGCAAACTTCATACGTAAGCTATCTTACTGTTAATTGAACGAAGAACATGTAATTTTGGTTTGGCATCCTAGATTCCTCTTTACTAGGTAAACCTAAATGTTAGAGCTTCATTGATCAATTTAACATCATAATCTTAAATATGCAACCGAAATAAAAAGATTAACGTACCTTTTTTTTTTTTTTTTTTACTTGGGGAACTCCCACGAGCCCTCACCCTCCGGACGGGGATCCAGAGGGCGGTGTGTCGGACTCGAACCGACTAAACCCCAAGGTGGCCTCCAGCGGCGCAGTTCCGGAGGAGCCTGTATCCCCACTGTCGGGACTATACGACTGCTCCTCGCGTGTCGATGTGCAGCCCACGACACAGTCGTGGGATGCACAGCACCGAGCATACGCGCGCGTCGAGACATGCAAGACCACCCAGCATGTCTCAACCACTCCGCCCAGGATTCAGACGCCGATCATCCCCGTGACCGGCGTCGTGGGCCCACTCTCACGCTGTGCCCTCTGCTGAGCCAGAGGGGCACGCGGAGAGCGTCTCGCCAAAGGGGCCGCCTTCCGCCCGGCGACCCAAATTGAGGGCAGAGCCCTGTCGTCGCAAAGGGAGAGCGTCGAGACGCTCGATCCCTCTGCGACCCACCACGACGCGACCCAGCGCGCCCCTGTCGGGTTGCCGAGGATAGAGAGGCGAGCAACGACAACACTCAGCTCCTCCTCTTCCTCGGCAACCCTGGTCCGGTCGCAAGGGGCCTGTATACGGCCGGACCGCCGCAACTGCCCGGTTGCAAATCGTGCAGTCGCGGCTTACCTCGGGGTCCTTCTTCGCTTCAGCCCTGCCATGTCAGGGCCTACTAAGCCCCCCCGGTACGACAAACCGAGGACCCCGGCGGGGGGGAAGATTAACGTACCTTCCTTAACATGTGCTAATGGGGTAAGCAATTTATGAGCTATCGGGGATTAGATCGAAAAGGTACTGAAGCAAAGGAAATAAGCCTTCGCGCTATACAAAACTAATAACAATCATTCGTTTATAATGCTATTTAAAATAGATTATAATACATACTATCACGCATTGTATTTATATTCGAAGTCAATATTAAAACACTGCTTTGCCTTTGTTCTTTGCTCAGACAATACAACGACTGTTCAATTTGATAGCTACGTGTATCACTGCATACAGAATAACTTGCAACAATGCACTATTAGACACACGCGAGACAGACGGAACTTGTTAATATTTCAGAGAAAATCAATATGTTTGAAAATAGCCGACTTGATTGTCAACTATCAGCGTAATTTTATTCACTTCCTGCGATATACGAGTACTTTTATTTAACGATGCCTACTGCCTACTTGTTTGAGCGTAAAAACGCATTCTTAACATCTAACTGATTTCTAAACATATTGATAATTTATTGTTTTGACTTGATCGACTGGCTCGATGACGCATTCGATAGTAAACCTGCCCAATGCGCCAAGAGTTGTGGATTCGATCCCCACTAAAGACAAACATTCGTATGATGAATACTGGTGTTTGTTCTGTGTCTGGGTACCAATATCCAATATTTAAGTATATATTTGTAAAAAATACCACTGTTGATTCTAATATCCGTAACACAAGTCCTCAAGCTACTTACCTCGGAATCAGATCAATGTATGTGATAGTCAAATATTTAATTTATTTATTGTTTAAAATTAAAAGCTCATAGTATCTAAGTTAATATTTATTTTATAATAAAACAGAATTGTATAATTAAGCTTTACGCACTTATTAACTTTAATTAATTAACGGAGCCATCGAGTATTGTATTTTAATAAATACAATCTATAGATTTAACTGACCATGTCTTTTTGAGATGTTTTTTATAAATGTGTGATTAACATTAAATTTTTGTTTCATGAAACAAATTAATTAAAGTATAAGCCATCAAAATACTATTAATGAAAAACCATAATTTTGTCATCACGTACTTTTACTAAAATCGTATTTCAACTTTATCACGTACTTTTACTAAAATTGTATTTCAACTTAAGTTAAATAAAATAAAATTAGGTCTTATTTAAAATGCATCTGTTTCCATACCAACATTATTATTTTATTCACTTTACCTTAAAAAGTGTACTAAAAGTTACTGAAAGGGTAAAGTTCGGGCGCGGGTATGTGTTATGCCGTAACAAACGGCATTATTCCTCGCAGCGTAATGTCGTGCAGTCACGTGACGCGTCTGGCATATTCAGCAGCACGACACGGCGACGCGATGCGTTTCAGCTGAAAGGTTCGACGGGTAGAAGGGGAGGTTGCGAGGTCACGCGCGGTCGGCCGCGCCCGCCGCCGCTCGGCAGCGCTCGCCGCCGGGAGCGCTCGGCCCGCTCGAAGCGCGCGCAGCGACCTCTTGCGTGCGCCGCTACAGTGCCAGATCGAGTTTACGTCCCGCGACCACGCTGCGGACTCTGCCGCCTCTTACACTGCCATCGAATTGTTATCTAAATATCGTTCCTAGGCCTCCGCCTTGAGTGAACGTACACGCGATTCTTATTTAAAACGTACACCCGTAATACTCGTTAACGTTTGCGTATCCGACGATGTATAAACGTGCCATAAAAGAGTCGAGCGTTTCAATCGATCGACTGCATTAAAAAGTAAAAACTATATTATCGTTCGCAGTCGACATTTGCAGATTTTGTTGCGCTACGATAGGGCTTTTGAGCTTTCTTTATATGCATTTACCAAAAAGTCGTCGGATAACGCTAGTGCACATTGCCAGTTTAAAGTATACAGAGTGTGGTGCCGTCCTGTGCTTAGTTCAGTCAGTGAACCGTGCGTCTGTTACAAGGTGTTTTTCTTGGCGTTCCTTTGGTTGCGAGCTTTAGCGATTTGTATTATTTCGGTTATTCCTTGCTTTACTTTGCTATTACTGTGAAAACGCGATCCATGCTTGGAGTTATGACTACCATGGTATGGTTTCCTTTGTCTAAATTACGTACATTTTCTCTTCTTTGTAGGAAGGTAGTTACTATCACAAACGATACATCTAGCCTAATCGTATTAAATTGCAACACCTTACAAAAGATATAATTAAATTTTCATTCATCAACCCTCGTACATTGCTGGGTACATGTAGGACTTATTTATATCTAAAGGTTTGACAGCTTAGTTGTCACAACAAAAACAGTAGATTTAGCCATTTTGTAGTTAACGTCTAAATATTCATACAACATAATTCATGACAAATGTTCCACGCTTTAGAAGGTTTGGTTGACTACTAGTGTAGATGCAAGTCACGCGAGCTACATACACGTCCCATACTGCGTCTGTGGCGGACCGAGCAGAGCATGCGGCCCCTCCCTCCGTTCTCTGAACAATGCTTGAGGAGTCTGCCAGTCTCCAATAGCGCTATACATACTTACCCAACTGACATTCTTGGCACAATCTACACAGCTTTGTTTTCTCTGTAGTCAAAAACTTTCCTGTTACATAACGATCTTAACAAAAATAGTTTTAAATAACATTAGCTGGTCTTGTTGCATTGATAGTATAGTTTAATTATAATGCTTTTTGGAATGTGCTCACTGTAAATTAAATTAATATTAGTGATTTACTGGTCATTTGTTATACTATTTGTGTAAAAATAGTATACAATTGCGGTAACAAAGCCTTAATACAAACTACACACATTTTACAAATAATATAGAGCACTTCAAAAGAAATAATAATGAAAAAAATTTAAGTTATTAAAAATAAAAGGAAGATCAAATAATCCAACTGATTTTATAGTATTTAACCGTGGTTTAGGTAAATTTGAATATACAGTACTTATTTATAGCACAGGTATTAGGCAATTTATTGGTTAAAGTCATATATTTAAAATGATATTAATAATTATTTCTTTCAAAAACGTATACTCGTACAAAACAGGGAGTTCTTGAGCGTATTGCTTATTTCATGCAATAATTGGTACTTGATAGGTGTCATTGGTCAGGCGTCGAGGGTCCGTTTCCAATTATATAATTAAGCTGATTGGAGGTTTTCCATGCCTTTCCGTGTCTAGGATTAAATTAATAAACAGGCAATTAAAATATTACGCTCTTAAATTAGAAAAAATATGTGGTTTATCCGACGTAGCTTATTATTATTTTTAGGATTATGTTTTATTTATCTCTTACAAAAGCGTCAATCATTTATCAATTACAGAAAAGTTTATTAACGTTCAATATACAATTCCGAATATAAATAGACAGTGCGTTCTCAATTTAGATTATTACTCCCAGTGTGCAAAGCTTATATCAAAAATTATATGATATAGCAGTGCCCCGCGGCTTTACCCGCGTAGCTCCCGTTCCCGTGAGAATACGTAAATAAAATATAGCCTATGCTACTCGTTGATAAAGTAGCTTACTATTGGTAAAATAATTTTTCAAATCAGTCCAGTAGTTTCGGAGCCTATTCAATACAAACAAACAAACAATCAAATCTTTTCTCTTTCAAATATTATAAGTACGATTTACTTAATATTTGTTTTATTTTTTTCTTTTTTTCTCTGAAATGGCGGCTAAATAATCATAAATAGGTCATTCTATTAAGTAGAAGACCTAATAATTATACCCAAATAAGAATACGTCTTAAGAATACAGTGTGATCACTCAAACCACAATGTCATGAGCCATTTGTATTACTTAATATAGGTACAAGAAAAACGTCTCGCCTTCGTGCTCGTGAATAGATGAAAAGATTCAACCGCCCATTGACACACTGTCTCGAATGAGACTCGGCCTCGTTCTCCGCTTTCAGCCGCATAGCCTACGAGCTCACTATTTCTTTAACGACAATGTCTCGGCCGACGTTTGCGGAAACCTGCGCTCGTACTAGTACCACTAAACGCCGATGCGAAGCTGCTATTCACAAAGCGTCATTTGCATTGTCACAATAAAGCCGTAATTTCAAATTCACGATGCCACCATTTACGTAGTTCTATCAATTCGAATAGCCCATAATACATATTTGTAGGAATACGTTTTCTTTGTAAATTTTTTATGAAACAAAACGTGATTTGTGGCATTGGCGAATAACTAAATTGTATCAAACCATACCATTGTAAGCATACCATAACGTTGATCATACAGAACCCATTCGAGTCCTTTTCTAATACCTAAATACCGTCTCGGAATTGAAGAAACGGCAAGTTTCAAGTGCCAGCGGACCGAAATTGTGCATCTATGCAAAACACGGCAATTGCCCTGCTGGAGTCGGCGTCGGCGTTCGAGAGGGCCGTGCTGGAATGTGAGCACCTGGAGGCGTCGGAGCACGGAGGGTTCCGGTGAGAACGTTGGCGCGGCAGCGGCATGGAAGAGCGTGGCCCCCCCGACGTGCCGTTGATCGTGACACCGCCGTGCGCGGGCGGCGGCGGCGGCGGCGGCGCAGCGCTCACCACCTCGCGGCGCGCCGCCTCCTCCCGCGGCTCACGCGACGACGCGCTGCCCTCCACCTGGCGCTCCTCGGTGCGTGTGCGCGACACCGGTTTCCGCGGCTCCCGGAAGAGTGTCGTTCGCCTAGAACCGCCCTGTAATGGCCTCAACGGGTTACCAGCCATCGGCAAGGAGGTAATAATTTATCTCTTTGCTGGTATAGGTGTATGAATATCTTTTAGAAAAAACCGACTAGAGAATCACAAACTGTTTTATTGAATGAAGATTTTAAGTAAAAAATGAAATAACTCGAGGTGAGGAGAGAAAACCGTATATGGACTAATCTATCAGCAAGTGGAATTAAACACATTCTACAATAGAAAATGAGACAAGGGACGATTGATTTATTTTTATTTGGTCCTGTGTAATATTCTGTAGCCATAAATATTAAAGCACACGCAGCATGTGCCGTATACAGCGACTGGTGTTTGGCGGGTAAATGATTAATATAGTTAACATCTTGCTGACCTTTCACACAATCAGCATCGTCGGAATCCGGAGCGAGCCGCGTACTAACTCGCTAATTTATTTATCATTATGTTGGAATCAAAACTATTCTCATCATCATCAATAAAAGTGAACTATACACAAAAAAGTTATCAACGCGTTACTACGTACCCACATCGCGAAGCTTAAAACCTGCATAACACCGATAGATGCAATCCTATACTACTAACCATATCTAAATCAGATATTTTTGAGTAAAGAAAGTTGCACCAAACATATATTTGATATTTTCTATTGATATGTTTTGTTTTCTACAGTATGTCTCAATGTAAACCGAATAATTACTTGCCTAACATAAACAAAAAAGTTAAAATAAAACATTCAAAAGAAGACCAAGACAATCCACTGGAAATTCTGTGCGTAATTTAAGTCCATCCCTTGTTCGCACGCAGTCCGATAATAATTTATGAATGGTTTCATTTTCAGCCTGCCCCAGTTAATAATAAGTGCACTGCGGCATGTTTAATTTTTACATAATATCTTATTTAACTTACATATTTACGGTTCTTTTTACAATAGCCCGTATAAATAAAAGTACATCGTATGTACCGAATTACAGCTCCACCGGGTAGCAATTATGCTGCGGCGGTGAATATTTCATTAAATAGCGTGAATTGGTTCCCATGTGTTAAATAACTTTGTTTTGTAGTACGAAATTCATGAATGATAAAAAAACGTACCGTCATATATGGCCATGTTATTTTGTGTGTCTGCATGAACATCATATTATATTATATGTGATCATAAATGATACATAACTTGCGTTTGTTTGGTCAATATTATTCTCTGATTGACTAAAATAACCCATTTCTTCATTGAAATCCACGGATACACAAATACCACCATTATAATAAAAAAGAAATATTGACGCTTTAAAGCAATCATAGACATTTTACTTACTTTTACCGGCGGTTCTACCTGTGTGGAATAAGGTCTGCTACAAAAAGTCTACCAGGCGTCCAGCAATATCAATAATTATAATTTTCGGGTAAAAAGTTAAGTTTTTCCATAAATAGTCTAACTATATATCTTTCAAAGGAGAATAAACTTGTACTGTACCGAATTTCATCGGTCAATTTCGGATTTTTTATATTATCTATAATAGATTAGTTGAAATATAAACTAAGATAGACAAAACTAATATTTATACATTTATTTCTATTGAAACTACAAGTTACCGGTTGAGAATAGACAGTAGTCTTTTTATTGTATTATTTTTTTTTTTGATATCCATAGACAATTATACATTTTAACAGCACCACTTATCAAAAATAAAAAATAAAATCCAATTACAATTACCAAACAAAATAGGAAACAATAAATAAACCTTGACTTATTTATGAAACATATTGAACTCCTAACAATTTTACAAAATAGTTATGTTTTGCACCACTTAAACTTTTAGTTAAAATATCAGCAGGCATCTCGGATGTTGACAGATATACAATTTTTACTAGTTTGTTAGAAACAGCTTCTCGAATAAAATGGTATCGCACATCTATATGTTTAGTACGTTTATGAAATAAAGGGTTTTCTGTCAACTTTTGAGCCCCCTGATTATCATTGTAAATTACTATGGTATAGTTACAATCAACAATATTGGATAACAACCCTTTTAAATATATAGCCTCTTTACATGCCTCGGCAATTGCCATGTATTCGGCTTCTGTACTTGACAATGCCACAGTCTGTTGTTTCTTACACTCATAAGATACTACACAGCCTGACATTTTGAAACAAAATCCTGTATAAGATTTCCTATCTATGGTATTCGAACCCCAATCTGCATCAACATAACCTTCTAGATTACAATTATCTTTAGTAAACATTAAACCATAGGACTTAGTTTTTTGTAAATATTTTAAAATTCTTTTGGCATGATGCCAATGAACTGAACCAAAACAATTGTTAAATTGACTAAGGTAGCTAACACTGTATGATATATCTGGGCGTGTTAATACTGACAAATACATAAGATTTCCAATGAGCTGTTGATACGGAAACTGTTTGTCAACACATTCTGCCTTATCTAATTTCAAATTACATTCCATTGGTGTATTTTTAGTATTACAATCATTCATATAGAATTTTTTAAGAATATGATTAACAAATTGTTCTTGATCAATGGAGATACAATTATTTTCATACATTTTAACTCGCATACCTAAACATCTTTTAATTCTACCCAAATCTTTAATTTTAAATTTTGACATAAGTTTTTGCTTTAAATCATCAGTCATAGCTTTATTATTAGAAAAAATGAAAAAATCATCAACAAATATTGCAATGATAGTCAGCCCATTTTTACATTTTTTACTATATAAACATGGTTCTGAAACTGACTTTAAATAATTCATTTCAATTAAACAATCATTTATTCTGGCATTCCATGCCCTAGCAGATTGCTTCAAGCCATAAATTGCCTTTTTAAGTTTTAGAACACTATCATTTTGACAATTTAAATTAGGAGGCGCCTGCATGTATACATTTTCTGTTAAAAAACCATTTAAAAATGCTGTAACTACATCAAGATGTGTGATTTCAAAACTATATTTTACACTTAATGCAAATAAAAGCCTGAGTGTAGAGTACCTGAGAACTGGTGAATAAGTCTCATTAAAATCTACTCCATGCTGTTGAGTGTACCCTTTAGCCACAAGTCTAGCTCTATACCTCACACTGTTATCATTTTCTGGCTTTTTTTTGAACACCCATCTGCAATGCACCACTCTATCTGCTTCCTCCCGGCTTACTATCTCCCATGCTTGGTTGTCTTCAAACGCCTGAAGCTCATCAGACATAGCCTTCAGCCATTTGTCTTTTTCTGGACCATTGGTAGCTTCATCATAGGTGATTTCTTCAGCCCAAGACTCCGGTTCATCTGAAACACATAAGTTTGTAAAACCATACCTCTGAGGAGGTTTCCTGATACGCTTATTCATTTGAGGCTCTTTGTTTGGAGACAGATCATCTTCTGATAATGTCTGAGAAGACTCTCCTTCAGTTGAACTTTTTTCTGAATCATATACATAAGTAGGATCATCCTGACTTGGCAATGTCATTTCACTTTCTTCTGTAGGATTTTCCTCTTGCACTGACTGCTGTTTTTCTATCTGTCCATTGGAAATTTCTATCTGAGTTGTATCATTTTCTTTTTCCATTATAATGACATCTCTACTTGTACATATTTTTTTAGTTTCTGGGTTATATAATCTGTAACCTTTTACATTTTCAGAATATCCCACCAATATGTACTTAACTGCTTTTTTGTCCCATTTTAATCTTCTGCTTTTAGGAACATGCATCATCACTGGGCTCCCAAATATTCTGACATGACTGACATCAGGCTTTTGCCCTGACCATATTTCAATCGGTGTCTTTTGGTCCAAACCCGAAGCTGGTGATCTATTTTTTAAGTATACGGCTGTATTTACACCTTCTGCCCAAAAAGTCTTGTCCAGTTTGGCATCAAACAATAGACATCTTGCACGTTCAACTATTGTCCTGTTAAACCGCTCGCTGAGACCATTCTGCTCTGGTGTGTACGGGTTAGTCTTCTGATGGATAATTCCACTTTCTTTCAGATAAGTTTCCATCAAATCTGAACAAAATTCCCCTCCATTGTCGGTTCTCAATGTTTTTATCTTTGTTCCTTTTTGATTTTCAACCATTTTTTGAAATTCCTTGAAATACTGTAGAGTTTGATTCTTCTCCTTGAGGAAATATACAAATGCCATCCTGCTAGCATCATCCACCAACAATAGAAAATATCTTGCCTGTCCAAGTGATCGAACCTCCATAGGCCCACACAGATCAGAGTGAACTAAATCTAGCACTTTTTCACTTCTATGGTTTGCTAACTGAAAAGGTAAACGAGTTTGTTTCCCTTCGCAACATATTTCACAATTGGATTTCTGAATATCAGCCTTCATATTAAATGATATTCCTTCTACAGCACCATTTTTCATCTTCTGCAAATCATTACTGTTAATGTGTCCCATTCTTCTATGCCACTGTTTTGCTTCTGTAGTTTGAACTGCTGCCGCTAACACTTTCTCTGACTTAACTGTTTTCAATTTATACACACCATTCTGTAAATTTGCTATTCCAATAAGCTCGTTCCGTTGATTGTGTATATAACAAGCATTACTTTTAAAAGTAACTTTGTTTCCTCTTGCTATCAACTGGCTTACTGATAACAAGTTTGTGGTTAGCTTAGGTATGTATAAGATGTTGCTTACTTTAATGTCAAACTGAGAATTGTTCACTTGCGTCGTTATCTGTGTATCTCCGGCACACAAAACTGGCACAGTCATATTATTAGCAACAATAATTTCCTTCGTATCGTGTACTTTTCTTACTTGCAATAAGCTTTCTTTGTTTGATGTCATATGAGCGCTAGCCCCTGAGTCGATGTACCAGTCTTCCTTATTAAACTCACTGTTGAAAAATGCAGCACTAAATGCGTTTACTTGTTTTTCTTTCAGTTCAGGACACTGGTTTTTAAAGTGACCAATTTTCTTGCATTTGTAGCATTTGATAACCTTTTTGACATTTGACGTTTCATTTGACGTGTGTTTCGCGCCTTTTCTGTTGTAATTTGATTGACCAACTTTACTTTTATGCTTCGACCATAATGCAATTTCAGAGTCATGATCACCGACCTCAGAACTCATATCAAGCAATTTCGTTTTTATAACATCAGAATTTATTGCAATGCCGGAATGTTCAATTGCCATGATCATCGGGGCAAACTTTTCGGGCAGCCCCGCCAACAGCAATGAACCAATCCATTCCTCATTGATTTCAAAACCTGTACCTTTTAGTCTTTGTGCTGTTTCCACTATCTGACTCACGTAACTTGTCATGGTCTCACAATTTTCAAGTCGAATGGAGATTAACGTACGAAGTAGACAAATTTTTCTTGTGCATCCACTGTCATCAAATAGCTTCTGGAGTTTCTGCCACAAATCCTCGACTTTGGTTTCATTTTTGATGTGAACATATAACTTGGGATCAATCGTCATGATTAGTTTTGCTTTGGCTTTTCTGTCTTCTGCATCACTTAGATCGAAAGGAATGGCGTCTATGTCGATGCCTTCTAGGATGAGAAAATTTCTAGCTGCAAACGCCCAATCATCGTAGTTTTCCCTTCCCCTTAATTTCGGCACATTCACTAAATAACTCCCTGCAGACATTATAAATTATTTACGATACGAATTTTCTGGTAATTATTGAAAAAATTAAAGCGCTGGGCCCATAACCTATTGAAACTACAAGTTACCGGTTGAGAATAGACAGTAGTCTTTTTATTGTATTATTTTTTTTTTTTGATATCCATAGACAATTATACATTTTAACAATTTCAGTAATTACTTTTCCTGGCGTTGTTTAAGACTGACTCACTCATAATAATGAACAAGTAACACATAAAGGGTTTTCCAATGACATATATGTGCTCATTATAATTGTGCTATATTTTACTATACGTCCACCTTTACCTTATATTTCAACTACATTTTGCCCACGGGTATACCCGAGTGGTATCGTTGGCTAAAGATACAATATCACGCATAAAAAGTAGCCTACGTCCTTTCTAAGGGTTCGAGTTTTTGCGTACCGCATTTCATTTTAATTCCTTAACTGTTTAAATCGTGAAAGAGTAATAGATAGAGTTACTTTCACATTTATTAATATTAGTAAGGATTAAACACATCATGTTCTGATTCGACTATTTAAGAGATTTGAACATTTTATTAAAATAAAATAAGAGTTTAAAATAGATTGTCTGCCCTTTGTTAACCGACTTCAAAAAAAGGAGGAAGTCCTCAATTAAAGGATAAGTTTTTATTTTTCTTTGTTTACGTCATGGGTAACACGCACCGGACGTATACAATAATTTTTAAAATACATTTATACAAATAGGAATGGTTAAGATTTTACAATCTCTAGCTCGTTAGTAACAGTCGTCTCGATAAAAGTTATTAAGCAACCCTCGGTGCAACCCTCGGTGAAAACGATGGCTGTGCCCTTAAGACATTTAAACTACCCATCGTACATCCAATATGAGCAAGACATAAAACATTGAAATATCGTGTAATATTTTTTATCAGTCACGATGTAAGTCAACCGGTTTAATACAATGGCTTTGTTCATTTTTGAGTAGGATTAGCCAGTACTCCAACGTAGCACCGCGGTTGTTGAATGTGGGTTGATGGGCAGAGTGTATAATCACCCTCTCGTTGGTCCCTTAGTCACTTCCTGTGGCACACAAAAACCCATCGCGAGAGTGTTTGCTATCTATGTCAATAAATCGTTTTGCTGGTTCTACGGTCTACGTGTATGCTCATCACTTTTAAACCTACTGTTTTTTTGAAATGAAATAAAAAAATGGATCTAACCACTCTTCATTCTTTAAGAAATATTTGAAATTCGTTTTAAAGTTCGTAGCGTCGCACCTTCGGAATAAAAATATACCATTTTAAATATTATTGTTGACACTTACCAGAATAATTATTCACTTTCGCTTTAATCAGCTCAATATACTATTTCAGAAATGACGTGTATATGTAAAAAGTAAAAAAATTGTAACAGACATATAAGCATCCCTAAGCGTACCTTTTTAATTTACTCGTTAATTCAAAACTTATGTGCGATCCCATTTTTCTTAAAATAGGTATACTTACTTGTATCACTGGTATCTTAGGAATATGTCTTCATTAAGTATAAAATATAAATTTTTATAGTTGCCGCCAGTTAAATCATACGACTGATTAAAACAGCTTTGTAAACCTTTTAATGAACTTCCTCATTTTAATGTGCGTTACTAAAAGAAATTAAAGTGTCACGAGTATAAATGCAATATATGCAGCACAAATACAAAATAAATATCGTACCACCCACGGAAACCCAGCACACTCCACAGAGACACGACACACACTAACACCAGTTAGGCGTCCAGACTAAAAAAGAGGTTTCTTGTCCTCAGGTACTGTCTCTGGGCGCGACGGGCGGGCCCAAGGGGACAACGCAGCCGTCACACCCCTGCACTATCCTCCACCATTCTCCTTACAAGGTAAGTCTAACAATTAAACTTTGTTTTTAATGTTTAAATTTATTTGTGTAACAGCTTATAACTACATAGTAACTTTTATCTATGTTTGTCCTGTTTTCATATAACAGTTTTCATTTGATTATGTTTCAAGTGCCGTTTTTACTCAGATATGTTGTAAACAACATGGTCTTTAGTTTGAACTATTGATAATCTTCTTAATTATTTTAAGCAGTGCGGAATATATCGCTTAAAATTTGAGTTCCATTTTTAACTACTTATTATGAAATAGGAATGAGTTGCCACAGAATAGACTATCAGCATAGACTAGCTAGAACGTATGAATTAGTTCGTACTACGAGTATTCAACGCCTAAAGCCGCAGTTGGACCTGTCTTTTTGTCTTTCTTTCATACGTTCCGCTTTCATGTGAATGTTGTCTGCGCCGACAATGTTTGCGGTTTCTGCTAAGCTCAATATTTCAAAACAACCAGCATAAATCCCGTGTTGTATATTCTCACAGACTATTTGCAAATATCGTTCTGGACTACTGAAAAACAGATTTTATTTTATTTACTTATCTTAATGTAATGTAGTGGTACCACTAGCAGTGGTATTTTGTTAAAGTTTACCTACTTAATAAATATCAATGTTTCATGCAATAGGTAGACGACAGCTCCACACAGGATACCCGTTGGTGACCAGTAACACTTTCGTATGAAATTGAATACTACACTGTATTTATTATCCATATTTCCTGTAAATCTTCTCGTCTTGAAAAGCAACTAAGTAAAAGAAAAATAAAGTCGTGTTATGTAAAAGTTAAAATGTAAACAAGCGCATTGGGGCGGTACTGGCGAGGCTTGGCATTACATGGAATCGCACTATTTTTTATTGCCGGGAGCTATAAGGCTTCGCTCCATTTACATGAACAACGTTTTCATGTTTGGGTTGTTTCTCTTCAGGATTTTTTTGTACAAAAGAAATATTCTAAAGCTAGCACTTTAAAGTAGCTAGTATCTACAATGGTTGCAACATCAATACTATGTTCTTAGTAGTTTACCGATAATAAATTAGTCAGTTTTATTACCCAGTTCTACCATACTATTGTTGTACATGATTACACTTGTTATATAGTAATGAAATAATTAACTGTGTGGAATACTTGGTTATATATGTGTTTACAAGTCATGCCATAGGTATGATATTTTATCGGTACAGCTTATTATGAACATATTAAGTAAAGAAACCAAGTATTTTCTCGGACCATGTGTGTTCTATTATAAAACAGACATACAGATGGGATTCTATTATTCTAAATCACAAATCTGTTATAAAATCTATAAAAATATGTAGGGGACCTAAACATTGCAAGTAATGTTTTACTACCAGCCACACAGTTACGCATATGCAATATATTGTTTTGATGAAATTATACATATGGTACTTAATAACTTTTTATACATCAAAACAGAAGATACGTTACTTTTTGCTTCCTTCTTATTACAAAACGTATGTAGAATGTAAAGAGACGAAAGTAAAATAATCCAAGAAAAATCTAGCTTCGTCTAACTAAAAGTCGATTAAGCCTGAATCCATTATGGGCGGACGAATACGAGCATACATTAGCATAACTACTTTATAGTGCCCGATTTAGCCAATAACGGTTTAAGCAAAGTTAGAAAATAGCTTACCCACTTCAATCTCATAACCAAAGTTCGAGAGGTAAGAAATCCTTTAAGTAGTTAACTAATGGGACTCACCTCCTATATCATATCATAATCTACTGGAAAAGACACAGGCTTATAAAGATATTGATGATAATGTGGACCGGCGGAGGTGTAAAAGGAGAATTTTAGCTCTGTGAAAAGGATTCCAGAACAAACTTTACAAATCGTCGATCGTACAGCCAGCCTTTGATCAGTTTTCTTTACAAATATCTTGAATATTGCAACTTAGATAAATGTACCTGCAGTATTAGTAGTAGGATATCCCAGTCGGAAAATATTATGTTCAATGTGGCATTAAACAAGGCACCGAACCTAACATAAAATACTTATTTAGCATTTATGTGATACATTAATTATTGTTGTCTACAACTTAATTAATGTATCATATTTAAGTGTACTTGAGAATTATCTTAAGGGAACCAATTGGCTTTTTGTGTATTATCTACATAATACGCAAGCTCGCAAGGGGTAGAAAAGATGATAAGATGGAAAATTGTGTATGTAGTAGTGACAATGAGGGTTTTCAAAAATACAAATACCGCCAGATGGCACGAGGGAGTCTCGTGGTCTTATCACTGTCACTATTGGCTCCTTGTTGACAGCATGTCAGTTTGGTCTGACAGCTAACCAATGAGGAGGGTGACAAGACCGCAAGTCACAGTTACGCCATCTTTTGAATGTTTTAATTCAAAAAACACTCATTAATCGCTTTTTGCATGCTATATAGGCAAGGAAGTTTTATTTATTTATTTATTAATTTATTTATTACTCTACACTTGGCACATTCTATTTTTAAGAGCCGTAACAAAATCCCTGTATCTGTATTTTCTTTATTTTTATTAATAAAAAAGGAATAGAAAAAAAAAAATTATTTAGTACATACATTTACAAAGAAAATTTGATTAACTGTTACATTATACAGATAACAGCATTTTATTCGAGTACCTAACAATAATAGTTATGCTGGCCTCCACACTAGGATTCCCTGTGTCGTGGAGTCCAGTCCAGTCTTCCCATATTAGTATTTTATTTTAACAATGATTTCTATGTAACTTTAACCATTAAGGCTGCACACGCGACAGAAGCTTAAAAAATGGAGTAACTTCTCCCGTTTTCCCAACATTTCCCTTCACTACTCTGCTCCTATTGATTGTAGCGTGATGAAAAGTATACTATAACCTGCCCAGGAGTATGAAGAATAATTGTACCAAGTTTCGTTAAAATCCGTCGAGTAGTTTTTGTTTCTATAAGGAACATACAGACAGACAGACAGACAGATAGACAAAAAATTTACTGATTGCATTTTTGGCATCAGTATCGATCACTAATCACCCCCTGATAGTTATTTTGAAAATATATTTCATGTACAGAATTGACCTCTCTACAGATTTATTATAAGTATAGATAATAGGTAGTTGGATGCGTTCGTGAGTGCGTGTGGGTATGTGTGGGAGTGTGTGTATGTGAGTATGTGAATGTGTAATGTGTGTGCATGTATAAATATATACTGTTGTTTTTATTAGTGTATCTAAGTATTTTGTATATATTCTATGTATCAACGTGTGTAAGAACCACATCTATTTACCTATTATTTGATGACAATTGTAACGTGCGTTCTTGAAATTTACATAAACAAAATTTTTTTTCACTTTAATATACTATCTTGCCTCTATTTTAAATAGTCATTTTAATTAGGTCTTCTGTTTCGCTATAGTTTGTAACTTGCAACCATTTATGAATAAGCCGTCTACAACTCGATTTAGTTAAGTTTATAATATAATTATTATATGCTTTGTAATTTTGTTTGTAAAGATATAATTGGCTGGATCTTCTAGAGAAAGCGGTTTTCATTTTAGGATAGTCCCATTTGAGCGACCTATGCGAAGTTGGAACTTGAGTTTTTGCATATTTGTGGAAGTGAAGAATTATCGCAGATATACTATAGTTAGCGAACGGTAAGAAGCTGACATTTGGAATAGAGTTTGTGGGAGGGTATCTTCTGGGTAGGTGATGGACTATTTTTTTCATGATAGCCCGCTGGATTCTCTCAAGTTTGAGTAGGTATGTTTTGTATGTTAATAATAGTTTGAGAAAGAGTTTTACCTACTACTACATTAATTGTTCACTCAATTACTAATTTGAAAAACGCAGAATACCTAAATAAATGAAAACTGTTTTACGGTATCACTTCTGCTATATTGATTGTATTTCTTATTATTCAATCAAGTTAAACACAATATACATATACCACTCTAAAATGCATAGGCAATAGACATCGATTTATCTACCAGGCTAGTTAAACGCAATATAACACTTGCATGTTGTTCAGTTATTAAAGCATTAACGTCATTAAGACTACCATTTCATACAAATGAATAGTTTATTTATAGGCACTTAAATTCAAGTTCTTGTAAATAGTTATGAAAAATAAATACTTGCGTTGTGTCCCCGCCTGCCATATGTCGCAATGGCCTCATTTGGTTGAGCACGCAAAAGCGCAAAATACTTTCAGTCCACACGCCACATCCTAGTTTTCCTCATTAAACGAGCGTAAAGGTATGATTCCGTGACTGGCGGCAGCGTGGGCCGACAGCTACATCTGTCGCCGTTTACATGCTTTCCTACTAATTACCACATACTTCACAAATATTTGTGCCAAAATATTTGTATGTAACTACACTCCTGAGATACCACAACCGTTCGTTTATATCAATAAACGATACATAACTTTCGGTGATGTTGTGATGAGCTTTACCATGTATATTACAGCCTCACCTCTTGAGCAATATGCGCCCTAGGGTTTAGTACCACTGCCACTTTAACAGAATTTTCCAATGGCTTAGAAAAATTACAGAAAATTAAAATGTCCACTGCAGACCTGACGCTTAATGAAACTGTCGGCAGTCGCTGTCGTTTCACGCTACAGCCGATCACGGAAGCATACCTTTTAATGATCAAACTGACCATCAGTCACATGTCAAAAAGAGCGCAGACTTCGATGAAAAATTGTGTAATATCTATTCTCGCGACTTTGTTTGCTTACGTAAACGACTTAGACCTTATAAAAAATCTAATCACACTTATCTTTATTTTATGGTAGGCGGCAACATATTAGGTACCTACTAATATACGTTTCTATCAATGTTCATCAGACCATTTCTATATCATATCTTATCAAAAGGTTTACTTCAGTTTTATTACTAAAATTTTATATATTTATGTATTTGTTTATCAAAAACGATTTTCCACTCGTTACATACTATCACCACACTTAATCTCTGCAATGAAACCGTTGCATCGAATATATATCGACAACTTAGATTAAATCAAATTTAATCTTAGGTCGACAACGATAAGTAGGTATGGCTTATGTAGGTATCGCTATATTTTAATTATACAAAAGGATTTCATTATTTAAGAAAAAAAAATTATCCCATGTTTTCCTCTCCTTATTCTTCTTTGATGAATGGACTTACGGTACCGAAAAACCTATAAAAACAAATTATTATCAAAATAATTATTGAAACTTCTCCTTAAATGACTGCAGATGCATGACTTAGTAAATAATATGTAAGTATATAAAAAGATAGATAAGGAAATAGGAGTATATATTATATTGATTCAAATTATGATTATAAGTTTTATTATTATAATATTTTTTTTTATTCCTTGAAACTAAAACATGACGTGTGCCTTATTTTATGAATTCATTGTACCAAATGAAAGTCACTTTATACCGTACGTATTGAATAGGTCAACATAATGTGAGTGCTTATTTGTCTATCTACACAATGTAAAATTTTCATTAAATAAACAAAATTAAAAGTACAGTATATTATACCTATGTGTATTTCTACAGTAAATTTACTTTAGAGCCTCTCAAGTTAACTCAAAAATTGTCGTGTCATACTTTTGGTTGCTCTTTCTATTTAATCAAAATATATTAATTAATTTGGCTTGACACAGGTACATAAAAAAAATCTGAGTATATTTATTTGTTGTACATTTTGGATCACATAATGTACTTTTACTTATTTAAGTTCTATTTGCATACGTATAAAAAATTACCAGTGGAACACATAAATGTATAAATAATCCAACTCATATCAGGCTAGGTTAACAAATACATTTTGTACATATGTTATGCTAGGTACGTAACACATTTGCCGTTTGAACATAACATAACATAACATCATGCCCGAAATCTCCGAAGGGGTAGGCATAGTCAAAGGAGCAGCAAGCACCTTTAATTACATTCAGCCAAAAATAAAACTGGTCTGGGTTAGATGGGAAATTGAGAAAAAGTAGTGACACGTGGCTAGCTTGTCGCCTACACAATAACACACTCTAAAACTGATATACCATTAGTCACGTTAAAAACATGCTATGTAATGAACACAGTTTATTTTTAAGTCCCAGACCGACATGAAACTCCTAGACCACTATATGAAAATTGTCGTTTGAAAAATGTAGATAATGTTTGTTTGCCTTATCTTCGGTAAGATACGTAATCGACTGTATTAACTCTTAGTAGTAAATTAAGGGAAGAAACAAAGGACTTGTTTTCTTATTTTATTATTTGATTCCAGGCCGCTTGGGATTGGTTGATCCTCATTCTGGTGATCTACACAGCGATATTCACGCCGTACGTAGCCGCCTTCCAGCTGAATGAGCCAGACTTTGACAAGCGCTCGCGCAGCTTCGGCGAAGACCCCATCGTCGTCATTGATATGATTGGTAAGATCTTTGTCTATCTATACTTATAATAAATTTGTAGAGTGGTCAATTCTGTACATGAAATATATTTTCAAAATAACTATCAGGGGGTGATTAGTGATCGATACTGATACCAAAAATGCAATCAGTAAAATTTTTGTCTGTCTGTCTGTCTGTCTGTCTGTATGTTCCTTATAGAAACAAAAACTACTCGACGGATTTTAACGAAACTTGGTACAATTATTTTTCATACTCCTGGGCAGGTTATAGTATACTTTTTATCACGCTACAATCAATAGGAGCAGAGTAGTGAAGGGAAATGTTGGGAAAACGGGAGAAGTTACTCCATTTTTTAAGCTTCCGTCGCGTGTGCAGCCTTAATGGTTAAAGTTACATAGAAATCATGTATGACGGAAATAGTCTTTATAATATTAACCATAAACGCGGGTGACACCGCTGGCACAGCTAGTTATTAAATAAATATCAACAAAAAGAATAATTCGGTACAAGGTAGAGTATGTTTTTATTTATTCGTATTAATAATAAAAAAACATAAAAAAATATATTGAAAAAGTGTATACTCTATATAACATGATGGCTGGAAAGTGATGAGGTATACCATCTTTGTGAACTATTTTTATGTTGCTGCCACTCGATTTTCTTACAATTTAGTTCACATATTTTATTGATTAATTTCCACTAGCCATTTTCAATCCACCTAAGCGTACCTCTGGATTTTTAAATATATGTACCTATATTTATACCACTAGCTCGGCGGTGAGGGAAAACATCGTGATGAAACCTACCAATTCAAACAACTTTGGATTCAAACAATTTTGGATTATAACCATGATCCAAAAATTGTCTGGTTCCCCTATCTTAGGGTTACGAAGTTCAGATCGGCAGTCGCTTCAATGTAATTACCAGACTCGCTAAACCCTGGATCATGGTCTAAATGGAACCCGTCTAAACACGGGACATAACGCTAGGAAGATGATAACGATCCCTACTGATCCCAACCAAAAGCTATGTTTTTTCACATTACAAACTAAGCAGAGCTTTTATCAATGGCAATATAAACTTGTCTTATCTATGGAACACAGATTTTTGTAAAAGCAAATCTAATTAGTCGCGATATACTCGTCCATGAAAAGATAAAGTTTACATATCAAGCAGCAAGCCGTTTGTAATGGAACATTTTGTTTCCAGTGGACGTGACCTTCATAGTCGACATCCTAATAAATTTCCGTACGACGTACGTGAACGCGGCCGATGAAGTGGAGTCGGACCCCGCCAAGATCGCCATGCACTACCTGCGCGGCTGGTTCGTCATCGACCTGGTCGCCGCCATCCCCTTCGACCTGCTACTCTTCGGCACCGACACCGACGAAGTGAGCTGCCTTTACTCACATCACCCACCATTCAATTTCATCTCACATATTACACATTCAACTCTAGAACTAGACTACCAAACCAACGCCTAAGTTTAGATAAGTATAACTCCAGGCAACCAGTTGTCCGAAATGAGAAATGATGAGTTGACATTCTAATCCCGAACTCCTAAAGCAACATTGGCAGTATATTTCTTATAATAAAATATATACTTACACTGAAAAAGAATAGAGGCCATACAGTACAATAAGATTAGGGTGATGAAGCACGTTACAATCCGCACGAATAGAAGGGTGAAATAGGTCGTAAGTAAAGGAACGAAGTATATGTCAAGTTAGGGTTGAACGATGACCACTTATAGAAACAACGATGAGATCCCTTTTTTATCAGCTTCTTGTTCGGGATAAATGATCACATCAATTTCGGACAAATGTAGCTCTGGCGATTCACTGGTGAATCACGTAAATCTACACAAACTAGTGGAATGTAACTATTGCATCTCACGTTTAATTCAGGTTACCGCAATTAATATTGTCACTTCAATATGCCGCGTTATCCTAATTTCAATACCTATAGTTAAATATATTTATTATTTTTGTTATTCTAAATTAAACCGGAACTATTTTAACTTCACTTCACTGTCTTATGTTGTTCACGTTAATTGTGATTTTTATTTCTTAAATTTTGGATTAATTATTATTGATTATAAAATTAATAATATTTTTTTCGAAATCGTGTACCGACTCCTGTTTTATTTTGTTAATGACCCCGGTATGGAGAGCCCAAAGGTGGGTGCGTATTGAATCTTTTATACCATTTCTTGTTACAGCAGGGGCTGGAAAGTGATGAGGTATACCATCTTTGTGAACTATTTTTATGTTGCTGCCACTCGATTTTCTTACATTTTAGTTGACATATTTTATTGATTAATTTCCACTAGCCATTTTCAATCCACCTAAGCGAATGCGTTAATGGAAGATAAAGACGCTTCCCATAAGCAAAATGTTATGATCATCATCAACCTACACCGAGCCGTCATCAAGGAGCTCACTCGCTGTTCACGAGCTTGCCGCCGACTACGTTTCCATTGCAGGAACCGACTTTAGAATACATGGAAACCATATCCAAACCCATAGAGATCATCTTTTAATTGATAATATTATAGGGCTGTTTTCGTAGCTCCATAATACCTAAGCAACTAGCTAAATACGAGTAGCTTACCGTCGGAAATACTGACTATGGTGGTAACGATCGCCGCAAACTGCCAAGGTGACCTCTAGAGGACCTTCACCTTTTCATTTACGTTTAAGTATTATAATAGGTATATTTTAGCTTTGTTAACTACTTAACTTGTTTACGCTTCGAAATACCTAAGTCTTTATAAAAAGTAATATCATAGATGAACAATACGTAAATGCTGAGTCTGAATGCGTATAGCCAGGAATGTTACTTATATCGCTGTAGGTATAACACAAAAACGTATTTTGGCGAAATAGAAATACTAAAGGCGGAACATTATCATTGGCTTCTCATAGCAAAGTGCAAAACTCACGAAAGCACAAAGCTTGTTTAGAAAATACGCTCACACTTCCCAGACAAACTGATTGTGTACCTACTCAACAGGTACAGCCTGTCTTCACCACATGGTTTAGCACAGAGTTGTGTCTCCCCAACATGACTTATATAATATACTTTTGTACTGAGCACCCACCTTACATCAGCCAACGACTGATTCATTAGATATTGTATCGACCAAACTTTGCCCACACCCTAAGTTTGTTTCATCGTCTAATTTATGTTAGTCGTAATTAGCACATTTGGTTCGATCACGCGTATCATGTAACTGTTTACATCATTTTTGTTTTTATTGATTACTTACTATAAATTATCTTTTGTTGATTTTATTTTCTAATTGAAATAAATTATCTCAAACTATTTATTTTTTGTTTTACTCATCATCTAACCCTTACCTACCCGTTAGACGCCAGTATCTAATATAAAAATAATAAAGCATTTCTCCATCAGTTACATAGCCAATATGGTAAATAAAAATACACATGAAAATAATACATAATTTATACATATTTATTTTTATTGCTTAGTATGCGATACTTGCATTTATGCACACTATGTAATAAAATAATCAATTAAAATACAATTCAATCAGTCAATACACATAATATTCCTTTTGTAATTTATTATTTTTTTCTTATAAACATTTCATTCATTTCTGTCCCAAGAAATTGAGCTTTATTATTACCCTTAATCATATCCTCACAAAAAAAAATTAATTAATTTTGCAATCTCATCGGGATGGTAATAAAGCTAGTCTATATATACATTTTACAGATAATATATATAAACGTAAGTAAGTACGTCAGGTAATGTATATAATAGTGTGTGTACATAAGCGGCAAGCTTTGTCAGTAGGGTACTGAAATCTTACTGGAATAGTATAACTGGAATAGTACGCTCTTTTAACCACTGTTAGTCAAATCAAATTGATTTGGGTAAGATGGAATATAATAAAATGATGAATATGGCATGCTAGTTCATCATTTCGCCAAATTGGATAGTAAATAACCTAACCCAAATTTTTTTAAAGAAAAAATACCTAACTTAAGCTAACCAAACTCTTTTTATACAAAAAACTGTAGCCTATCACCCTATTGCATACGTTGATCGCGCTTCAATAGGTATTCTATAAAATCCCTGGCCATTCTATACAGTACCTAGGTAAAGTATAAAATACGCAAAAAAAACAAAATATTTTATACATTGCCTGAACAACCCCGGTATTGTATACAATGCCTAGGTATTATATAGAATGCCTGAATATAGTAATATGTACGAGTATTATTGCCGCTTATGTACACACACTATTATATACAATACCTGACGTACTTTCGGTATTCTAAACAATACCTAGGCAAATTATGAAATAAAACATATTTCATACATTACCTGAAATCTTTAGGCATTCTAAATAGAATGCCTAGGTATTCTATACAATACCGGATTAAACAGATTGCCGGTAACATATATATAAAGTACGTTTCTGTGAGTTGTAGCCATTTAATTTTAAAATACCAAGACTACTCCGCCAAATGATCCCATTTAGGAAATCTATGATACATTTTATTTGTAGATGTGTTATAAGATTCATTCAATACCTACAAAATTGTTACTAAAGCAAGTTCACTATAACGCATGAATAAGCATTTATTCACTAATGACACAAAATTTTTCTTGACATATTGGCCTACTGACCTACTTTAGTATTAAGAACGTGTTTCTGCTTAAAACAACTCCTGTAAAAAGCAACAAAACTTAATGTATAGCAATAGGGTATTTTACTATAGCACTTTATACCTGAAGAAAGAATTCTGTTTTATAGGTTCAACTTAATATTATCCTGTTTCACAAATGAATTTGGTAATATTATCTGTAATAAATACATTTTAAAAAATTACAAATAGCGCGTAATCATCACGTGGCTAAAAACGCCGTTTACGTCATCATGACAGTTAGTCGACATTACTTCCAGCAAGTCTACCAACAAGTATTAATAAGTCCAAAATTCTCCCCTAAGTTTGACAGAATGTGAATTTTATCTACCGAACCGAACCGAATATGACGTCATTATGGCACCACAGTAGTCTATGCAAACTGAAAAGTCAACTCGTAGCGTATAAGCAGGAAAATTTCAGTTGTTTTAAAATGTCCTTTTAACTTTAAATTAAACTATTTCGCTTAAGAAAGACTTTTTTGTGTTCATTTTGTGCCTACCTATATTGTGATAGTGGTTTAAAAAATTTGTAAAATACCTTATGTGATGAAACAAATTAAATCTTGCATGATTTTAACTAAACATAAAACCATTATGATCTGCTTTCATTATTGAATAGGTAGGGTACCCTTATATTCGTAGAGGATATACATAGGAACCATTCATAAAACTACATATGTTTACATTGATTAAGTTATAGACCTAGAAATTAAAACTACTTACAATTATTTTTTCGAAGTAAATAATTATGTGTTAGGTAAATATTATTTAAAAATATTTATATAAGTATGAATATGTTACATGAACGTGTATCAACATGAATTCCCAACCTTTAGGTCAGCATTATCTCCATACAACGAACATTTTAATGTAACAATTAAACCCAGGTAATATTTTATGATGAATAAATTAATTGGCTTTTGCACAGTGTGGTTTCAAAATTTTTCACTCTCTGAATTGTAATAGCCTTAAGTACATTTTACTTATTTATGCATACCTTTGGCTCAATATTCACAAGTAAAAATAGAACAAGTCCCCATAATCACTTATGTCTTCGACGGAAAGAAGAAGCATAACTTTTACAAAAATACAGTTTACAAATTAGAATTTACTTACATACAATTATTATGTGCACCGCATTCTGTACGAAGCCAGCTAATCTTATAGTTTTCAAATAATCGCTTGTAATACCTACTGCAAAGTATATCTGAGTTTGGTTGAGCTCCAAAGCATAATCATAGGCAACTTTTGCTTAGTTAGCGTGGTTTTCGCTATGAAGCCTCGTTGATGCTATTTAGTCTAAGCGAACGAATCATAAGCTTGATTTGCGGCTAAGTTACGTTGCTGCTAGTGTTGGCGGCGGAGTCTGAGCAGTCCTTGTGGTGGTTGCAGACGACGACGCTCATCGGACTCCTGAAGACCGCGCGCCTGCTGCGGCTCGTGCGCGTCGCGCGCAAAATGGATCGCTACTCGGAATATGGCACTGCCGTCCTCCTCCTCCTTATGGCCACTTTTGTGCTCATTGCGCACTGGCTGGCTTGTTTGTGGTAAGACGCTTACTAAATGCTTACATTTGCAGCCATCTACATCTAAGATCACCACTAAAAATGCAATAATATAAATTACAGGTACGCTATCGGCAATTGGGAGAGGCCCCAACTTCACGCTCCTATCGGATGGCTCGATGCCCTAGCTAATGATGTTCAGGCATCATATGACAATTCTACCGGCCCTTCCATGAGGTAAAAAAATGTTTATCCATTAATCGCACCTATCATAGAAATATTTGTTAATAGGTATTACTAATTAAATGAATATTTCTATTCAGGTCCCGATACATCACAGCCCTTTACTTCACTTGTACCTCCCTAACAAGCGTCGGGTTTGGTAACGTTGCTCCTAACACGGACATGGAGAAAGGATTTACGATATTCGTTATGCTTGTAGGATGTAAGTATGAATATCCCTCCAATCTTAACTGTTTACTTATCACATATCTACTACTCGTATATATAACAGAATGAGTATTATAATGTCATTGATTAGTAATTGATATTTGCTTCTACTTTCATTACAGCTCTCATGTATGCCAGTATCTTCGGTAATGTATCAGCAATTATACAACGATTATATTCAGGAACAGCTAGGTATCACACGCAAATTCTTCGGGTGCGAGAATTCATTAGATTTCATCAGGTAACTTTGTTAATCACCAATTTAAAATTATCCTGCATTAATGATTTATTTTTCCATTAACATTATAATATTTTTTATCAGATCGCTAATCCACTTCGTCAAAGGTTAGAAGAATATTTTCAACATGCATGGAGTTATACAAACGGAATAGACACATCTAGTGTTTTGAAAGGATTTCCCGAATGCCTTCAAGCGGATATCTGTCTGCATCTTAACCGCAACCTTCTTGCGAATTGCTCTGCATTTGAAGGAGCTAGCCCAGGATGTCTTAGGTGCGTATTCGTAACATAAACACGGTTGACTCTTTACCTTAATGGAAGCATTTTAATTTATCTTTGTGTTTCAGAGCTCTGTCATTGAGATTCAAGACCACACACGCGCCTCCTGGCGAAACCCTAGTTCATCGAGGCGATGTTCTCACTTCTTTGTATTTTATATCGAGAGGCTCAATTGAAATCCTGAAGGACGATATTGTGATGGCGATTCTTGGTAAACTTATTAATATTCTTATGAACCTCCTTTCTCTTTTGGTCCTAGTCCGTGTTTACAGAATGAAGTCTATTCGAATAATGAAACATAAACAGCATGTTTAACAAATGAAACAGGATTCTTGATAGGATAGAACAAATAGGATCAGGATTTGAATTTGTTAGTCGGATTTTCAAAGTTTCTTGGGTTTTTTCCTTTTCCACTTATTCGCTTCCAACTTCTTAACCTATCAGCCACAAGTGATAAGTATTAATACGATAATGTTTCTTAAACAAGAATTAATATTTTAGGCAAAGACGATATCTTTGGGGAGAATCCGTGCGTGTACCCGACAGTGGGGCGCAGCAATTGCCGCGTGCGCGCGCTCACCTACTGCGACCTACACCGCGTGCACCGGGACGACCTGCTCGACGTGCTCGATTTCTACCCCGAGTTCCGCGCTTCCTTCGTCAACAACCTCGAGATCACCTACAACATGCGCGATGTGAGTACCTGCCTCTAGTGCTTCTATGGCGCTAATCCAATCGTATACCCGACGGTGGGGCGCACTAAAGGACGCATGCGCGCGCTCTTTTGGAATAAGTTTTTCGAAATTAAGATTGTATAAACTCTTATTTGATAGCAAAGTGACAAGCTTTTAAATAGCCTCGAAATTCTCTTGGGCGTCCATTGCTAAACTAAACTCCGACTAATACTGCGGGTGCGCAGGAGGAGCTGAGCGGCATTGAGCCGCGGCGGCGCATGCGCTACGAGAACCCGAGCGACGCGCGGCTGCTGCGCGAGGCATACGCGCGCACTACCCGCCGCCCACACACCGAGACCTTTGCTGAGAAAGTGGTAAGTAGTTCACACACACACCTAATACTGCTTTTACACGTGCAATGACGACTACAACTGTTGAACAACTGTTCAATGAGTTTATACCATGATTCATCCTGCTTAGTTTTCCTGTATTAGGCTCCAGGCAAATAAACCACCGATGATGGCCACCAACGTCTAACTATAAATTGGCAATCAACTCAATGAGTTTGGTTATTAACGAAAGTAGCTCTGTCTAAGATTTGGTTACAAAGAAAGGACAACAGTTGCCATCTTTATAAAAAGCAGGGTTTCTAAGAAATGATGTTCATTAAATTACATATTTGCAAATATATATAAAGATAATGTAGTTAGGATATTTAAAAACTATGAAAGCATTTAAATGTTATTTAAACTATGAACCGATTTCAGGACTCTCAGCAGTGTAGCGACGATGAAACCGAGTCCCCGGCCAGTAGAGGAATCCTCGAATTCTCAACTGACAAGGCTGGGCAGGACGTCACGCCTCTCAACTTCAATTTTAGTAAACAAAGATCTACAACTCTCAACTCTATAACGGGTAAGTGCAAACCATTTTCATTGGAGAATGTAAATTAACGACCTTCTTACCTGTCTATGATTTTTCTCCAATTCGAATAAACTAACAAACACTACTGACGCCTTAATTCTATTAGACACATAAATGACTTATTCGCTGCATGCCAAATTAAAATCAGGCGTTTCGTCGTGTCTGTTATCTATTTCATAGAGTAGATACACTACACATAGAAATGAATGGAGCTAAGTGCAAACCCCTTTTAAGCATTGAATTTTAAAAATCTCTTTCTATTCAGTTCTGATAACTCTCTTCTGTACATTCCAACCCTCTGGTATATTTCAAAAGTGAGGCTTTTCTAAATTTACCATTCTATAGACATTTAACAAAATATTTTTACGGTCTTTCAAAAAGAAATATTGCGTGCGCCAGAATGAATTTATTTTTTAATTTTTTTAATAAATAATCTAATCGGGAAAAAGGATTTTGTTAAATGTGCGATAGACTTTACATTCGGCATAAATTTCTAATTGAAAATTGTAAATTACATCCAATTGGAAATACGCGGGACGACACCGACAGTAATTTTATTTAATTTAAAGCAGCATGTGTTACGCTTGTTGTTTCCGTATTATTTATTTACTCCTACTTACGGTGACGAGGGCGAAGGAGACGGGGTCGATGGAGACCTAAGATCATCGAAAACGATGTTAGTTTTACTTTGTGGAGATATCTCCCGGCCCGTCCCCGAACGCCTCCGCCGCCCCGCTCTGAGCGCGGCCCTTGTGTGCAGGCATGCTAGCGCAACTTAAACGGAGCTTCCCAGACCTCTACCATCATAAAACACACCAGCCGCTGCACAACAAGTACTGTAAGTATGCATATGACTTAATAGTGCATGTTGAAATGGTACTTATTCTATTAATACAATGATATAAGTAATACTTGATTCAGTTACATACACATCTACAAATAACAAAAAAAAAATATTACTTTATATACACTGACATACTGACATCATTATTAATTATTTCGACCATTTTTTTATGAGTTTGTATAAACATGCTAATCGATAAATAAACGATTTTTTTTTTGTATGAAACTAATATTAAAATGTAAATATGAACCCGCAGTGATCCACTATAATCTTGTGACTATGATGGAGTATCTTAATTTAAGTGTAAATTTCAGCGCAATCAACGCCGCAAACGTATCGTGGGCGGCCTGCGGTGCGGCGGCAGTCGTCGGTGGGGCCGCTGAACGACACGTCGCCGCTGACAGGCGGCGCGGCAGGCGACCCGGCAGTCAGCACGCCCGCGCACAGCGCCACGCTGCCCGTCTCCAGCCTCAGCACCAATCCCAGCTCATACTATACGAACGCGTCGCCGAGCCCGCCAGCGCCGGTGCACGTGTCCTGCGACGACATCCTCGCGCCTGCGGCGCCCTCCTCCGCCGCGCGCACGCCCTCCTCCCGCTCGGCGCCGCACTCCGCGGTCAACCTCCATCAAACGGGCCGACCTGCCGCACTCGCATTCAGCACTGAAAGAACTCAAAATGCCGCCCAGGTTTAATATTCTTGTAATTCTAACAAAAGGAAAAAACTATGTTAATACTATTCTAACTAATCGATTAAAATCACGTTTGTAGGAGAATGCGTAGAGCGGTTGCTCTAACTTTCATGTAACGAAATGCTAAAAACGATTTCGAATGAAAAATAATAATTTAAATAAACGGGAGGATAATGATTAAAGATTTATATTAAGCGATTATTAGAAATGTACCTAATTATCTTTAACTAAAACACAATTAAATACCACATGCCTAATCGTACTTTATGCGAGACCGTAGATCAAAGCACTTCGAGAGACGGCCTGGCGTTACTATGATCAAGAACCCAACTTACACATGTTACGATATTTAATCAATTGTCAATGTTCTATCAATTTTAGGATACAGTATCGCCTCAATACCAGAACGTGGGCGCAGCGGCGAGCGCGGCGTCGGTGGCGACGGTGCTGACGCGGCTGGAGGAGCTGAGCCGCCGCGTGGCGGTGCTGGAGAGTGGGCTGACGGCGGACGTGCGCCGCATCTTGCAGCTACTGCAGGCGCGCGATCCGCACGCGCCCGCGCACCCCGCGCACACGCCCACCCAGCCGCTGCCCAAGGCCTCGCTCTCGGTGCCGCACACTAACGACGTATGAACACTTCTTTTGTCCCAATGTAGATAGGATGCCGGCAGCAGATGCAGCTGAAGAAGTAACAATGGTAATGAAAATTATTAATGGTTATGTCTTCTTAAACTTAAGAAAATCGCGCTAAATTACGCCACTTCTTGTATCACAATAAGTTTTTAAGTGTATTTTTAAAATAACGGTTTGACGATTATATCTTCTTTACGTACCCATAGTCTTCTTATTCGATTATCGTCCCCACTTTACTATTGGATCTTTAGGAAAGGTTTTTCGCTAACATTATATTTTAGAACTCTTTTATAAACCCCTAAGATGTTCTTGACTATGTTTCCCACATACGATTACGTCAATACCCGGGTTGATGACCAAAGTTTTCCACCATTTCCTCTTTTGCATTGAAAAGTATGTCAAGCTTTCGGTCCCAAAAACTTTACCTATTTTAATATTTTGCTACAAACAGCAATATACGATAAGTACGGAAACACGCTACCGTAGCTGATCCGCAAGCGCTACAGTGTAACTGAACCGTTAGTACTACGACGTAGCAGAGCTGTAAATGTTACGGCATAGCTAAACGGTGCCCGTGATATTTATTACACCACTATGAATATCAATAATCTTGATTGCGCCTACGCTTACGCTTAACGGCCGGTATTTATCAGAACCAATGGGAATGGAGCTGGAATGGGGAGCGAGAACGCGGCGGGCGGTATGGGCGCGGAGAGCGCGTGGACCGCACGCCCGGCGTGCAGCGGTCGGCGTCCGAGCCGCACGCACCGGTGCCGCCAGCCTTGCCGCCGCCCCCGCACTCGCACTCATTCTACAGGTGATCGATCAACTATTTTATGTTTCGCTGTCAAACTTCGAATCATAAACTACCTTTCGAAGATTTTTTTGATGCTTATAAATATGCATCACTTACAATACCGTAACAAAATCATTCCCCAAAACTGAAGGCTTTTCGTTTATACCTTGCTGTAGTTAATACAAGCAGTGCATTGGTTTTTGAAGTTATGTTTAGGCGGGATCCTGTTTAACTATGTATTTATTGCAAACCCACCATATCCATAATATAACTATACATTTGTATTTATTTGTGAGTGCAGGTAGTGTGAGGCAGGCGAGACGAGCGCTCCCCGCTCCCGGCCCTCGACGCGCTCGCTCGCCGAGTCCGCGTCGTGCGGCTCGCTGGCGAGCGGCGGCGGCGGCGCGGCGGGCGACGCGGCGCGCGCCGGCCCCGCGGGGCCCGCCGGCACGCGCCCGCACGCGCCGCGCGCCCGTTTCCACTTCTGCCAGCGCATCGCGCGCGCCCGCCTCGACGACGCCCGGAGCTTCCTCTGACGCGGCCCCAACCGACGCATGGACCAATTTTGTACTTCCGTTTAACGCCTAAATTAACACGTCCTCGCGATATCGAGACCGGGCCATCGCCCGTGTCGAGTCCGTTCGTATTATAATATTTCACGAAGTCGCTTTAGTAATACTAGAAGATCTTCGACGACCCGGAATCGATTAGAATGCCATCAAGACTCTGAGCGTCGATGATAGTACCTATTGTGAGTTGTACGAGTGGTTCGAAACGCAATAAGTGATGGATACATTGGGTGCTTTAATTTTATGTAATTTATGGGCTTTTAAGATAAGCCGTTTTATTAAAATTACATAGAATACTTAATTGTACAATAGCACTATCTGACAGTATTATTCTTCTACATTCGCGTTAATATTTTACGTCAGATGATAAATTCAGATACACATTGAAAGACCTTGAAATAGTGTTTAATTTAGATCTCAGCTATTCAGAAAGAGGTTTATAAGACTGAGAGACTACGTAACTACCGTGAACTGTATTTCCAGAAGCGAGTAACTAAACGATAAACGCTTTCTACCCGTCCTTGCTCCTTGCCTTTACATAGTAGCTAGGTAATGTCTAACACACTATGGTCGAGACTTGAGATGATAGTGATGCTCCTTGTGGAAGTGCGTTTATGAAGTTCACTTGACACATAGGTATACACCACAGCATTGTCTTTAAAATGCGTAGCTTTATAAATATTGTTCAAAGTATTTTCGACACCATGTTCAGCATAACATGTTTACATTAATTTACAGAGCACTAATTTCTCACAGTAAAAGTGAACATGACTTTACCTATGTACAATCATATATCAGATTTATCTTCTTTGTCGTATTAATTTGTGTAAGTTGTACTATAAACGTGGCTCAAATCTTACTTTGTGTTGTAATGTGTATCCTAGTTACGGGTTAAGAAATTCGCCAATGTAATATCATTATAAGCAATAATGTAAAACCACCATAATCTAAGAACATCGCGATTGTAATATAAGTAACTATTGGCCACAAGAATAATAAATAAGTACTTGTGTATTATTCTTATGATACGACATCCTGTATGTGTAAACTATAAATTGTAATCAGATAGTGCTAAATACTTTTAAACAGCTTTAACTTTATGTTGACATAAAAAGGTAATTGAGAATGGTAAATATAAATGAATAAAAAAATCTGTAATCGATACTTGCTAACTTCTCAGCGAACGACGACTAGTAAGCTTTTCGATTGGATTTATTAATACACGTATTTCGCGTACTTATTCTAAAGCAGATTATTTTTTATTTGGTGAATTCAGAAGTTGCAGGGCAGTCATTAAAATAAATAAAAACCTTGTACATCAAATATTTAACCTTTTCATATTAACATAAAGGATTATGATACCTTCGCTTCTAACAAATATGGACGTGATCGTATAACCATATAACATAAATGTATTGTATGACATATTCAATTCGAGCCATGTACGAATTGTTTCATGCCAAACATTGACGACTATTTATTATCATCAAACATGGTGTTAATGCATATTTAATTACATTCCATATTAAGAGTCATTTTCTGTATGTCTTGAGGTAGTATCCCTCCAACAAATAAATGGCAGATAGAGTAATAAGACTACGCATGGCTGCACTTACATGATCACATCAGAACCGCAGAATTTACACATTTTTACAAAAGAATATTAGGAGGTCCAACTATATCCATAAAATCATTCTGAAAAATAAGAATTTACACATTGATGTATTTAAAACAGTTATTATGGCTTTTATTGCTTGTTAAAGTTATAAATGAAGCCATTGTCAATATCCCTTATCGTACCTACCATGCCCGTGCCTTTAGTTTGGACGAGTAGGTAGTTTGAGTTATCACGAAATAAATCAATCTAGATAGATAATTGACCCATTTTTGTTATCGTAATGCATCACATTAGCAAACGAAAGATGACACAGGCACTACTTCGTCAAATTATAATAATTGACCAACCAGATCTTTAATGTTTGCTTACATGATTGCACAAGATTTTAGTTAATCATGATTCTATTTGAATGAAAACTATTTAATTCGATTTATTTTCGGTGTCTGAGTATAGACTTATAACACGTTTATGGCTAATATTTTCAAACATTACGTGACACACACTTTCTGTTTAAATAGAGTTTACTGTAGTTAGCCTACTTCAATAACATTTATTTGTTTTAGCGCAACACGTTTGTAAATATGGTAGGTAATTATAGATTTGAATAAATTGGTCAATTCCAAGTTGAAATATTGTTCTCAGAAATATTTAGATATTTAAAGTCTTTGCTTTGCTTTAAATTAACTCGCCGAGCACTCTAGAACTATTGTCGTTAAATATTTGCTTTTGTAGTTATAGAACTTCAACTTCATATGAGTAATAAGGACTGTCTACTATATGAATACCTATCAAACTTACGATTATGAACTTAGTATTGTATAATTTAACTTTTTAAAGGCTATTATATGATCTTCAATCGATTATTTTCTTTCGTTGAACTACCTACTAATGTAAGACTTAAACTACTATATATACCTACTTGATGAAATGGCGCCTCGAAATGTTGGTGTGTAAGATATTATAAACAATTAATCTTTTAGCTGCACTAAATAAAAAAAGTTGAATATAATTTTGAAATAGAAGACAAATGTTATGTCCAATTGGTTTCCTAGTTAGATAGGTAGGTATTCAATAATGAGTAGCGGCTTACCAGGTAACTTACGCATATTCAGAGACAGTGTAAATACAAACCACTTTAAAGATAGGTATTATATAGATAATATCTACCATAGCCACTTCTACATCAGAAATTAGACTGAAATATACCTACAATGCATTATATTGATTAATTATTTTCTGTTTAGTTGAATAACATTAAAATGCAAATACATACATCAAATTGTTTTAAAATAGTTAACAATACATTGGCATTACATTATGTACGTAATATATTTAAATACTCTTAGCAGATAATCCAATAACATTCACCTTTTCTCTTATAAGCCTAGATGTTTACGTATGTATAAATTATATATATATATATTTATGTTTGTACACAAAGCTTATGAATTAGATATCGACATGATCGGGACAACTCGCTGATCCTTTGAGGCTTGTTTTGAATTACCTATTTATTTACCCATTAGTTTCCGATTCATACGTAGGTACACTCAATGACGTCACTACACGATTGAGGATTGATTAATAGCGCTTATGCACAGGGTGTATCTTGTTTTATTCAAATTTATAAGCTAGCTTGTAAGGATATTGTCAACAATAAGTTCAATTAATTAAGTATATATATATACTTCTACGTAACATCATAGAACCTCTTTGCTTGAAACAAAACCGGCATCAGTGCACACATTTTAAACTTGAATCCATTTTTATCATTAATTACATTCGTGATTAGTTATAAACTAATTATAACACGTGCAGCAACCTTTAATTGACCAAAGACCGTTTGACTGCCGAAAGTGAGTTAATTCTGGGCAATTAACATTATTCATACTTATAATAGGTACCTCCGGATTTTCAAACTGACATAAAATAATAATAGTCCATGACGGCCATTAAAAACGGACATACCTACATAACGTTATGTTTCTGCCGTGATTCTGTTACATTTACTTCGTGTGTAAGTAAGCTCTTGTTATCTAAAATTATGTTTATTGTTGCAAGTTTAATGTAATATCAATGTAAATAAGAACGCGTTATTAAATGTTAATAGAAAGACTACAGCGTGGGCGAAAAACGATGGTATCGTCAAATTAAGACTACTAAGTTTTCAAGAGAAACCCTTTAAACTCTTACTTATTTATATTGATACTTTTTGTAGTAAAAAAAATATATATAGGCACCAGACGTGTATCCAGCCAGTGAAGTCTTAATATGAATGAAAGCTGTGCCGTTAGTACACAAATAGTAAAACACATTTTTTTGCGCAAGTCTACACAGAGTAAGCTAAGTACCTACCCTAGGGTAGTATATAACAGAACAGTTATGTAATCAATAGAAGTCCATATGACCTGATGAACATACTCTCAGAAATGCAACTTCGCACAAAACAATTTTACGATGTTTTGATTTCATCTGTGTGGACTAACACGATATTATGTTACTTACCTAAATCTATGTTATACACAAATTCTACAATAGAAATTTAAAAGCACTACACCTTTGCTACGCGGTCTTGGCCGATAACCCTTTGTGTAAGTAGTCATGTAAGATATACTTACCTACGTATTAAGTAACTTTACTATTAAGTCGCCACCGCGCGAAAAGATATTCGCTTAATTATTTGAAAATTGTTGCCTTGAAATCATTTAGACACAGAATACTGGTTGTTTCAGCTTTGAATAATCTCACAATTACATATATTAAATTAGTATTGTAATGATAAGTTAAGTATTTTGTATTTTAACAACATTGCGCAATGTGAACGAGAGCATCGTATTATGTAATTTTGTCTGTGATCAAAATTTTATATTGTTAAGCTGAAAAATTAAGCGCATGTAGTATTATTTCGAAATAATGGTTATTTGTTAATACATTCTGCAACTTATGCCGACTCTGTTTGTTACTCGCAATCAATCCTTGGTGTGTGAAATTATTAAGCTGTAGTTGCCAGGCCCTCCTGCGATGCCATCGCGCCTTTCAACATAAAACATTCGTAAATGTCCCTCTCCTTTTCTTGAAAAAATATGTAATTAAATTATAGCTGATATAACAACTAATGCTTATGTTTGTACCTTGCAACCTGTCTTGATACCCCTTATCTCAACCAAAGACAATAAAATTATCTTTTGTGCGCACAAAGTTTAATTATAAATTTGCGCAAATTTGTAATAAGACTGACTTTTTGGGAGTCACGCGGCAGCTCTAAAAAGACTAAGAACGATCCGGTTCGAACTTGCAACTAAAGAAACAAAAATTGCATTAAAACCTGCGACTAAAAACAAACAATTCGTTACTTTTAGAATTGGAAATAAATTTCTTGTTGTAGACTAACTTTAAAAGGAACATTCATAAAGTCCTCTTCACTTTTATTTTGATACATCCGAGCGCCCTTAGTGAAAATGTCCTTATCATGGACCAAACGTGTATTGTCAGTTTTATGAGCTACAATAAAAATAAATACACAAATCACAGCAGAATCAAAAATAAATGCAATTTGGTCGCCCAACTACCATGGGCCCATAACTTAGGGCAAGCCAAGATAACCCAACACAAGCATATTAGCAGATGTACAGGGCCGTCGCTAGAGTTGAAATAAGAAAGGTCAGGGGTAATTACAGTTATATATGGCGCAAACAAATAACAATTTGATCTAATTTACTTGATTACTAGGCATATATCTTAGTCAATGGACCATTGACTAACCATAAGAAATATCTTATGGTAAGCAGGGCAATGATGATTTAAGCGCATTAAAATTTGTATTTTAACTAGTAGTGGCAGCATTGTTACTACCTTCCCTTTCGCCCTAGCTACGGCCTTACAGATGTACCTAAGACTACGCAACAATTACCTAAAGATCATAATTGTACTCTTATAAGTGAATTTAGGTATTATTGCACAGGCCTATTTTAATATGGCGCTTAAAATTACCAGAACAAAGTACCCTTACAGGGTAGGTACCCTTGTTAAGATTTTAAAAAGAATATAAATGGAACTTATGGGCCCACTTTGCAGAAGGTATTAATAGCTAACCAACGCGATAACTTAGGTAAACGTCATTTTAATTTATCTTATTTCCATGTTGTTAATATCACTATTAAATTCTAAGTTATGTTATTTACAAAATATTGTAATGCATGTTGCATGTTTGACAGTCTTAAAATATAAAACTTAGATAAAAATACTAAATAGAAACTTAATTGTTACGAAAGTCTGCAATAGTTTGGTCGTTAGATTTGTTGTGTCGATGGCCTGGCCACAGGCGTGTGAGTTTATTGGTATGTAACTGTGTAGGCGACTTGTGTAGAACGCTGCTCACCGCTATGAGACCCCGGTGTTACCTACACTGTTCAATATAAGTATTTAGGTACCAGTAATATGTACTTATATCCGAAGAATTTGTTTGATTTTACAAAACAAAAATGCGGAAAACACATGTGATCATTAAATTCAATATTATTTCTAGAGTAAAATGTTTATTAACAACGATTGTTATTATTATTATCTAATTTAAAGACACCTCAAGTTAATTTAAGCACTGACTGGGACGGTATTAAGACAGTTATTTTACATAAAGCCACAAATGTATGCTTTATACTTTTTATACAACATTAAATATTATTAATATTTGTTGATTATATTGTTATATAAAAACATGCTGTAGGTACATGCTAAATATTTACATGTACTTAGAACATTATTTAAACAAAGCACATTAGTCACATAGTTATTTGAAAATTGCATTCATTGAACAGCGCAGTCTTGTGGAGCGAGTTCAGTGGAATAAAATATCACGCACATGCGACATCTTGTTTCATTGATAACAACCTTTAACCTAAAGAAAAAGGCCTAAGGCTACTGCACGCGCGCCAAAGGTGGCACGTAATACAAAATGTTAGACACGCATTTTCTTTGAAATAACAAATTTATCTACACTGATTAACAATAACATTCACATGAGTCGCTACCCCGGCACTTTAAGAGTCAATTATCAAAATTTTAATAAATTTGGCACGTCTTTATGGCCGGCCCCTGCTGCCTTAGACCATGATCCAGGTATTAACTAGTCTGAAAATTAATTACATTAAATCGACTACCGATTTAAGCTTTGTTATACATTTTGATCATAGTTAGGTACACATCAAGGGCGGATCCAGGGGGAGGGTCACGGGGGTCATGACCTCCCCCTGGGCTAGGTCCAGGACCTAGGTGGACCACTAATTAAAATTATTAAACATAATGTTTTTTAAATGTCCCAAAGGTCCTATCGTGCAACCCTGCCTAAAAAACCTAAAAAACCTTCTGGCTTTTGGCCAGATGCTTCTCCACGATGTTGCGAAGAGAGAAGACTTGATCCGTGCATCCTCTACCATTCCGGAAACCCCCCTGTGCCTCCCACAACATTCCATCGGATTTCACCCTCATTCTCCTTTCAATAATCTTGCCATACACCTTTGCTGCTAAGCTGATCAAACTGATGGCTCTATGACTGGCACAGTCCATACGTGACACAGCACCATTGTACAGAGGCACAATGACTGCCCGTCTCCAGTCCATTGGAACCTTGCCGTTTCTCCAGCATAGATTGCACAAGAACCAGAAAGCGTCCTGGACGCTAGCGCCATCTAGCTTGATCATCTCCGCAGATACCTTGTCTATTCCTGCGGCCTTTCCACTTTTCAGACTTCGTATCGACCATTCAAACTCATTCATAGTGATGTCTTCATCAGACGCTGGCACCACAGAATCAGACATAGCCCCACTCTCAGTGCCAACATCCGAGACATACTCATACATTTCTCCAAAATATTCACTCCACCGTTCTAACACCTCATTCAGGTTTTCAAGAATGTCACCAGCTTTAGATTTAATCTTTCCCATTCTGAACGCCGACGAATACCCCCGAGACCTCTGAACCTCCCTCCAAAAGAGCTTGGAATTAGCCTCGAAACTATTCGTCAGCCTCTCTTCTTCATTCATAGTTACTCTTTCACGCTTCTCTTTCACTAAAGCTTTAGTTTCACTCTTGCAATAACGGTATATTTCTTTCTTTATCTCAATCATACTTTCATCCATTTGCAAAGATGAGACATAGTCAAGCCAGGCTTTCTTCTTTCTCGCCACGGAGGCTTTGACCTCTTCATCCCACCATGCGTCACCTTTCATTGTTTTACGTCTCTTTGCGCATCCACATGCTTCTTTTCAACTGCCCACCATACTCTCTTTTAAAATGTTCCAGCATTCGTCAACATCTAAGTCAGAAAGACTCGCATTCGCAAGTTTTTCATTGACTAAGCCTACATACACACTCCTTACACTTTCATCTTCCAGTTTTTCACTCCTTATCCTTTCAGTGCCCCCGCATGGAGTACGCACTCGCCAGTGCCTCCACTTCTTGAAAAGCTCAGCAAACCGGCATACTACCAGGTAGTGGTCTGTTTCAAGAGTAGGGCCTCTGTAGGCTGTTGTATCCAATATACTATTGCGGAGGCGACTATCAACTAAAATCAAATCAATCACACTTTTTTGGTCATTCCGTCTCCAAGTATACGCGTGTATATCCTTATGACGGAAAATAGTGTTTGCCACAAGGAGGTTCCGTTCCAAACATACTTCTAAGATTTGCTTACCAGCATCATTCACTCTCTTATCTCCATATGGGCCAAGGACTGCTTCATAGTCAGATCGCTTGGTGCCAATCCAACCATTCAAATCTCCACACATAATTATCTTCTCATTTCCTTCAGTCAGGTCCAGAATTTCTCTAACAGACTCCTAGAACTCCTCTAGTTCTTGGGGACTGGCTGAGCTTACTGGCGCATAGCCTGCAACCAGAAAGACTAGCGTAATACCCAGTTTAATACGAACCCAGAGAAGTCTCGGGCCAACTAATCCATAGTCTTTCACACCAGAGGCTAAGCGAGAGGAAAGCACTACTCTAACTCCACCGCTGGCATGACAACTCTGCTCCACACCAGACCACAGAGCCATCATACCACCGGGAAGCTCATCTGCATCGCTGCCCTTCCGCTTAGTCTCTGTCAAGCACAGGACATCCAGGCGTCTCTCATTCATTACGTCAATCATCTCATACATCTTATCTTTCATTCCACCTCTTATATTCCACGTGCCTATACGGCACTCTGTTCTCCTCGTTCTGCTGTGTTCGGCGTGGCGTGAAGGGTGGCGGCCCCCTTCGCCGCACTCGCCACTTTTCCCACCGACGAGGGCTCGCTGGTGCGCGTCGCATCGGGGGAACGCCCTACCCCGCACTGCGGAACTAGTTCGGTCCAAGGTTGCAATCGGATTGGTAGGAGTCGCGACGAGCACGCCCTTGGAACATGACCCCCTAAATCTTTAAGTAGAATACTGCAATCGAACTCAATAGATTAAAAAAAGCTTGGGACGCTATTAATGATACTATAAGTGTTCTACAAAATAAAAGAGAAAATGCGGACGTATTTACTGTCAGCTTTTTGAAGAGGCTAAAGAAGTAGTGAGCAGCTAGATGTAGAAATTAAATGTCCCAGAATAGTGTCAAGACAAATACATAGAGCCAATAACCAACCTGTTCAATCTGCTGAAGAGTATTTCCGCAGAGCTATTTACATCCCTCTTCTAGATTCAATAATAAGTGACCTACAGGACTGTGTGTCTCCTGAAGTACTAAATTTGTTTCAGCTAAGCATTTTCATGCCAAAAAGCGAATACAGTAATCAAGACATTAAAACTGTGAAACAACTAGCAACCGATTATACATTGTTACTAGATAATACTCCAGTTTCTGTCGTTGTAAATGAATATCGGCTGTGGATGGTGAAGTGACAGCGGAGTCATGATATACCGCAGTCGATTTCTGACCTTATTTTAAACTCAGATGTATCCTAATATAAGAAAATTTTTAAGTATTATGGCTACACTACCTGTTAGTGTAGCGACAGCGGAAAGATCTTTCTCTACGTTACGAAAAATCAAATCGTGGCTAAAGGCTTCCATGGTTGAAAAACGTCTAACCGGACTGGCACTTCTCCACGTTCATAAAAACGTACCCATTGAAGTAGATGAAGTGATAACGCGTTTCGGAAGAAGACGTAAAAGAAAAATTAATTTTGTCATTTAAATACATATATGTATTTTTAAGTACAGTAAGTACTTACATACATTAATAAAATACCTACTTTTACTTGTATCACCGCAGACCTAGTGGTATAAAATATGTAACGCGGTGTTAGAACTTAGGTGACAAATTAGGTATATTTGAAAAATCCAGAGGTGACATGCTCAGGTTTAAAACTGGCCCGTACCCTTCGCATCCACGGTGCATGTTCTTGCCACTGAGCTTACACTGCTCAAAATATAGGTATTGTAGAATATAAGAAGAGCTCCAGATGCTATACAAAATGTATGCAAAGCAGAGCTCTTTTTACTTTGGTCATAGAAAGTGCCGCGGCCGGCCAACGCACGCAGCGAGTGGGGCTCCGTAGCAAGCGGCGCTCAGCGCCACCTAGGACCGCTGCGCCCGTTTGCAACGCACACCCTGACACTATAGGTGAAGGCGCCTCTACCGATTAGTAAACTAAAGTAAATAAAAAAGACAGGCTCGTTGGTCGAGTGGTCAGAGACCCTGGACCAGAAACCAATGGTAGCGGGTTCGAATCCCGCTAGGGGCCAATGTTTCGTGTGATGATGAACATCGACATTAGTACTCGAGTCATGGATGTTTATAAACGTATTTAAAATATGTCTACCCCTTCGCCTAGCATCCATAGGACAAGCTTATTATATATTATAAGTTTAGTTTGGAACTAGGGAATTCATGTGCCTGTCTGGAACATTTATTTATGTTTATTAAATTAATGTATTGATAATTTCTGTAATGATTCTTTCTTTGCATAGATTTTTGCTGTACGATGGACAGGAGTGTGCATCAAAAGTTAAAAAAAAATGCATTTTGCCTAATTAGAATCAAACTCTATCTCTTTTGATTCTGGCTCTTTTGATGTCATTTAGATATGTATTAATATCCTTATTTACAATATAAATATTAATTGATATCCGATATATTTGAGGTCGATACATACCGGTTAACCGACATATTGTTTTGTTGCTAGGGAATGCAATCTCGATCCCGTAAGATCTCGCCTCATTTTACGAGATTAATCCCGTAGCATAAAATTACGAGATCTCGGGCGAGATTGGCGAGATCGAGCGGCGGTAGTCAGGGACGCATCACGGAATTCAAACGGTTCAATAGTGCGTGCGGCGGCTCGCAGCCCCTTAATACAGTCAGCCAAATAAAACTGGGTTGGATTAGATGGAAGATTGTGAAAAAGCAGTGACAATTGGCTAGCCCGTTGCCTACACAATCACATACCCAAAACCCAAAACGAACGCCTTTTCGACATGCTAGCAAGGAACACACATGGCACATTCTTTAGTCCCAGACCAACATGAGACATGTTTATTTCTATATCACTACATACCTGCCTACCTATTATTTAACAAGTCTGTGTTTATTTTAATTTCTAAAACAACGTAAAAAATACGGGTACTTAATTGTGAATAATTACAGAAAAATAAAGGTTTCATTTTCCATTTACTGTCGTACCGTACTTTCTACTTTCGTCATAATCACCGCTATTTAAGTATTCCATTGCCTTTTAGTTACTTGCGTAAAACAATTTTTTTTTAATTTCACTCGAGATCTCGAAAATGCCGAGATTTCGCGAGATTGGAATTTCTATCTCGTGATCTCGCCTCGAGATTGCATTCCATATCGTATATTGTCGGTAGGGTATGAGTCCCCATGGGGTATTTTACAATTTTTTTAAACCACTTTCACTTTAAATGTAGGCACAAAATTAAAAAGTGTTTTTCGTTAGCAAAATAGTTTAATTTAAAGGTAAAAGGACATTTTCAAAAATCCCGCTTATACGTTACGAGTAAACTTCTATGGTGCCAAAATGACGTCATATTCAGATCGGTTCGGTAGAAAAAACTTGCATTCTGTCAAACTCAGGAAAGAATTTTGGACATTAAGTACCTATGTTGAACTTGTTGCTAGACTTGTTGGAAATAATGTCGATTAACGTGATGATTACGCGCTATTTGTAACATTCTCAAATGAATTTTTGAAACATGATATTCGGTATTTTATTGATATGTTGAACCTATTTAACAGAATTCTTTGGGGCTTACTGCCACATAAATAGGAACTGCGCGCACAGTTTTAAAAAAGGCCAGCAATCGTCAACGTTTTATCCCAAGTTATCCCTGCTGCTGGTGCACGAATAGATTGTCGCTGGTCTGCTGTGACGTTATAATGTCTTGTGTGGAAGAGCGAGATGGTGCTATACATAAATTTACTGATTCACTCAGTAGTTCTCTTTCGTAAAATAACATTCAAATACTTATTACTCGAATTTTTTGTTATCACTAGAATTTTACTAAATGGTATTAAATTCTATTAAATTAGCAAACCAAAGATATTCATGTTTTCCAAATCAAGAAATGATTATATTTAATAGCATACATATTTATATTACAGAAATTAGTTTCAAAATCTTTACTTTGAAAATATTAATGGAAAAGAATGTATGAGTGAATTTGGAACGCGCTTCGTTTAAAGTTTTGAAAATTCTCACAATTATTTCAAATGTAGGCTGTGGTTATAGGGGCCTGCCGCCCCTTCGACTCTGCCTACCCCCTCGGTGATTATGGCCGTGATTTTAGTATGTAGGCTAAGATGAAAATATAATGGTTACTATAGTTAATTGAACGAATTTATTTTCCCTAATTTAATGGGGTTGCTTACGGATATTTTCAGACCAACCAAACGGATATTATAAAACTAAAGTACTCGTCAACACGAATTAAACGAGCCCAAACTTGATAAGGTTCTGTCGTTTTATTGCGGAGTTGCTATGGCCACTTTCCAGCTCCAGCATCAGACCCTGGATACCTTACAGGATCAAAGTACTCATCTATGGAAAACAAACGAGCCCAACCTTGATGAAGTTGCTTCGTGTTATTGCGGAGTTCCTACGGTCATCTTCCAGCTCTAGCATCATACCCTGGTTACTATACACGATCAAAGTACTCAATACAAATCAAACGAGCCCAAATTCTATGGGGTTGTGTCGTTTTATTGTAGAGTTCCTATGGCCACCTTCCAACTTCAGGATCAGACCCGGGTTACCATATACGATCAAAGTACTCGTCAATGCAATTCAAAAGAGCCCAACCTCAATGGGGTTGTGTCGTTTTATTCTGAAGTTCCATGGCCACCTTCCAGTGACAGAATCTTGTTATTTACTCGAATTAAAGGGTAATAGTATTTAACAGTTACGAGGCGGATAACAATTATCTGCGGGGAATATTTCTTTCGATATTTTATCGTAGTAAGTATTTGAGTTTACAAACTCAAATACTCACAACATTCATAACAGTTCCACGATAAATAACTGTTAAATGAAATATAACGATAATTATCGCGGAAAGAACAACTGTTATTTTACGTATTTAAATACCTGTTATTTTTAACTGTTACGATAAATACGTCTAACCGCTAGTTAGGTTGACAGTTTCATCATTTATTTATCCGGTGTCTCTGACTTATATATAGTTTATTATCTGTGATCTGGTGGTCTATGTTGACATATTAATATAACCTCTTGCATTTTTTAGAAATAAAAACTTAAGTACAAAGCCCGTATAAAAAGCCTCTAAATGAAATGGAAAATACAAGACTTAAATGTCAGAAATGCAGGCATACATTATTGAGCAATATCGAAGCATGCACAATTAACAAGGTAAATTGCAAACCAGAAAATTGCGACAGCTTTAAAGCAAATAAATTTATTTATTTACAAGAGGACAAATTACCAGCGTGGATAAAATCAAAAATAGAAGAAGAAGTTTGGACAAAAGGAAAATTACATTGTGAAAATTGTAGATTTAAAGTGGGATCATTCGATTTTATATCGGGTAGAAAGTGCGATTGTGGCACTACTCTGTTGCCATCAGTACATTTCATATCCAGCCAAGTTGATAGGCCTATTGTGATCGATATACCACATAATAAAACAAGTTGATGTAATATACGACACCTTTGTTTTGATTCCTCTATCCCCATTACATTACAATGTTTGTTTGGTCAGAGCAGAGATTACAACAGCAAATTAACAAAAATAAAAACCGACTTCAAAAAACCCCGCAAAAAATGTTTATGAAAAAAACAAGTAAGAACCTGCCTTAATAGCTATTTAAATGTCTAAACACTAAAAAGTATAAAATAAATTCTTCCGGCTGCTTCGATGAAAGTATTAATCTTTAAAACATATTTAAATACATACATACATCATTCCAATCTAAACAATGTAGATATTTAAAAATGTTCACACTTCCCTGTATCTCGTTTCGAGGTGTGTATTGTCCTGGCGGAAAAAGTTCGAATTTCATACTTTGAGTATAGCAGATATTTAGTGTATGACGTCGTGTAAGGGGCCATCCATAAAGTACGTCACACGTAAAGGGGGACGGGGGGGGTCTACGATGTGTGACATGGTGGGAGGGGTCCAAAGTTTATGGATTGCCCCTAATTTTACATGCTAAGTAATAATTTGTGCGTCCAACCATTGCCTTTTGTTTTAAAAAGCGTTACGTCCACGGCTAAAAAAAAGTTCCGCTGGGATGTTTGCTGTACGTTTACATTTATATCTTCTGACTGAATGCTATGTTATTTTCATAATCCGTTCTCACAAATATGACGCACAAATTCATAACAACGTATGCTCAAATGTACAGCTTTCTCTAAAGGCGTTTTATATGGAATCTAGCAAATGGCCAAACGTTGCCTGCCGCACCAGAATCTTGAATATCTTCGCAATTTAATGACGCACAAATTTCATTAATACGCACAATTACCTCATGTCATAGGTACACTAATTATTGAACCTATTTTTTTTCTTCTGCGTCCACGGCATAAGAAAGTTCCGTTCCGTAAATCAGTTTTTGATGAATAACTCGGCAATGGTTAGACGCACAAATTATTACATAACATGCACAATTACACGACCTCATACACTAAATATCTGCTAAACTATGAAAAAACGATGAAAAGTATGAAATTCGAACTTTTTCCGCCAGGACAATACACAAGTTTCGAGAGACAGTTTTATCTTCAACCTGTTCCATTTTTTCCGATCTTTAAGAATTATATAAATAATAAATATAGAAGGGAAATGTCATATTTCCCTTTCCTAAATTCAATTACTTATAACAAAAAAATACCTATTTAATTGTTACCACAAACTAGTTGTCCATAAGTAGGGTTGCCATCCGTCCGGATTTGTCCTAGTTTAGAGGGCATCCGGGAAGCGTCCGGGAGGGGTTTCATTTGTAGTCCGGGTTTAAAAATTTAAAGTCATGGGCTGTCCACGACACATGCACTGTGCCCGCACGCCGCGATCAACCGACGAACCGACTCGTTAAATTCACCATTATTTTCAACTATTTTATAACTGATGTCCGGGGCCTGGACTCTAAAATTCGGGGGTTTCACGCGTTTTGTCCTGGTTACCAAATGTTAGAGATGGCAACCCTATTCATAAGACACTTCTTTTAATATTCATCATTTGGCCTTACTTTAGTATAAATCACCACAGGGAACTAAATGGTAATAAATACAAAGATTGGTATATAATACAATGATTTATTATGACTATTCTACAACCATACCGCTAGATACAGATTCATTGACTTCAATATCTCTACACTTTGCTGCTTGTAATTCTCTTCGAATCTGTAAAAAAACAAGGGAAATTGTAATATTATTTACCTAAATACATGACAGTAAAAAAGTTGGATAATTGATACAACATACTTCTGGAGTAATAGTGGGATGCGACTGTTTCCTTAACAACTCCAATAATGCATCCCTCTGTTCTGTTGAGATATCAGCCTTGTAACGCTGAACAAAAGTTAACAAAGCTTGATGCCACAAGACTGGTAAGTTACGTGAGTCCATTTGAAACCTGGAAAGTCATATACAATTAAATAACCTTTACCCATAAAAAACGGCTGAAAGTCCTATGAATCTTTCATTTATAGTAAAAATATGTAAAACTAATATGCAAAGATATATTTAAAAGTATATTTTATTACACTATATGACTCTCACAGACACATTTCCAAATAATTCCTAATTGAAATGTATAAAGTTTAGAAAACTATTCTCTGACTCACTAAGTTTAAAATTTTCTTAAGATCTTCACATCCCAGTATAAAATTTAAACTATCTTATGTTATTCATATACCATAAAGGTCAACAATTTTAATATGTACAGAAATTTTATACAAATGTATACTAAAGTTTATACTAAATATATATATATATAGGCCTAATATATATATATAGGCCTGATTTTACCTTATAAAATGGAAAACTACAGAATCAACCACCCTGTATGGTAGAGCATATTTCTTATCAAAGAGAATCCGCAAGAATATCGAGTTAGCGCCTGTGTAATCCATTTCCGCAATTTTCAACATAGCAGCGCTAGAATGAAGTACTGGCACAGAATTACGTGCAAGAACAGAACCCACAATAATAGCCTCACGTAATGTACAATCACCAGCCTGTGAACATATAGGGCATAAATCATACTACTAAATAGAGAAAAATTACAGTGAGTACACATTATCAAGAATTACAATAACAATTATGTTTACTTAATGTAGAAGGATATAGATAACTTCAAATTCTAGATGGACTACTACTAGATAGTAAGAAGCAACTTACTACTGGCGGTATCTGTATCTTCATATTGAAGCTTAAATATTGCTGCATTCATGAGTATCTACTATAGAAATAGAAATAAATTATTTAAAGCTTACACTCCAAATAATGTGAGATTTTCACACTTCTTTTCCTGGTTTACAGATTTTGGAGATGACAACCCATATATATATAAACATTTTAATAAAAGTAAGCTGAAAATCACTAATTAACCTCTTACCTCTAAGAGTGGTAACAGTATTCCTTTCATAAAAGCACCAGGTTTAAAAAGAGCTTTTCTAAGTGCTTGATACAAATGGAAATTGAGTCTTTTATATTCAGCTAGATCATCCCGGACACGAGGCAGAAGTACCAAGTTGTAAAACCTTTGTGCCATCTTCTCTTTTAAATTTGATGCAAAGATCCTGGTGGCCTGGGCAAAAAATATAAATAATCACTACATATTAATAAAATAAAATCCTCTTCCGCATCTGTCTGTCTGTTTGTGATAAACTTAAAAACTACTGCATCGATTTTCATGCTGTTTTCACCAATGGATGAAGTAGTTCTTAAGGAAAGTTTTAGTATACAATTTAAGTTTTGTATACATTGGCTAAAATATAACGATATTTGCTTGGAAGTGTCAGAAAAAATAAGTCTTGGAGCTTTCAACAAAAAAGCTGCCTTTTTTTAAACCCTTTGAGATATAACAAAATAATGTATGGTACAATTGTGTATCATATATAGGTCTACAGAAAAATCCGCGATGGCATATGTCTATCTCTTAAGGATAAATAAATATCCTACAAAATCACATACATTGATCTGACTCTGAGCTAAGTAGCTTAAGCACTTGTGTTACGGATATCAGAATCAACAATGGTATAAAGCTATTTACTTAAATATGTTAATCCGTATAATTTTAAATACGTTAGTTGGTTTGAGGAATTTATGAATATGATTATTTCTCTTTACACCATGCAAATTAAATGAATATGTTAGGAGATATAGCAAAATCAAAATAATGGGCAACAAAATCAATTTCGTGTTGCCATGACTCGACCGGGGGGTAAAATAAAGAAAGAAATCAAGTAATAAGTATAAGAATTGTAAAATAATATTTATTTATTGAAAATAATAGGATTATGTTATTTATACCAATTATATACTGATAACCACTTTTAAATATATGTATATATATATGTGTTATGAATTTATAAGATATTTACTAACTTGGTACATAGCAGCTGCAGACCATGTGGTTGGTTCTGTAATGTACAATATCTGCTCCCAATTTTGAAGATGTGGGATCATTTTAAATGCTTTTGGAAGTTTGCCTGACCGATACTTTTGCAAAACATCTTTCACACCTTCATACATGGCTTTTATCCTATAAACAGATATTTAAGAGATTACATAAATGGTTAATTATAGTGTTGTATTAACAATAATATAAATATAAATTATTATTTAGCCTGCATGCATAACATTATTTAGCCTTTAACTTTGTTACTAAAAGCTAATTAATTGGTCAGAAATAAAAAATTAATGCTTGAGGTCTAGCTTTCTACATGTACTATTAAATAAGATTCTTCAACATTGCACAATTGCAATATAATGTACACAAATCAATTTAAATTTAAAGTTTTTTCTTTTAAACATTTATTAAAATAGTAAGAAGCACACATATATATACCTTCACAGGTGAATCTTAATATATATTAAACTTTCGACATACCTAGGATCAATATTTTGTAATTTTAATGTTTCTACATCTGAAAACTGAGTTTGCAATTCTGTGTGTTTATCAGTAATTTTATCTTTAATGATATCTGCTAAAGTCCTAGTTCTTTCAGGCTTGGTTGACATAAACATTTTGAGTGCCTCCTCATCTTCCTCATTTATTTCTATATTATCATAGTATGCATCAGGCTCCAAGTAATCATGGTCAGACGCAGAGTTATCATCTGAGTCAGCATCTGCAAACAAAACAATTAGATGGTCCTTTTTTCTGTTTAAATTGACTATTTATAAGTGCTTTTATGAAGCCTATATAAATAAAGAGATTTTGAATTTGAATTTGAATTTGTATAAATTATTTTCTATAAAAAAAATTAAACGGAAGGATTACAGACCTTCAAATGATGTTGGGAGTTGAACATGTTTAGCTGGTGATGGGCCAACTTCATCATCGTCCAATTCGGCTTGTTGCCGTCTTGCAGCTTTAAGAATCTTCTTGGATAGGTCGGCATTTATAAACTACAAAACAACAAACATAAATTAGTATAGAATTTCGAACATTTACCAGGTCAGAGGGTAGACCATAAATGAAAATAAAAATAAAAAGTAGTTGTACCTCCTCATCATCATCCTGTCTATTCCTTTCTTTGCTGCGATTTTTATTTTTCACTGAATTGTTTGCTTCAATTTGGTCAGCAAGAGCTATATTTTTTCCAACTTGGGAAGGTTTTAGTTTCTTCGCTTTACCCATTTTTATTACTTTAGATAATCATTTATCTTTAAGCTTAGGCACGTGTACATTTGACACACTATAGTTTTTTGTGCTTTTGACATTTGGCATCGGAATGAACATGACAGTTGTATTTTTTATAAAAAAATAGGTTTAGGCAAAATACCCATAAGTTATTCCTAGTGCACTCAGATAATCTAGAAAATAATTCGATTTTTTTTATAAAAAATGCATCATCCCTTTTAAAACATCGAAGAGCCTCATACATTTAAGGATGGAATTGATTTAAGAAAAACAAGATTTCTAACATTCTAGTTTAAAAAAAAATGGATTCTATCTTAACCTCATTCATTCTCAGTTGTCAAGTATAATTTGATTTGATTTTCGTCTCTGCGGCAACTTTTCGGTGCCTTAGTGATCAAGCCATCAATAATTTATAAAATAAATAAGTAAGTCAATGTGTAGTTTTGTTTATTAGTGTTTTTACGTTATGGGTATAAAGAATCAATCTTACAGTATGTATTTTCTTATTGCAGGATGAGTTCAGAAGCAGTGGTCATTCCGCCATCGGTTTCATGGGCACAGCGGAGCGCTCGCGTGTTTTTAACATTCAATGTAGAATGTGACAAACCAGAAATTAAATTTTATAACAAAAGTGTTTATTTCAAAGGAATATGTGCACCAGATCAGAAACTGCATGAAGTTGAAATCCCACTTTATGATGAAATAGATCCAGAGAAAAGCAGACATTGGAACAAAGGAAGATTTATTGATGTAGTCCTTACAAAAAAATCTGATGGACCTTTTTGGCCTATGCTCACAAGTGACAAAAAGAAACACCATTGGTTAAAAGTAGACTTTGAGCGTTGGCAAGATGAAGATGAAAGTGGAGATGAAGGTGATGATATGAATGATATGTTCTCTAACGATTTCTCCAATAGAATTGGAGACTTTGGCGATGAAAATGAGAAAGATGACTCTAGCTCAGCTGAAGAGGAGGATTTACCAGATATAGAATAAAAGTATGAGCAATTCCAAAAATAGCCAAAAACATTCTAGACATAAACATGATTATGAACAATATTTTGTGCTTTTATACAAGGAATAGTGTTTTTAGTTTCTAGTGAAATTAATTTTAAGATAATTTTACTTGTGCTTATGAAGTCATTCTAAATTGATTCATAGGTTTGGATCTTATGTTATGTTAGAGATTGTAGTAACCGGGTTTCTCAAAGTTGGTTGCCTCACAATACTACAACATGATGAAGAACAATGTTGCACAGATTTATCACCAGCTTAATTCCTTCACCTACTATTAAACATACAATCTAGTTGTTTACCCACATTATAACAACTGACTACTTTGAGAAACCATGTACTGAAGTGTAAAATAATTTTACAAGATCTGTCTTGTATACAGCTTTATTGTGTAAGTATGTTATGCTATGTTTACTCATGAATTTGTGAGATCATTTTAAACAATATACTGAAGTCAAACTATAAGTTACAACTAACCAAGATAATCAACTTCTCAATAAACTATTGTTATTTACTAAATTGTATCATGTAAATGTAACAGCAATAATAAGACAATACAATAATATCAACTATTCTCATACACCATTTTTAGTAATTATTTTTTGGCCATAAGGTGTAAGCCAGCCACAAGACCACATTTATGATCCATATCTACCATTGTTATGTAGCCCCACCTCGGCAGTGCTCTTTCCTCTTTACAATGCAGTAGGTAGTATCAGTTAAAGAATAACAAAACAAGAAGATCTATTAACTTCTATTATGAATATTAAAAATTAAAACATAAATGCTTATTTGATTGTTCAACATAAACAATTAATAAAAGTTGTCCATTTACCATATCAATCCTTAGTAATGTGAAAATCCTTTTGCAAATAGGTACTTATTGATGGTAAATGATCAATGGATCACATACAGATAGTACATGTAGACTAGTACATTTCATATAGATAAATGGCTTATTCCGTTTATCCATGGTAAGACAGCCACCCCCCCACTGGGGTCTTGGGTTTGTCGTACCGGGGGGGCTTAGTAGACCCTGGGTGGGTGACCAGGGCTGAAGCGAAGAGAGACCCCGAGGTGAGGTCCGGCTGTAGACCCACTGCGGCCGGACCAGGGTTGCCGAGGAAGAGGAGGAGCTGAGTGTTGTCGTTGCTCGCCTCCCTATCCTCGGCAACCCGACAGGGGCGCGCTGGGTCGCGTCGTGGTGGGTCGCAGAGGGATCGAGCGTCTCGACGCTCTCCCTTTGCGACGACAGGGCTCTGCCCTCAATTTGGGTCGCCGGGCGGAAGGCGGCCCCTTTGGCGAGACGCTCTCCGCGTGCCCCTCTGGCTCAGCAGAAGGCACAGCGTGAGAGTGGGCCCACGACGGTTCGGTCCGACCGCTGCGCATAGCTGGTCGCGCTGGTCGGACCACAAAAAGATTACAAACATTTTTGGCCAAGCACATTTTTAATTAAATTCCAAATATCAATACGAGTCTAAACATGTATTTGTAATTTATTCAATACGCAGTTTCAAATCAAAAGGGGATTTACAGCGTATAATACTTAGGTCCCTTTTTATTACGAACAGTTAAATAATCGATAAATAATACAAACAACTGTGAAAACTGTATCTGATTTAACAAACATACAGATGGACAAACTAAGGAACAAGAAATAATTTTGATTTTATTAAGTTCTTATATAAATCGTTATAACTACTAAACGCTTTTATTCTATAGGGTATAATAAACATGACATAGTAGGGAGTGATGTCAGTTAAAAAAAAAAAACCTGCCAACTTAAAAATATAACTTTGTTAATTCGATATTAAAAAATGTCATAAAATTTTAAATATACCATTAGTTTAAAATGTATCTTTTTCTAGGTAAAACATAAAAATTCATCAAGAATTTTATTTATAATGGCCTTAAATGAGTTTCCTTTATAGTTGGGAAAGCTGTTTTTGGTAGCAACACTTATGAAATGTCAGAATTCCACGGAACAAAAAATCGGACATTACTTAGGTGTATTTGTTTGTTACTCTTTTTGTGATTAAAATACATATTTCCTTTCAAGGCTACCCTCTGACCCTAGGATTTCTATAATTATTTGCGGCACCAATGGTTGACAAAGATTTCACATGTTTGAACCCAACAAATATTACCAAGCCCGATGTTATAGGTTACATGAGTGTTGATGGCGCAAGGGAATACCATGAAGATCTATCACAGCTGAAGTTTCTAAACAAAGTGCCCAAAGGTTATGTTCGCTTTGATTTGAATCATGGAATAGACCAAGCTGTAAAAAGAACAACTGATGATAATAATGAGAATATCGATCTGTTGCTAAAGTTTCTTGTAAATCATGAGCAAGATCTTAACTTGAAAAATACCATTATTTCATATAGAAGAACATTGATTAGTATAATGTGTAGCGCTTATCATTATGAACATGTAAGAATTATTGGCAGCCTGTATAATGACTCGATATATTTATGCTCTTTGGAGACTCCACAAGAAAAACAGAGAAGAATGGCAAGAAGCAAACAAGAGAATAAGTTTTGTGCCTGGGGTTACAAGTTTGAACAATATATATTATCAGGTCAGGATTTGGTTGAATTTGTTGATGTACTTACTTATGTGTAATTACACATCATGTTTTAGGTTGTTTTTGTTAAATGCACCAGAATTGTAATTAACAACTTAAAAATTACTGGTGCATTTAACAGTTAATTATATTTATGATTTTAAACTTTCGCGTTGCATTATCACTGGAAATAATACTGACGGGACTAAACGCGATATGCATTAGGCCGTGTTGCAACGACCGTGGTCACAAGCGGACTGGGACTGGGGGTGCGCGACGTTTTCGTTTTTTTGGGCGAGTTAATTCTTCTACCCCCGAATTGTCTTTTATTGAGTCCACAGTAAAAACACAGTGAAATCACTCCGACACACTACACTCACACAGTATCCGGGTTTGTTTTGTACGACCATTCGCGCGGTTTGTATGTATTTATTACTGGATTCCATGCTGACGATAGTTTAAATCCATCCTCCCGATTGAAATTTTTATGTTTTTTAATTTCAATCGCTTCACGTACCATCCTGGTGTGATAGTGACGATCGGTGGAGAGGATTTTTGGATCGTGCAGCTCCATCCAGTGGTTGACACCCATGTCCAGCAGATGTTCAGCAACCGCGGATTTGCTCGTTTGTCGATTTTTGACTGCGGCAATATGTTCTTTGACTCTCTCAGCAATAGTCCGCTTTGTCTGGCCAATATAAGAATTACCGCAGCTGCAATCAATTTTATACACCCCCAGTGTTTGGAAAGGTATAATGTCCTTCGGTGATCGCAATAGCTTGGCTATTTTACATAACGGCGTATATACAGTCTTGATGGAGAGTTTTTTAAGTATTGTTCCAATTTTGTCCGTTATGCCCTTTACATAAGGTAAATACGCAGCCTGGCGGCTTACCTCAGGACATTTCTCTCGTCTGTGTTGCGTACTCCGTTGTTTCGGCATCCTATATCCGTTACGTTTAAGTACCTTCTGAACATGTGTAAGCTCTGTCTGAAGATGTTCAGGGTCACAAGATTATGAGCTCTGTTTGATAGTGACGTAACTACGGATTGAAGATGCCTGGGGTGGTGATGGGAGGACGCGTGTAGATACCTGAACGTGTGTGTAGGCTTTCTATACACCGTATGCGACAACTTGCCCAGACCAGACCTCAACCAGCACATCTAGGAAAGCCAAGGACCTGTTGCTCTCTAACTCGTAAGTAAACTTCTGTCTGGGGTGAATGGAGTTCAGATGTTTAACATATTGTTCTACCTCCTGCTGACCTCCGTTGATGATACAAAATATATCATCAACATACCTCTTCCAGAGCTGTACGCGGACCAGTAGCTAATGCCGTGTTTTCAAAATGTTCCATCGAAATATTTGCAATAACCGGTGCGAATTGGCTTCCCATTGCAACTCCATCGATCTGGAGGTAGTACTGATCTCTGAATAGGAGGTAATTTCCGTCCAAGCAGCTTTCTATGAGAGCAATATACTCCATAGGCAGTTCATGATCAAACAGTTTACTGTTGATGACCTCAAGGCAATTCCGTAAAGGGACCGAATCTTTCACGAAAGACGGTGTGTTCCCAACTAATGGTTGCAAAACTCCAGCAACATGTTTCGCCAGGTCGTAAGTAGGAGAACTAATTTGACTTACAATCGGTCTCAATGGAATGTCGCTTTTATGCACTTTTGGCAGGCCATATAGTTTGGGAGGTTGTACCGCCTTAGGCTTATGTAGAAAAACGTACTCGTCTTCCGTGAATATGTTCTTACGCTGGTTGATTAAGGCCCGAATGCGTCGTGTAACTCTTGCCGTGGGGTTGTAGAACACAGATTTGTAGAGATTCGTGTCAGACAACAAATTCTTCACCATCTGAACATACTCAGCAGTGTTCATCACTACAGTGGCGTTTCCCTTGTCGGCCTTCAGCACTAATATGTTTTTATTACTCCGCAACTGTTTTAGTGCTAGACGCTCTTCTGTAGTAATGTTGCTGGAGGGTAGCTTTGACTTACGAAAAATTACCCCTACGTCTTGTCTTAGACTCTCAGCCTCCGCGATTGGGACTTTATTGCGTGCAATAGTCTGTTCCACGCTACACACTATGTCTTCATATGGAATTCGTTGTGGTGTTACAGCAAAATTCATACCCTTGGCAAGTACACTCTTCATTGGTTCATCCAATACTTAATTCGATAACTTGATAACAGTGCGTTCAACATCAGTAGTCGAGTGTGTGTCTGCCGCCTCTCCAGTGAGTAACCGTGACTCATGTGCACGGTGTTTGCGGGTACACAAATTATTAAATTTGCGGTCATGATTCGCAAGACACAACTCGTAAGTTCGAGACGTCTGTAAATATGTGGCCTTATCACACTTATCAAAATCATCTTTAGATAAACCCGCGCTGCAGTCTAAATGTACCGTATATAGCTCACTCACTACTTTGTTCACTTCACTGTGGCGTGTGCGGATCAATTGTTTTAACAAACGAACACTCGCGTTATTTAGAATCCGTTCCGAATGCTTGATATCACTACGCGGTTATAAAACCGCGTAGTGATATCAAGCATTCGGTTCAGTTCTACCTACGTGCTTGCGTATAAACGCAAGCACGTAGGTAGAACTGCACTGTCGCGACACTTTGTTAAAAATATCAACGACGTTTCCAAGCGCGATCGTTTCTTTCGGAGGAATTCTAGGCGTTTCACTTTAAATACAAACTCCGGCCCGTAACGGTTTGTAATATATGATTTAAAACTTTCGCGTTGCATTATCACTGGAAATAATACTGACGGGACTAAACGCGATATGCATTATGTAGTACGTACGTGTATGGATTTAAACTATCGTCAGCATGGAATCCAGTAATAAATACATACAAACCGCGCGAATTGCCGTTTAAAACAAACCCGGATACTGTGAGTGTAGTGTGTCGGAGTGATTTCACTGACTGTGTTTTTACTGTGGACTCAATAAAAGACAATTCGGGGGTAGAAGAAGAATTAACACCCCCAGTCCGCTTGTGACCACGGTCGTTGCAACACGGCCGAAACGTCAAGCTGTAAGTACTCATGTACTACATAATGCATATCGCGTTTAGTCCCGTCAGTATTATTTCCAGAGTTAATTATATTTTAAATCAAACAATCAGATTTTTATTGCTAATCAATATTTTACCATACCTTTACTCGTCTTTTATTTAATATTTATTTCAGATTTACCAAATATTCTACCAGATATTGAAAAATCGGTGATAGAAAATGAGGAGTTCTCCCTGTTTTGCCATTCTACCCTAGGAGACCATGACTTAGTCTATGGTGCACAAATTGATGGGCTTCTGGCAACTAGTAACACAGTGCAAAGTCCGCCAAGTTCTAACAACTTTGATGAAAACTTAAATTATCTTAGGAGTAATGCTTTTGTGGAATTGAAAACAAACAGAGAATTACAAAGTGTAAGACAAGAACAAAATTTTAAGTATGTTATATTGTTTTTTATTGTTTTGAGTTTTATGTTTCTTTGCCCACACCTAGCTATGCCACTGATGTTTACAGAATTGATATTAATTGATTGATTTTAATTATACACATTGATGGCTGAACACAAATGTGGGCATTGTATCAGTTGTGTAACAGCCAACATTTCCATTTTGCAGAAGATTCAAAATGCTGAGATGTTGGTGCCAATGTTATTTAGCTGACCTAAAAGGCTTGCTTGTTGGATTTAGAGATGATAATGGTATTGTTAAAACATTACAATATTTTACCACTAATGACATTGTAGAATATTGCAAAGTGAGTACATACCTACCTAAATTTTTTTTTATAATATAAATTTGATTTTGATTTCGTTTCTTTGTAGCAATAATCTTATTTTGTTTCAGTTTGAATGGCAGCCTGAAAAAGCAATACAATTTTTAAATACTTTTTTAACAAATGTCAAAAGTTGCTTAAAAAACCATCCTAATGCTTATAATAGTGTCAAGGAACCAGTAACAATTATATTTGATGTACATGGAAGTCATTCAGTTGCAGTATCAGAATGTATAGGGAATCAAAATATCTTACCTGAATGGTATTTAAAAAGGAAAATAAATAAAAAATCTAAGCATTAATAATATTAAAATTTTTTTTTCTTTATTCACCTGTTAGAATAAAAAGCCATTCAAACATCATTGATATAATGAAATTATATGTACTTACTTCTTGAATTAATAATGAAATTATATTTATGGACCGGACTGCCTTGCGACGAAGTGCTCGTCGTGGTTCACCCAGCGGGCTGATTGGTCGCTGTGGTCGGGCTGAACCTCTCACTCCCAAGCCTCATAGAGGCTATACCCGAGAGTGAGAGAGCCTGGGCGGCAACCTATTCCTTCTGCGAGGACGTTATCTCGCAATAGGAGGCGGCTGAGCGAAGCCGGAAGAACGATCCTCAGCCTCCGCCTCCGCTCCGCAGGCGCAGGAGGGGGCGAACGAGGCGTCAATATCCCCCCGGTCCGCTTGGTTCGAGACCAAGCAAACCGGCTATACAGACAAGAGCTCAGTCTGTCGCCCTGGTTTGACGTTAATATTGGCACCAAACAGGGTTGCCTGCTGTCAACAACATTGAGATAAGTAGCCTATTCCAGACAGACACCGGGACAGGCCACATAAAAGATACCTACACTTAATTTCAACATGCTATAAAAATATTTTTAAACCGAGTTTCAGTTTCGGCCGAAACTAGCCTTTGTTCCCGTTGTCCCCGTATACCATATCCCCGTCACGGGAACAGCGGGACGTGATTAAATTTATTTCCCGTTGTCCACATAAAGGGCAGCTGCTAAAGGTTCGGTTTCGGTTTTGGCAAAAAAATCTTGTTTTGGTTGGACACTAGGTAGGTAGGTACTGATTATTTATTTTCATAAACACTTATTTAAAAACTTATTTATAAATAATAAAATACGTTTTTATACTCCATTAAGGCGTTTTTTACGAAAACTATCATACTAATGAAAAAATTGTAATAGACCTTCTTGTAGGAAATTAAATTATCTATAACTTTTACCTTAAAAATTTTTCACTATTTTGAACCATTCATGAATTATTTCCAAAAAAAATCTTCTTTCGAGCTTTCTCAATTTTTTTAGCTTTGCTGATAGTTCAGAGATCTCGCTTTTTGGACTAATACCTAATCCCCTTCAGTTGGTGTCAGGAGCACTGATCAATAGACTAAGGAACAAGAGATGATTCCTCTTTGAGACATCATATTTTTATAGATTTAGTGACATAAGCACGTGACACGTTTCTTGACTTTAGTTTCTACAAAAACGTAAAAAAATGGCATAAACCTTTATAAATGTTATTCATAAATATAAAATTGTTAACAATTAATCCAAAACCCCTATGAAAATGCCGGGTGCAAATCATAAATAGGTAGGCACAGGAAATGAAAGAAACGTGAAAATATGGGTCAGTTAACTGAAGAGCGATCGTCCATGAAGATGAACAAAAAAGGCTCCCCAGCTGCAGGCGGGGCAGCGCCTGGTCGGGGGAAAGCCGTGTTACCAAAGGAATCACTGGATTTGTGTGACCCTAAAATTCAGGGAATTATGCTAGTAGGACTACTAGCAGTGTTAGCACTAGCGCTGTGGTTTGGCTTCACACGAGGCTGCTTGTCGTGTCGTCGTCGAAGACGACGATCTTCCTGTTAATCTGGTTGTCTGGACTTATAAACCGGTAAGTGAAAATATGTGCTCCCAAATTCCATTTTATTTATTTATGTAACTAACATTATGTAATGACAAGACTTAATCAATATTTCGATATAAGCATTGTTTTATGAGAAACGTGATTGACTAAATTTACTGTTGAGTTTTTAGTGATTCGCACGGTTAGCGTTGCACGTTAGCAGGTTGGACTTACTTATTCCATTAACCATAGGAATGTTAGGCATTTTGGTCCGACCAGCGGTTGGACCAAACCTCTCGGTCCCGCTCGAGGTAGTGACTATGCTACGGAGCGAGGGGGCCTGGGCGGCAACCGTCACCTTCTGCGAGATGACGTCCTCGCAGGCGGCGGAGCGCGAGCGCGAGGACGACCCCCACGCTCAATTGCTCCGAAGGGAGGGGTCAAGCGAAGCGAATTTACAATTGCTTTGCCCTCCTGACGGAGACCAGCGGGTGATGGGAGCGGGGGCGTCCCCACCCGCCTTGCACGTGTCTCCGTCGCTACCGCGAAGTTTAAGTGGGTATACCCCGGCCACTATCATCTTGATCGGGCCCCCTACTCAAGGGCCCCGAAAAGTGCCGGGGCGTAAAGCATTTTATCGCGTAAAAAAAAGGGAATGGCATGGGCGTGTTGAGTTGGGCTGTGCCGTGACTGCTGTTTTGCCAGCTATTCGCGGCACAGGCCGCACCTTTTTGTAAACCTAAATTAAGGGCAAGCGTTTATTTCGCCACACGTGTTTATTTTTGATCCATTCGCGGTAGGTATATAGTTTGTATTGCTGATTTGGCATTATTCCTCTTCTGTTCGACTTGCTTTTTCGGGCGGTAAAAATGAGGCGGTTGTTTGAAAAAAATAGCACAGGTTTCCGCCGTTGACAGTGCTTCTAATATTAGTTTTCCTGATTTTTAGGAATATATATGCTGGTTTAGAATCGCATTTATCACATCTAGGTATATGCGTATTTTCCAAATTTGCGATAAAAATGACAAAATGTTCTCTCTTGGCTATGCAACCTTGAACTTGACTTCGGCGAATTAATAATTGCGATAATTTCTGCGTTCGTTTTTAACTGCACTTTATTCCAATTGCATTTGTTTCAACTGAGTTAGCACATCTTCCATCATTTGATCGTGACCTTTGCTAGTGCTGTCGTCGACCGCTGACACTTGTTTATTTTTTGAATTACCTATCTAATATTTTGTTGGCAATCTGGCTCATTTTATCCAAGTCTGACGAATCGATTGCTGGAGGATTTGATATGTCGCTAACAAGTAGCTATTATTTCTTCTTTGCTTAATTTTGAGATGACGGTGGTAAATTTGTAGTCCTCGCCTTGTTTTCAGCTACTTCTTGTGACGCACACGACTTGCACGGAGTTGCCATGTTGTTGCAGTGTCGGGGTCACCAAAGATAACCGCGAATTGAAAATGAGTGGAATAAGACGAAAGTTGGTGTACCTATGTCTAGTTTATAATAACATAATCTCAGCTTTTATACTAATTCATTCCTGCTTGTCTTATCTACTGATCTTGAAAAATATTTAAAACTACGTGCTGTACGTGCCGTACGGCACATTGTGCATCCGACGCTCCCGAAGGCGCACAACCAGCGACCACCGCCACGCGAGATGAGCCGCGCATTGCGGCACAGAGGAGCTGCTGCTAGTCCCGACAGTGGGAATACCGGTAACTCCGGTGCCGCGCAGAAGTAGGCCACGTTGGGGTTTTAGTCGGTTCGAGTCCGACACACCGCCCTCTGTTACCACGAGCAGAAAGTGACGGGTCGTGGGAGGTTCCGCAAGGCTTGCAATTGCGGCACCAAAACACCAGTCACGGCTCACAGGGTCCCTCTTAGCGTCAGTCCTGGATGGTCCAGATCCAAGGCTTTCTAAACCCCTTACCTATACGATAAACCGAGGATCCCGGCGACCTCTCTATACCTCTAGACAAAGCTAGCCAAGGTGACACCTGCGTCATTCTAGGATTAACAATAGACTTATGCAATAAAAATGAAATTCATATTTCATATGTATGTACATTTATTTTATTATGAAAAATGGTAATGTGAAATTATAATATTTTCAGAACATCTCTTCTAATATTCGAGGATACTCCAACGCCAGGAGATGCGCAGATACAGTGCTTGAAAACCGTCTGCAAAGGATAAATAACTCTTACCTAAAATTCATACAAGAACGACATAACTGTGTATTTTACTAAAATAACAAAATAAATAACATTGTAAATAATATGCATTTTGTTATTTTCTAATATATACAGCCTATAGTATATCAACTATAATAGAGTTTTGATAATAAACTGGAGACTTGGCGGCCAATTTAAAGTTATAACTAACAATTGCAGACTTTCTTATGTATTATGAAATGTCTTCAAATGGACAACAGTAAGTATCCTTTAAGTGAAAGTTTTATATAATTTGCTTACATCTTTACACTGTATAAAACAAAGTCGCCACTTCTGTCTGTTCACATAGATCTTTTTAAATACGCAAGAGATGTTGATGCAATTTTTTACCAATAGATATTAGGTACTTAGTGATTGAAGAGGTTTATATTGTTCTGTGCTTACCGTGCGAAGCCGGTGCGGGTTGCTAGTAGTAAATATAATTATTTCCAAGATCGAGGGGTTATTCCCAGTAATGCCCACCGACTTTACCCCCCACTGGGGAAAAATAAAATAAAAATATTTGAAAAAATATCCCAGTTGCCCCCACAAAACAACAACTGTGGTTCAGAATCAAAGTCAGTGGACAATAATGGGAATAAATAATCCAATGAAGGGGATCAAGGGGCCCAAAGCTTATTTCGTTTATCCACCTTAAAATAGCCACCCTAAGGTGGATACTCGGAAACTCGTGTCCACCTATCCACCCTAAACAGGATGAATAACCGGAATTCACATCTCATTGTTCTTCCGACTCTTTACTCCAAGTAGGTACAGGGGCCTGTTGCCCCTTTGACTCTGCTTACTCCTTCGGGGATTATGGGCGTGAGGTTGTTATGTATGTATTTTATTCTAATAATGTAGCATTCCCGTGGTGAAAGAATTTTTGTAATCGGTCCAGTAGTTTTTGAGTTTATTCGTTACATACATACATACAAATCTTTCCGCTTTATAATAATAGTGTTGATAACCTTAACTTGTTTAATTGATAATCATAGGATCTATCGAATTTCCAAAACGTGAATTTCTTAAAATGTCCATATTCCAACAAGGATGTCCATCCATAGTTATTCCAGAAAAACTATATTCCAAAATATCGCCTATAACACAGAGTGTCTATTGTTACTACAATAGATACTCTGTGTTATAGGCAGACATTTTGATCAGATGGCAGATCTACTGATCAAATTATAAAAACCGGCCAAGGGCGAGTCAGACTCGCTCACGAAGGGTTCCGTACAACATTAGGCACTAAACAACTAAATATTCTGTTAATATTTCAGGTTTCTGCCTGTTGCCGTTATTAACATCGAGAAAAAAATGGCAAAAAAATACACGTTTGTTGTATAGGAGCCCCTCTTAAATATTTATTTTATTCTGTTTATAGTATTTGTTGTCATAGCGGCTACTGAAATACATACCTACATCATTTGTGACAATTTTAAGTGTCTAGCTATCACGGTTCATGAGATACAGCCTGGTGACAGACAGACGGACAGAGGAGTCTTAGTAATAGGTTCCCGTTTTTACCCTTTGGGTACGGAAAAAAAGATTGAAAAACCAAGCTGTCAATCACTTAAACAAGTATGATAAAAAATACACGGAAAATATAATAAAAGGTAATGCTAAATTATAAATTTTCCGCACTACAAAATATATATAAATAAATTCATCTAACGTAACTCATTTTACAGAATTCCCCAAATAAGCATTAATGTTAGTCATGTTTATGAAAATTAATAATTTTAATGACTATTAGTTTTAACATACACAATAGGTAAGTTTATTAATCTTCTATTGTATGTGCCTGACAACAGGAAATATTGGTGAATAAAAGCATTAAATTTGTTTATTGTTAAAGTCTTATAGCCATATTATTATGGCACAAGATACTGCGACATGTACTGATTAAGATTTTGGTAAATGAAAATTCTGAAAGTAAAGATATTTTTAGATTTTAATATACAAGATGCACTTAATACCACTCCAAATTTTTTCCATGCCCTAGGTATCGTTACTCTTTTTAAAAAAGAGTAGGTAAAATTTTCAGAATAAAATATCTTGTCCGATATAATTACCAAGTTCGCATTGTTACTTTTGTCTAACGTAGAACACAGGCTTCCCGTTTAATGTAGGGGTGTTCATTTAAAAAATACATCGATATTTTTTGCGATGCATCAATCGGAATGGATGCATCGATGTTTTTCGATATATCGGATTGAAACATCGATGTTTTCGATGCATCGCTTAAAATATTAAGGAACAATAATATTGAGTACAGATTCAGATGTAACAGTGTCCCTCGATTTATCAATTTTTTTATGAGAATCTGTCAACATTCATATTAATTTTGACCACCACACGGCTAAATATCTTGTTCAATCTATGCTTATATTTTGTTTCACATTTTACATTGTCTGGCAAGCAAAGGAATAAAGTCATATACAGCCTTGTCTGTGCAAATTATTTTATTATTACGTGATATTATTATATTATTCTAAATAATAAAAATTCAATTGTCTATGACTATTGTAGATAACGTATATTTATTTATGTGGTGGTCATTCGATGTATTGAATTAAATACATCGATGCATCGTAAAACATCGAATATTATCGATGTATCGAACGGATTCGATGTATCAAATGGTAAATATCGATGCTTTCGATGCATCGATGTATATCGAGCATCCCTAGTTTAATGCAATGAATGAAACAGGAGGGATATGCGGGTGCAGGAGGGTGTGCGAAAAGGCACCGCAGCGCAGCAGTATCTACAAACGTAGGTTTTAAGATAACTTTGTGATGACATAACTCAATATTTTTGTACTAAGTAAACTTCACGCCACTTCCCTAGCAGGGTAGGCACTAGGTGACATTATGTAGAAGAAAAAACATGTACTTATATCGTTATTTTTCCTAACAATTGCCACATTCAATTGGAGTGGTTTTAATTTCATCTTGCATACAAACAACATATTTTATAATCTATACTTACCAATATCATAAAGAGGACAGATTTTATTGTTGTTTGTTTGTTTGTTTGCATTGCATAGATTCCGAAACTACTGCACCAATCTGAAAAGTTCTTTCACCGATGGAAAGCTACTTAATCAGCGCGTAACATAGGCTATATTTATATTTTTGTAGTCACCTTTTACTGATTGGTAGGTTCATCCCAAGAACTGCCGCCTTTGCCCCAATCATCATCTTCAGATTGAACTTTATTATCACCCGGTTTCTCTATTGCAGCCGAATCTTTAAATAAAAAATATATATATAAACAATGGAAATATTTATGACAGTGCCATGACATACAATATACTTAAGTAGGCAGTGGCGGATTTACCCTAAGGCCTGGCAGGCCCGGGCCTAAGGCGGCCACATATTATTATAGGCGGCCACATATTATTATAGGCGGCCAATCGTGATAAAAAACAAATATCTACTGATGATTACAAGAAATAACTTAAAATACGCGCCTACGCGTACCGCCGCTATACAACGTACAACAGAGGGTCACTGCCCATACTTGAAAAGTTACTGCTATAACTCGCGCAAGAACAGCGACAGTGGTGAGTAATTGGAACTACAGTTAAGTTTAGTCTGTTTGTCAGGAATAATACAAGATGGCACTACAAGCACAGGATAGTTGTTTCTTAGTAATAATACGTCATCTGTGTTAAATTCATGGTTTTAAAACGAAGATTATTTTGTTTTGCATCTGAAGAAAATATTTTATAAACATGTTTTGAACCTAAATAATAAATTATCTAAGAAATGACGTAATTAACTTATTTTATGAAAGGAGCATTTTTAATAGTGAAAAAATAACGTTTTTATTCGGTTTTATCTCTCAATCAGTCTAAATGATGCCTGTAGCGACATCTGTCTGTGTCAAGTCTATACGAAATCTAAAATGTATGTGACTGACCAGAAATGACTATACTATGTACTGAGAAAGGGGGGGCTGGCTTATTACATGGCCAGGGGCTTAGGGCGGCTAAGACTGTAAATCCGCCACTGTATGTAGGTATCATAATAGGTAGTAAGGAATACGATGACAGCCCGTCATGTGTTTGTCATACACAACTACAAACGGACACTTAAACAAGAGAGTGAGTGTCCAACCATCGCTGTAATGTTATGTAGAACGCTTGGGGCGACATTTTAAATTTGTTGTGTCTAGACCTCTGTGTATTACAAACACTCCTCTCTTGTCCCCGTCTAACGGAGTACTGTGTATTTATACATTGTGTAGCTTTAATGTTGTAAATTAATAAGGCTAGGATAAGTTGGGTACCGTCTTCTTGGGTTTCTGTATTATCTTCTAGTACTTCGACTTCCTCTTCGTCCTCTTCTTGTTTTCGTACATTTGTAGCTGAAAGTAACAAAGTAGATATAAAAATACATGAATACTTTTTATTTAATAATAAGTTGTGACAACATGCCATACTTAAAAAGTTATGTCTACACTGACGAACGCACCTAAGACCCATAGCCTAAAGCTAAACCTTAACAGTCGCTTTTTATTCAATACTGAGGCTGATTTTTCAATAGTATGAAAAGAATGAACTTATGATGATGTGTCTAAGAAAATACATTAATGCTACACCAGACTCTATTCAATTACAGGAATGATGCATACAATAATAAATAACGAATGGACCTAATATTCCTTAGTTAATATAATTAAAACCATTTATATTAATTAATATCAAGTAAATCCAATACACCTCAAACATGTACTTACGGATCACACCCATTTTCATCACTTTCAATATGTGCTGCTTTTCTTTACTAAGATGTCTCTTTCCATTTAGATGCATCGTCATTTGCTCACTGCTGCTGACACAAGTCTAAAACAAATTAAGTTCCTACATGTAAATATGTTGTGTGAATAATTAAAATCTTAAGTTAAGTATAGGGTTACAGTGTACATAATATAAATAACATTCATAGACAGGTACATCACACCCGTACTTCCATAGGGGTAGTAGAGTCCAAGTTAAAGAAAAGTTATTCAAGCACTTAGCCATACATATATTAGAGTTTGATTAAATGGAACATTTTCATAAAGGAGTGACAAATGTCTAGCACGCCTACATAATAACAATGACATGCTAGGCAAGGAACACCACAATTTTATACATAGTTTTTAAGTCCCAGACCAACATGGAACCTATAAAATAATTTTCAAATTCAACACAAACAAATATAAGATGAATCGTTTTGCACATAGAATGTATTTACCTTGCATATACTGCAATACAATTCGGGTGAAATGACTTTCTTATCATCTTGTGGCTTCTCTTGTGATGCAGATGGTTTAATTTCGGCATTATTATATATGTACCTTTTTTCCCGGCGAATGAGATTTTGCCTACAAAATAATAATGCGTTTGAAAGGAATTCAATTCGACTTGTTAATGTACCTATGCATGTATGATATATTGAATCTATCATATATAGATACATGACCTTTTTGATTTGATTTAACAACATTGAAGTGACTTAAAAAGTTTATTTATAATAGCTAGTGGTCGCCCACTTGTCGAAATTCGACCATAATTTTATTTAAATTACTTAATAAAATTATTTATGTATTTCTAATGGAAGATCCATTAAAATATTAGCTTTCTGCACTCCTTTATACAAACTTCAACTGTGCCAAATCGTATAATCCTCCGCCCGCTTATTTTTTGTAAAAATGGATGCACAGTTTTTACTTCGCATATTAATATATAGTAGGTAAGTGTACTTACAAACGCTCCGCCATATCTTCTTGACATAGCAATGCATTTTTCGGATTCTTGCGACCTTCTACTATTCTGTAACAAATAAATGCAATTGAATACCTAATATTACATAGGTATCAAAAATTTTTTTTAACGAGAAGTTTTACGTTACATAAATAAAATATTACAATTAAGTAGTTCGATAGACTTAAATATGTAATCCATAGCATAAAACGATTAATCTTATCTAATACAATAAATTGTGACATACGACTTATGCGATCTCCCCGAGTAATGCGATTCAGCATGCATTTTAGATGTTATCTGAACTTCGCACAACTCACAATAAAGGTCACGGGATTTTAGCGGCGCCTAAAAAAACACAGAACAAGCTATATTAAGTTAATAATAATTACAATATATAAAGTGACAAGACAAGTTATAATGAAAAAAGGATATTCCTGTTTCAACAATTATTGACATGGAGAGCACCCGGGCAAGGGGTCCAGGTGCTCTCCATGTCAAATAGTAACGATGGAGTGAGTCAATTAAACTCTCAGTTAAATGTATTTTTCGATAGTGTGATCTTTAAACAAGGTCGTCATAATTATACAAAAATTACAAGTTCAGATTATTTTTTACCTCTTTATGTATAACAGTATTTTCAGTAGTCTGATTCAACCACCGCATCTGATTTTTCATATGACTTTTGGAAGTATAATGCACGCGTGCTGCAATCAAATATTGTTATATATAAAAAACGGCTAGGTGCAAGTAGGATTAACGCACCAACGACTGATAAATTTGTACAATTTATCAGTCCCATGTTGGTCTGGGACTTGGCCCATGTTGATCTGGGACAAAAAAAAAAGAATGTGCCAACTGTGGTTCTTGCCTAGCATGTCGTAAAAGGCGACTAATGGTTTACGGGCTCTTGGGTATGTGACTAAGTAGGCGACGAGCTAGCCACTTGTCACTCCTTTTTCACAGCTTTCCATCCCACCCAGCCCACTGTCCCATGTTGGTTTGGGACTTAAAAAGAATATGCCAACTGTGGTTCTTGCCTAGCATGTCGTAAAAGGCGACTAATGATATATCGGATTTTGGGTGTGTGATTGTGTAGGCGACAGGTTAGCCGCTTGTCACTGCTTTTTCGCAATTTTCCATCTAACCCAGCCCGACTTTATTTTTGGCTGAATGTGGTTGAAGGGGCATGCTGCCCCTTTGACTCTGCCTACCCCTTCGGGGATTATGGGCGTGATGTTATGTATGTATGTATGTAATTTATCAGTCACAGACAAAAAAGCACCGAACATTCCATACAGTCAAGTTCAATCTTTCTTAACCTTTTTGTATGGTGGACCTCTAATATATAAATTATGATAACAATCGTAACCATCACAATCATAGTAAGTAATTAATTAAAATTAATTTTATCATATTAAGTGATCATAGATACCTCCCTGTGGAACACAGTTATATACGATTGGGGATGTTCACTCAAAATACTCTTGCGTCTATTTCATTGACCAACTTTAATTTTTTATTATTTTTTTTATAATTAAAGCCATACAATGTATACTCGTAAAATGTTTTTCTTGTGATGTACAAACTTGCAATTTTCGTATTATCTCTTAGGTGTATCTATATGACAAAGCTACGTGACAAATTTTAAGATTCTCGGCCGACGGGAAGTATGTAAGTACTCCATAGTTATTTATTCCCTAGTTATTTGTTCCTTTCTTACTATTGAGGTACGGTTGAGGTGGAGGTACCTTATCTATCTACCATAACAATATGTAAACATTTAATTATAAGTCAAGCAATCGAAAAATCCTCATAGGACAGGAAAGTATATGACGCTTCCTTTTGAATTATCAACTAATTAAATTTACAGATAAATATGCCTATTACCATAGAGTAATAATATACTACGTACAACAGAGGGTCACTGCCCATACTTGAAAAGTTACTGCTATAACTCGCGCAAGAACAGCGACAGTGGTGAGTAATTGGAACTACAGTTAAGTTTAGTCTGTTTGTCAGGAATAATACAAGATGGCGCTACAAGCACAAGTTAGATGTTTCGCCATCTGTTTAAAATTCATTGTTTTAAAACCTAGATTTAATAAATAACTTATTTTATAAAAAAAAAGCATTTTTTTAAAGTGAAATAACGTTTTTATTCGGTCTTACCTCTCAATCAGTCTAAATGATGCCTATAGCGACATCTGTCTGTGTCAAGTCTATACGAAATCTAAAATATGCATTAGTATTTCACATACATTATAGTAGTAGTATTTCACATACATTTGAGACATTATTAATTTGATTAATAATGTCTCAAATGAATTATCAATATGTGTGGTTACATGTCTAGAGACTTACAAGATGGGTATGAATCGAACCTCTGGTTACATATCCCACAGTGTTGAGGTTCTATAAGTTGAAGCAGCTTTCGAGGGAGATTTTTAAGATTCTCCTTTGTAACGCCACACCCTAAAAAATAAAGATTAATGAAGTTCAAAGGTACGTTGTGTATTATCTCATAACGCTCTCTATCAAATCCTCATCTATAATGATGATTTTAACTTTGAAGTATAATATACTGCATTTGGATCACTGAATCTAAATATTATTTTCACACAACCCTATAATATTTTTGAAATGCTAATTCAACAACTACACGAGAGAAAAGAAATTTATGTACAGAAGAGGTGCTGTTAATATTTTTATCTAATTTTCCTTTTTCCACTTTTTGGCTTGATATACCCTTCCAAAATAACGGCTTTGGTATTAACAACTCTAAATGATGACAAGTCAGATAAACGGGTCCGACGCATAATGTGCACTTTGCAAACTGAGCACTCACCTCAAAATGTATATTTCGCAGAATGTGCATTTCTCAAAAGAGGCACTTCTCATAATGTGCATTTCTCAAAATGGGCATTAACATGGCGAAAGTTTTCATCTCAAAATGATTGGTTGAGTTTTGTTACTTTATCCAAGTTATTGACAAGTTAGACCAGATATTATAATTCAGGTAAGTAAGTATTTATTATAATGCACCTTTCATTTAAAAAAAAAACTACTGAATGGATTTTAATAAAACTTTAGATTAATATAGCTCATACACCCGAATAACATATAGGCTATGTTACATCGATGTACCACGCGAGCGAAGCCGCGGGCAGAAGCTAGTTATCTATACTAATATTATAAAGAGGAAAGATTTGATTGTTTGTTTGTATTGCATAGGCTCCAAAACTACTGGACCGATTTGAAAAAATATTTCACCAATGAAAAGCTACTTTATCAACGAGTAACATAGGCTATATTTTATCCCCGTATTCCTACGGGAACGGGAACTACGCGGGACGCTGCTAGTTATACATATACAAACTTTTATTTAGCTATAAAAGTATTTTAGAACGCCATACTTCTTACTGCATGTTAAATCAATCTGCTGGTCATTATAGGCAGCAAAATACTACACAGACCCTCCTGTAAATCTATTTTTAAAAGAACTTACGCAAAAGATATTTAATGGGTCTATCATCATGTGCAAATTTTTTTACAGGGGGACCTCCAGGCCCAAACCCTCTGCCCATTATAAATGGTGGATGTGTTGGTCTAGACCAAAAATCTAGCCCTGGACCAGGGTCAAACCCCAATGAAGGTTGTCTTTGTCCATACCCGCCACGATAGTCACCATAAGCATCACTATAACGCTTATTGCTGAAATAAAACATATAGTGTGAGCTTAGAATACGAAACCTCTGAAAATTATGATGAGAGATATGGGGGGTATGACAAAGTATGTATGTATGTCACGGACTAGTAAAAAAAGAAGGACTCCGCGCCACTAACTTGACATTGAAGTTCCTCAGGTGCTCCACTTTTACACGCAACTTACGTCACACATTGACATAATTAGTGCTCCAAATGACAGATATCCGATATCTGGAATCCTATGTATCTCACTCACACATGCATAAACGTAACGTTATGTATAAAAAGTGTAAAAACAAAAGTTGTAGATCTTTTTGTTACCTACAACTTTGCCTTTTAACTTTATTTAATAGGACTTGTAGGTTTGCCGGAAATCGAGATAAACCGTTTTTATCCTTAAAACCTCCCCCCTAAAAATAATAAATTACGGAAAAATAAATTACGGGCGATCTGAGGTCGGGACCTCAGATCGCCCGTAATTTATTTTTCCCTTAATTTTTGTAATATTCTATACCTATTCCTATTCCAATAACTTTGTTTCATCCTACTCACGGACGAGAAAAAAAGGAGGACTCCACCCCTCTAACTAGACTTTGTGCCTTTCCGATGCTCCACATGACATTTCACTTACAGCACATAATAGAGACGATGTCTCTGAGTACTGAAACTAATGGAGATGGCCAACTACGAAAAAGTGAAGCCCAAATTTGATTGAGAAACAAATATGGCGCCTTTGTGTAGTGTCATTCCACTTTACTTATTTACATACTATAAGTCTATGCACAATTTATTTAAGACTACGTTTTTGAATTTTACAAGTTCGATTAAGTTATAATCACAAATTTTATCAATATTGGCACAATACACCGCAAATTCCACTGACATTGACAACTTAAAGTGAGAAACCAAAATGGTAAGCCGGCTTCACTTAGGTATTTCTATGACGTCACTTGATGATGTTACCGAAAGCACAAAGTCATTATACACAAAGTCACACATACACAAAGTCTAGTTAGAGCGGTGGAGTCCTTCTTTTTTTTCTTGTCCGTGATCCTACTATAATTATTTACCATTTTCAAATCCGATAGGTTTGAAAATGTCACACAAAACACTGGTGTATATGTCAACATAAACTCATAAAACAACGAGTTTCAATAAACTCGTAAAAATACGAGAAGTTAAATTTAAAAATGGCTCTCATACAGACGGGTGAGAGGTACGACCCGTCTTTGCATGGTTTTTTGTCGATAAAATTTAACATAGTACAACACGTTGGTAAAGTATCGGAAGTCCGATAACACGTTTAAATGAAATGAAATATATTAATTTGCATTGTATAATACACACGTATTCAATTGTCATACATCTGACGTCACATAACCCTTGGTGACATCCGCATCATTCTGACGTCAGCAACCTTCGGAAACTGAACTAATGACTGTCCCTGCCTCAGCGCTACATCAGCAGTTTTCAGCGAGCCGTAAACAGCGCCTTACAAAGCCATTACAGCCTACAACGCTACTTGGTTCCCCGGGAGCTTACCGCATGCACACCCAGTAACGCACACAAGCAGACACTCTGGCGTAAATTACCCAACACAATCTGAGCTCAAGCATAAGCTCCAATAATACGTCAACCAATGACGTTGATTGAACATGCTGAAATATACATTCATGAAACATGAAAATCAAATTGCTACCAGAAACGAGATGCTACCAGACAATTAGGTTAGGTTAGGTTAGAACTGTGATCCTAACAACACGCTTTCATTAAATGAATTCAATTCAATTAAATGTCGACATTCAATGAACGCGCTAGTCATTCAATCAAATAGCAGATTCATCCAGATGACATTGATATGACGTTCAGTCAAGACGTTGAACATTATATTAAACAATTTGACGAGTTGTCCTTTAGTCATTCAATTAAACGTCGTCATTCAATTAACACGCTAGTGATCCAATTAAATAGCTGATTAAACCAGATGACTGCGACATATACACCGAGACGGTTAGTCTGACCTAGGTCCGTACTTCCACTTTGAGTATGAGCATGTATGTTCTCACACATGTGATTTCACACTAGAAAGGGGGCCTCACAAATGTGACCAGCTGTGACACTTAATAAATAAATTAGTGTAATACTTAATGGATAAAAGCGGCAAAGGGGCCCACTTTTAGAGGTTAATAAAAAGCAATATATTCTTACCTAAAATCTCTCTGGGAATTTGGTCTTGGCATTTCATTCATATTATCATTAAATGAATGTCTATTATTGCCTCCCATGTACCAATTAGCCATCAGGGTATTCAATTAAGATCCGCTACCTATAAAATAAAATAAATGTTATTATAGAATCCAGATCTCTAAATTGTAAATATTACATACAAAATGTTTGCTTGTTGGCCACCTTCAAAATTAGGGATAAAAAAAAGAATACAAAACTAAACAAAACTCGAAAATATATAGGTAGTTTGCCCCATATCACGAACTAGTAAGGTGCTCCACCTTGACACGCAACTTACGTCACACATTGACATAATAAGTGCTCCAAATGACAGATATCTGATATCCTTAAGTAACTCACTTGCACATGCATAAACGTGGCTTCACGCTATGGTATGACAGTGTGGAGTCCTCTTTTTTTACTAGTCCGTGCCCCATAAGTACAAATTTAAGAAATGGTTTAAAATATGGTTTATGGAATTTTAGGGTTTTATTAATAACACTGTTGCTACATTTTCAATCAAATAAGGAATTTTACAAATAACTACAATACTTAAACAATTTATGTTTTATTTGACGACTGGTGTATTTACAGGGTTTAAAAATAAATATAAAAATCAAATTTTTGTGGTAAACTGTACTTCTTAACACAAGTATGGAAAAAGCATTAAAAGTGGCGTAATGATACGTACTACAATGTAATATAAAAGCTAATAATAATGCTAAATAATTAAACGAATACTCACAATAAATATAGAAATTACTTTAATTATTAACTGATTTAATCACAAAGCGCTTATTTATTAAGAAATTAAATTGACATTTGAGTTTTCTTGAGTTTTTTGACTCGTCGTTTGGTTTGAGTAACTTTGACTGACAGCAGACGCCAGACACGCATCTACTATCCACAGATTAGAGTTGGTGAAAAATGTGGGAATACAGTACAAAATATCGATAGCTATTCGGATAGTACATACTGATATTTATATTTTAATTAAATTAAATTACGATACTCCAGGGGTAAACGAGATATGTAACGCTACTAATATTTTCTATTTTATGTTGCGTATGTGATTATGTGGGCTGTAGGATGAGCTAGCTACTTTTTGATAATTTTTCTCAATCTTCCTTCCATTTGGCTCAACTTAGTTTTGTTTTTGAATGTGAATTAAGGAGAATCACTCCTCTGCTGTGGCAGATTAACAGGGAAGCGGAAGGGGTGGCCCGCCCCGGGCCTCCGGTCGAATGCCTCGGCGTTCCCTTGATCCTAAAGAAGATTAAAAATATGCTCCTACGTCATTTCATCAAGATCAATATACTACAGCTATATAGACTTTTTACGCGGTACTAATATTCTTTTATGCTGAACGCGTCTAATACGCTGGGGGAATTCCCGTCTTTGTAGCGGGTAGGTAATTCCCCAAGAATCCCTGAATGAATGAAGTGAAAATAATTCAGTCTTGTGCGCCTACATTTACATTCTAATAAGATCGAATGGTCGAAAACGATACATTGGCCTCATTAAAAATAAATAAATAAATCAATTCTAAACTAAAATATATTAAATTTCATTATGTACATACGTTGCCAATAAATAGTCTAATAGTGTGTTTTGATATTTTCGCGAACGGATAAGGCTTTTTCCAAATTGTAAAGTAATAAACGCGATCCTATCCGTTAAAAATAATTTCATCAAAGTGTAATTTTTGTTGCGGTTTAAGGTATTAAAGTAAATTAGTTCACAGTTGAGTTAGTGCATTTCCGAGTATTTGGAAAAAGTAAGTAATTCTTCGTACAATTTAGCTTAAAAATTATAACCCGTAGTCTCTAGTCAATATGCATCTACGAGTACATTACTTCAGTTATTACATTTTACGAGTGGTCCATAATTTATTTGTAATGCACTTTTTTAGTGACGTATATATTCGCTCTCATCATGACACTCAACATGATAGATTATTGGTGTGGTTAATTGAATATGTCATGAGACTCTCATGACCAGTGTTTGGATTAGTTAGGTTACACTATCTACATAAGTCCACTCATAGAGACGAGTACTATCAACTTTAAAAATATTGGTACCTTATTTGTTAGCACCTTATATTTGCCAAATGGAAAGCCCAAGAAATACTTAAATTTTTAATAAAATGGGACTTCAGTGAATGGTTACCATATACATCGCATAGTCTTCAATGCTTCTTGACCATTTGCATTTCAGTTGCATCATGTGAGAGGAGATCAAAGATAATTTTTAATAAGTTAAACTTATAAAAAATTATCTTTAATCTACAATGGATCAAGAGCTACTGGTTAATCTAGCCGTACTTTCAATTAAAAGAAACATTTCAAAAGAATTTGATTACACAGAAGTTATTGAGCTTAGCTTATTATTGAAGCTCCCAGCCAAAAAAGGAGTTTTACAAGCTTTTATTTACGTAAATAGGTACTTAAAATCGATTTTTTTAAATAACGAATACTTAGGCGATGATTTGGTTAATGATAATCGATTTGAGTGCACATCCCTATGGACAAATTTATTGCTCATTCCTTTTAGAACCTCGTGGTGTGTGTAGGTCCGTAAAATCCGTATTTGCTATAGTTTTCGGTAAAGCTCGACTTATTTGTATCTTAATTTAAATTTAAAGTGTTATAATCGTGATCGTAAACTTTTTTATTCCAGATCTCGTTGCAGAAATACGCCAACTCACCATGGTTGCCGCTAAGAAACAGGTATGGGTTGTACTAAATACACGTGTTATGTCGACAAATGGACTCGTGGCATGGTTTTTCAATCGTAATTATTTGATAAACCTCCTATATATGAGAGTCCTATATTAAATTGTTGCTCGATAGGCTCGCTAGTTGTATAATTTGCGGGGTTGAGGAAGTACCATACATTTTGAGGTTAGAAGTTGAATTTCATGTAGTGACACAATTTTTGTGCTTGCTCGAATAATAAATTATTCAAATTAATATGTACTAATAATCGCATTTTTATTTACAGAAAAAGACCATCGAGTCTATCAATTCGCGACTGGCGCTAGTCATGAAATCTGGCAAATATTGCCTTGGCTACAAACAAACTTTGAAGACTCTGCGTCAGGGCAAAGCCAAGCTGGTCATTATTGCCAAGAATGCACCTCCTTTAAGGTGAGACTACTGAGAAGTAGAGTTTCCCACTGTTTATTTTTTTACGGGAAGCATATGGAGTATTATACTAAGAAGTATGGATTCCCTTCTGCTTATGAATTAGCGAATGTAGAAGATACCTGTTGAGCAAAACCAAGACATCATTTCTTATTTGCTGTCTTTATACTATGGAATCTGGAGATTCAAATTGTTTAGTTATTGCATTGTTTCCATTATTTAAATTATTTTTACTTTGTGGTAATTTAATCAACTAAATTAATAATAATAAAGTTTCATATTTGCTAATTCATAAATTTGGGAAACCTATGGAGTAGTCATAACATCCATGGCAGACTGTGATGAAACATGGGTAAGTATCAAATAGGTTATACATTTTTAAGTCATTATCAATACATACATGTCATCCGCTCTTAAATTTATTTTAGTGTTGCATACCTACCAACTACCTACTTACTAGTTACTTATAGTATCTCATAGGTTGACACAACAATTTTGATGACAAATCCATCTTATTTTTCTGTAGCTGCTAGACTTATTGTACAGAGTTTAAGATAAATAAGTAACACGACTTTTTGACACAAAATTATTATCATTTTTTGTAAGGGATGAATCTACATATTTATAGAATACGACTTCCAACCATATGGAGACTATTTGATCTTATCTTATCGTATACCTATCATCACGCCTGTAATCCCTGAAGGGGTTAGCAGAGTCTAAAGGCAGCTAGCCCTTTTAACCCATTCGCTGCTGCGGACGCTCATCGGCGTCTTTTGGTGTAAGATTCAGGTGCGGAATACGCCCATCGGCGTTTTTTAATTAATGCTTATATCTTAGCGAAACAAAGCCAAAAAGTATGCTTGCACTATATGCACAATTTTCAGAAATACAACAAGGTACTGCGCACCGTTTCCGGAAATTAAACTTTCTGTAAAATAGCATATTCCTTCCTAGGTGCGGAAGACGCTAAGGGCGTTTTCCAGGATTAAACAACCTTTCGATGTTGAATAAATACTAATATATTTTAAATAAATACGGTAGAGTTATTATTCTAAACATATTTATGACACAAATATTTACAAATAGATAAAAATAATATGCAAAGATGTGCCTCTAGTCTTTGTAAAATAAAGTATTATTACATTTACAGAATCTAGGAATGCAATTATATATTTAATGTTATGTTATAATAATATTTGACAAGCTCGATGGCGCATTCGGTAGTGACCCTGCCCTATGCGCCAAGAGTTCGATCCCCACCCAGGACAAACATTCGTGTGATGAATACTTGTGTTTGTTCTGTGTCTGGGTGTTAATATCCAATATTTAAGTATATATTTGTAATACCACTGTTGTTTCTGATATCCGTAACACTAGTGATTAAGCTACTTACTTCGGAGTCAGATCAATGTATGTGATGTTGAATATTTATTTATTTATTATAAATTCTTACGAGATGCAGGCGTTTTATATTTTTATTTGTTTGATACTCACCTATTTGGGTACAATTATTTTTAAAAGGAACCATACACTCAAGTGTAATTTGCGGCATCTTATCGTCATATATCAAAGATTTTCAAAACGAATTCTTCAAAATAGGCATATTGTAGTTTGGTTTCATGTCTTTTTGATGTTTACCCTAATTAATTTTCCGTTTTATTAAAATATCTATATAGCGCAATGGTAAAAGTATAATTAAGAAAGTTAAAAAAGATATGTCGCCTCTGATATAAAGTTATACTGCTGATTAAAATTTAATATTTAGTTAAATTAAAAAAATGGTAAATATCTTTACACAATGCTGAAAACGCCGATGGGCGTTTTATAATATCCTTATGAGGTGCGCAGGACGCCCATCGGCGTTTGCGACGAAAACCGTTCCGCACCTGGCTAATAAGTGTAAATTATATCGCCGCATGGAATGGGTAAACCACTTTCAGCTTTCATGAACTTATAACAAATGGAAATTTACTTAATTATATGTGCACTTGCTGGATTTGCGACAATGCTACTTTTTTAATTATAAACCACTATTTAAGATGCAAATGTTAGTATTATTTGCACTCAAATTATGTTTTAATTAATTTGCATCAGTAAGTAATGAATAACAAATTGTTACAGGAAATCTGAGATTGAATACTATGCTTTGTTGGCGAAGACTGGAGTTCACCACTACAGTGGCAACAACATCGAACTCGGCACAGCATGTGGAAAGTACTACAGGGTGTGCACACTTGCTATTACTGACCCCGGTGATTCCGATATCATTACCACTCTACCAGAAGCAACCGCTTAAAATATAAGTTAATATAAAAGTACTGATGTTTTTTTTTCCTGAAAATCCTATCCAATATTTTTTATCGATCATCAATAAATAATTCATATGTTACAAAGGTCTAGAATAATGTGCGTGTGGACTGAGGGACCAATCTTAGGATTCGGAAAAACCTTTACCAATATTTAGTACATAGTAGGTACCTACATAGGCTAAAATCAATTTTATTGTTAGTCCGGTCAATTTAGACAATTGAAATAACAAAAATTCCGACAAGAGCCTAATTTTGGTGGAGACCTTGGGTTTACCCTAAGAAATAAAAATTTTAAAGTCCCCATCAATCCCATGCGAGCTTAGAAAGTTATTCGGGGTCAAAGGTCAACATTTCAGGTTTTTTTGGATTTTTCAAAAATGGTAAGTTTTAGCACAAAAATACCTAAGACCGAATTTGTAAATCTCAAAATTCTCTACAAAAATGGTCTTTATGATTTTTCTTCTAAGTGTCACCGTTCCTGAGATATCGCGATTGTACGAGTTCTTTAAATAATATGCACACATTTCCACACCACCTGTGAGGTAGTGTACTGTATAGGTACATGAGCCTTGGTTGCAAAATCTTTCGCTGAAAGAACTTCAGTTACTCGTGGCATCGGCTCTTCTTGTAATACTGAATATTTGGGGGTGACAATTTGTAGAGTCCGGCCGAAACCGAAATTTCGGCCGCAACCGAAACCGAAACTCGCGTGGTCAAGTAAAAAATTCCTTAAAATACTAAAATTTTGTGCAATTTACCCATTATTCTGCATTAATTAGGACATTAAATGGAAACAGTACATAAATTAAGTTTGTTGTAATAATTTATGTAATATAATATAAAAAAATATTAATAATATGTCCCATGTTGATCTGGGACTTCAAAATAATGTGCCATCTGTGGTTCTTGCCTAGCATGTCGTACAAGACGACTAATGGTGTTTCAGATTTTCCATTTAACCCAGCCCAATTTTATTTTTGGCTGAATGTGGTTAAAAGGGCCTGCTGCCCCATTGACTCTCCCTACCCCTTCGTGGATTATGGACGTGATGTTATTTATGTATGTATTTTTTCAAATTAAGTTCTCATAGCAAAATGTTTATCAATAATCAATAAACAAATCACTAATTCTTACTGTTTCATTAAATACTAAGTATTGTATTTGTACTTAGTAGAATCATATATCTCTTATAAGTACCTCTTGTATAAAAATAAAAATTACTAAAATTACTATTAGTACACTCTTAGTTCCAGTCTCAACAAAGATAATCAAATCACACGTTTAGAATTAACAAAGATACCTAGATCACAATTAGTAGGACAGTCAAACTTAAATAAAGTCATAAGTAAACATTTATATTGAAAACAGTTATAAAATCAAATAAAAAACACAGGGCCGCCAGCATCCGCCAAAGCGTTGCCGCGAGAAACGAAGTTAGGCGAGCGTGCACGACAACTTCCGAAACCAGTTTCGGTTTCGTCAAAAGTTTCGGCCAATTTTGGCCGAAACCGAAACTTCCACCGAATCTTGATTTTTGGCCGAAACTCGGCCGAAACCGAAACCGAAACTTCGGTCGGACACTAACAATTTATATAATACCCATTATAATGAAGTGTATTATTACCGTCCAAAGTATTAACATTAATATCAGCATTGTCAGCAACATATTGAAGAAATGTACCAGTTTCTGGTGGTAAAATGTGAGGTGGGCGACTGAAAACTGCTGCTGCTTCATAGTTCATTGTTTCACTGTAAGATGCGCATAACCCAAAAGAAGTTTCGAACCAAACCGCCGATGGAAAAAAACTGAAAGACCCAGTTGTAATTTAGATTTTAAGGTTCTAGGCCGAACAGCAGTCTTAATACTATGGCAAATATTAGTACAAACTAACTTTAAATGTTCCAAATTATGACGCTTATTTTTAAAAATGATTTGTTCTAAAAAACATGACAATGATTCAGGAATAACATTATTTACATCCTCGAACATTCTACCAGGTGGCGGGTACATAGTATTATCGAATACACAAGATTGAATATCTTCTCGAAGAATTTTTGCTGCAGCTTTCAAAGTTATCAGGCGTTTTTCTTTTTCATCCAAGTTTTTATTAGACCAAGCTTGACTTAAACTGTCTTGGTAATTGTCTACAAAACAGATAAATGTTAATTTCCCAGGCTTCTCTGTAATAATAATTCAACGACCATACTTTAACTTCAATCGTACTTTTATAATTCTGTTATCTAAAGCTACATTTTGACAAACATTTTTTAATTCATCTATCGTAAACTTCGTCGTCACTACTTTCGATGAATTTAAAAATTTCCTCCATCGCAGAGTTGACATCCTCGTTTTGGGGACGCCCAATTTTACCGCCAGTATTAGGTCTCAGGAAAGATTTGTAACAAACTGTCATGGTATTTAGCATCAGAAGATAGTAAGCTTTTTTTAAATGTATATTTTCTTAACATAATATATAACTCTTACACACGCGATATCTCAGGAACGGTGATACTTAGAAAAAAAATCATAAAAACCAATTTTGTAGAGAATTTTGAGATTTACAAATTCAGTCTGAGGTATTTTTGTGATATCACTTACCGTTTTTGAGAAAAATCCAAAAAACCTAAAATGTTGACCTTTGACCCTGAATAACTTTCTAAGCTCGCATGGGATTGATTGGGACTTTTAAATTTTTATTTCTTAGGGTAAACACAAAGTCTCCACCAAAATTTGGCTCTGTCGGAATTTTTGTTATTTGACCACTATTTTTATGTCTAAATTGACCGGACTATGTAGAAACTATCCAGGAATTTGTAAAATAAATAATTAACTAAATGTGATGTTGGTGAAAAAGTAGAACAAGTGAATGAGTTTGTATATCTGGGAACAAAGTTTACAAGAGATGGAAAGTGTGAGAGTGATATTGAGAGGAGAGTGAGTGAATGCGGGCAACATGGTGAATGGTGCGCTGCATTCCTTTATGAACAGTCGGAAAGTGTCTGAGAAAGCACATCTGGCAGTTCATACAAGAGTGTTGGTTCCCACACTTATGTATGGAAGTGAATGCTGGGTGTGGCAGAATGCAGTAGAGATGAGAGCACTCAGAAGTATGATAGGAGTGAAACTGACTGATAGAATAAGAAACGAAGAAATAAACGATGTAGAGTGAAAGAAGATGTAGTGACTCAAGATTGAAAAAGGCATACTTGGATGGTTTAGGCATATTGAGAGAATGGACGAAAGAAGATCGACGAAAGATATATAAGGCTAGGGTTGCCATCTCCAAAATTTGGCAACTAAGGCTGATGTTAGAGCCCAGAACCCGGACATAATATCTACAGATTTTTTTAAACATGGTGAATTTAGCGTTTCGGTCAGTCGGTTGATTCGGCGTACGGGCATAGTGATTGTGTCGGGGTGGCCCAAGACTTTACATTTTTAAACCCGGACTACAAATGAAGCCCCGCCCGGTCACTCCCCGGATGCCCTCTAAACTATGACAAATCCGGGGAAACTCGGACGGATGGCAACCCTATATAAGGCAAGTGTAAATGGAGCCGTTGGGAGGGGAAGACCTAGACGGACTTTCCATGACCAGATTCGTACCTAATGTAGGTATTAACAAAAGGTCAGGTAAAGAGCCCCTCATCCGACGAGTGTTTATGAAAAGACTTATGACTGTAGAAGAAGCGAAAGGTGTATGTCAGGATTGTAGCAAATGGAAGTACCTACGTGATGTTTGCCTACCCCCATGGGAAAAAGGCGTGACATTATGTATGTAGTACGAGATTTCCTTGCTGTCAAAGCCATTACTTCTTTAAAAGTTCTACCAATAAAATACACTTACGATATGTACCTAAGATCCTACATGAAACATTATTTCATTTGGTAATTTTGTTACCTACCTAGTTTTGCTTTATTTTATTTCTATCGTAGTTATTATTAATATTTTTTCTGTATTTTCAAAATGCAGGTTATTCCGATTTGCCTCCGGTGGCAATCCCTGCAGGGACATTTGGGAATAAACGGTTATTTTTGCTAACAGTTGTTGTCTATGCAACTGTATTCAATAATTTGAATATTATAATAATGGAATTCAATTCTTTCAAAAGAATTATTAATACAATAATGATAGATTGATAACTATCAAATGCTCTTTCTCTCTCAAGTCTCTTCTTGCTTATGATACACCACCTATTTAAAATTCTCACCTAGTAGATAAATAATTATACACTTTTTTATTTCTGTCTTTCATTTGTACAATGATGTGTCAACATAGTTAGGATCTCAATCTGGCTGTAAACCTGAGTTACAATATGTTTAATACTTAAGTGATTGTTATCTGTTTTGTTGTCCAAATAAATAAATAAATAAATAAATAAATAGGTACTGCACGGCCGCTTTTTTTCTCTAGCCTTCGGAACACGGTCGGGTTGTTATGTACGAATTGCGGTGGTTATCAGTTTTTGAACTGTATTTCGTTCAATTAGAGTGTTATGATGAGAGATGAAATTTTACGTGTAAATAGGTAGTTCAATAAATGCACTGATTATTGGACTGCGTTCATTATGAATTATCCTTTAGAATCTCATGTAATTAGGCTTCTTATAAAACAATGTACTAGTCATGGTAAATCATCCCATATCATATCTCATTAACTGCTAAGAGGAAATCAATGATATTTGTCAAGATGTTGCAGGTCCTTACAAGGTATGTATAAACGTTATAAAGTAGAATTTATATGTGTGTATTGTCCTGGCGGAAAAAGTTCGAATTTCATACTTTGAGTTTAGCAGATATTTAGTGTATGACGTAGTGTAAGTACCTAATTGTGTATGCTAAGTAATAATTTGTGTGTTCAACATTGCGGAGTTATTCATCAGAAACTGATTCCGCTGGGACAATGTTGTCCCAGCGGAATGTTGTCTCAGTTATTATCAATTATTTGTAATATTGAGGGCTCTCTGTCATACAGAGCCCTCGATATTACAAATAATTAACATCTTTATTGTTACTATAATGTTAATCTACTAGGGTCCTATGTTATTTCGATTAAATGCTTCAAAAAGTAACTAAGTTGCTTACTTAGAAACTTCTGAATAATATTTTTTATTTGTTTAAAAAAAATAGGAATTCACAAAATCTAAGTGCATAAAATAAAACGTTTATAAATAATTTTTTCCTAGTCTAATAATTTTTTTCTTAGTCTATTTAAAATCAAAGGCATAAAACATGATATTTTATAATAATTATATTTCCATTTTATGTTCAACATTATTTCCAATTATTTACACGACAGGTATACATACCTACTTACATCTTATTTTGGGAAAAGGCCAGCATTTGATAAACTCTGAGTTTCCATATGAGACATAGGAATCAACATTAAACCAGGAACAGGAGGTTGCATCTCTAAATCTCTAAGATTATTTACTTTTACCTTCAGATCACAACGCAGTTTATTTATGTCTATATTTAATTGTTTTTGATCGGTTTCTAAAAGAGATCTGGTTGCTTCCAAATTGCTTTTAATAAGGACTGATCCCACCGTTACCCAACATTTCTGCTGTGAAGATTTGCCGAGGTCTCTAAGTGCTTCTCGATTGTGATTTCTTCTTTTGTCCAACACAATGATCTCCCTTCTATCTGATAAAATTTCTTCTGCTAGCTTTTCCACTGATACTAAATATTTTAAAACTTTCTCTTGTTCATTCATAGTTATTGTTTAGCCTCAAAAATCTAATAATAAAAAAAAAGTAGTTATTTTGTATATTGGGTTGGTTATATAAGTTATAAATTCTTTTGTGTAGGTATTGTACCTAAATTTCTCAATCCACAATTAATTCCTTTGTATTTTAATTAAAATTGAGAACGAGCTAGCTTATAGCCCGTCTGTGAATTAAATCAATTGACTCATGTGTTGACATCACAGACGAGTAATGGTTGACATAGGTAGGTACTTGACATTGGCAATGACAGTACATAAACTACATGACACTAATTTTGTTGTTTTGACATTTGATAGGCTTGCTCGTCGTAAAAAAACACAAACTAACTAGTGTTGCCTATCGATAGGCCACTATCGATAGACTACATATTGATAGTAAATGCAGATAATGTTAGTATTATGACATACCCCTGCCACACACTCGACAAGTGGCAAGGGAAGTAGCGAGACTAGCGAGGAAAGTAGGCAGAGACGTAGTATAAATATTTTGACAAGATCGATGGCGCATTTGATATTGACCCTCCCCCCTGCGCCAAGAGTTGTGGGTTCGATTCCCACCCAGGACAAATATTCGTATGATGACTACTTGTGTTTGTTCTGTGTCTGGGTATTAATAACCAATATATATAAATTAAATAAATTCTCCAGACTGACACACCAATTCCCTAGTTCCAAACTAAGCTTAGGATAGACATACTTAAATAAGTTTTTAAACATCCATGACTCGAGTACAAATGTCCATGTTCATCACACGAAACATTTGCCCCTAGCAGGATTCGAACCCGCGACCCTTGGTTTCGTGGCCAGGGTCTCTAACCACTCGACCAACGGGCCAGTCTATATAAGTATTTAAATATGAATTATCACCGTTATTTCTGATGTCGGAGTCAGATCAATGTATGTGATGTAGTCTGATATTTATTTATATTTATTTATTTGGTATTGCAACGTTACTCGCCATGCCGCTTGCTGTGCCACTCGTCATGCCCACCGCTCTCTATTTTGTCGGTATTTAGGGCGCGAGTTAAAGGACCGACGATACGAGCGCGAGTGGCTGGCCACACTTACGAAAGCACGCAGTTCACATCAGTTAAATTTTTAGAAAATTATGTCTTCACCACGCGTCGAAGAATGGTCTAACGATGGTGGATGATGTCATCCACCACCTTTATAAGCGAGGAAAACGACGATTTTGTATATTTCTTTGTAAGACATTGATGTCTTGTACTGGCCATGCATCTTTAGTATAACCAATAGGCTATTATAATAGGTGAGCACGCTGCCACAGTTTCAACGCCTATTAATGGTAGATAACAAACAATTACCAAATGCAAAGCGGCGCGATCAGAAGCGCGAGTAGAGCAGTGTGTGAGCAGAGAGGGCAACATCGCGGCAGCGCGAGCAGCAAGGCGATGAACAGCGCGAGGAGCATAGTGTGGCGGAGGCATTACAATGTTATCTATTATGCATGTACATATTAAACATTTGTTCCTTATTCCATAAAGAATAGCCCAAGTAACACAGATAGCAGTATAAGGTCTTAGTAACAGCAAACCCGGGAGCGATAAGCTTAAAAAGCTGTTGATTAATGTCTGAGTAAACGTGTACTCAGCTCTTATTCAAGCAAATTGGGCACACTTTTAAATGCTTTAATTTGAATAATAGCAATATAAAATCTGAGTAGTAGCAATGTAATTGTCCACATAGCTTAATAACGTCTGAAAAACGGCAGTCGTTACTTATACACAGATGTTTTATCATGTTTATTCAGATAAATATTTGTGGCTGTGATATTCAAAAACTACTCAGCTATAAGCACATTTGTACCACACTATTTCAAACAAAATGTGTGTTTCCTTCAAGAAATTGTTGACATCATTAATATTTATTGAGATATTAATGTGGACGGAATGAATACTTGGAATTGTTAAGTAATATTTAAAAATACGAGTTTTAGCTATTATACAAGTGAAATATATTGCGCAAGTAATTTTGTCGTCAATAACGTATGTCCTGTAACTATTGGTTTTACGCGCCGCTTCAATATCGAAGTTTAATGATAGAAATAAGTTAATGTACAAGACAGAAATAAGGCAAAAAAAAACTTTTAGCGTAATTCCTTATTTTAGTGTTTTAAAAGTAATAATTAGTTTATGTATAATACTCGAATTTGTATCTGAATTAATAAAACACAGCATTTGATAGTAAAAACAATTCCAAAAACATTTTTTTTTGAGGTTATAATGGCCATTCCTATAAATCTGATTATTAGCTGCTCACGGAGCTGTTTTACCGAGCTGCTGCTGAATAATAGTTTTGACTCGTCACATATTAAGCCTTTATTTGGCAAAGCGCGGTATGGCGGAATAATTTCTGAATAACAGTTGAGTATTTGTTCACATGTTTTATTAAACAGCTTATTAGGGTTCAAAACAGAACAATCAAAAACTAGAATTTCGTGGAAAAATGATTAGGTGATCGATCGAACTTTATTCTTTAACTATTATATAGATAATGCAATCATTTCACTTAAATAAAAAAAAAATAATTAAGCAAATGAATTAAAGCTATTTAGGTATGCCAATCTAACGTAAAAAGGATGTAAAATATTTTTTTTATTTTGTTTTATTTAGAAAAAAAGCTGTGGTAATCATGTTTTTTTTTTCAACTTACGTACCTATGTCTAGTTTGAGTTAACTACTCGTATGTACTGCATACCTTATTAAAATGCTAAAAAGGGAAAAGAAACGAGGTCTCTTCTGGTTCCCCATCTATTCTAATGATAATGTAGCAATTTTTCATTGTCTGAAAACAAACGGATATTATACCTACACTAGCTGTGCCAGCGGTGTCACCCGCGTTTATGGTTAATATTATATAGACTATTTCCGTCATACATGATTTCTATGTAACTTTAACCATTAAGGCTGCACACGCGACGGAAGCTTAAAAATGGAGTAACTTCTCCCGTTTTCTTAACATTTCCCGTCACTACTCTGCTCCTATTGATTGTAGCGTGATGAAAAGTATACTATCTGCCCAGGAGTATGAAGAATAATTGTACCAAGTTTCGTTAAAATTCGTCGAGTAGTCTTTGTTTCTAAAAGGAACATACAGACATACAGACAGACAGACAGACAAAAATTTTACTGATTGCATTTTTGGCATCAGTATCGATCACTAATCACCCCCTGATAGTTATTTTGAAAATATTTTTCATGTACAGAATTGACCTCTCTACAGATTTATTATAAGTATAGATAAACGGAAACCTAAAACAAAATTAAACCTAGCTAGATAGATTAATTGCCCCCGAAACCCCCTACATACTAAATTTTATGAAAATTCTTGGAGCCGTTTTCGACATTGAGATTACAATATAGATAGGTATACAATAGTTTTTTTATTTAAAGATACGTATTAATAATATCATAATGACACATAATTTGAGTATACTATACAAATTCAAAACCTCGGACACAACAAAAGGTAGATTTATACTACCGCATTGAATGTACTACAAATACAAAACGCTAGAATAAAATGATTCGGACCGCGCGTATTTTTGAATTCGTTAATATTCTCATCTGATTCATCTCCACTAGATGTGTAATCATCGTCACCCACACAGTCTGTATATGAAATTGCGGGTACGGAACACTCTTCTATGTACGATCGCACTTGACTGTTAAGGTTAGCTTGACCGCTTTCTTCCACAGCTAGTTTACTAAACACTATGCTGCCTACGCCCAACTTACAACAACTAACGTTTAATAAATATCTACAAATAAAGCAATTTTCAGCATTCTTCTGTGTAAATACTGTTTAACTAACTTTAAAACTGCTAGTTTCGGTATAAGAATAGAAGTATGTGTAAGAGAGTTATAAACTATGTCTACATTTCTTTTATACCAATATAAGCTTAATTAGAACCCAGAAAATACTTTTTATCAGCAGCTGAATAATTCGCAAAATAAAGAACCTTATAAGATTTCAAAATAATATTAAAGCTGTTATTCAGATACAAGCATTTTAAAACCGAATTTTAACACTATTATTCAGCATCTAGTTGCTGAGGGTACTTTATACAGAATATAGCATTTTTAACAGCAATAAGCTTAATAATGTTTGTATAATAGTATTGTACATTACGTTTATTCAGCTTGTTATCTTTTAGCTTACTGTTATGCAAATTAAAGCTATGTGAAACTCTGTAAGCTTAGAAACGTTTGTGTAATATTGAGAATAAAAGTTATTACTAAGCCTTAAGAAAGAAGCCGAAATTATACAAATTTTACTAAGCTTAAAAAATTATAATAGCCGTAATACAACGTTAGTCAGAATTTAGCTATTTCCTTAACTGTAACACAAATGTTACGTAACTATTAACTGTGTTATGAGTCGCATTAGTACTGTTATCATGCTTGTGTGTTACTTGGGAGTATCAATAGTCTTTTGATAGTATTGCCGTGTGTTAATAGTATCGATATTATCAATAGACTATTGATAACGCCAATACTATCGTTACTATCGATTGTTTAATTTCCGATACTATCGATTAAACGATAGTACAAAAAGTCGACTTATGAATCGAATGATTATTCATTTCAAAAACGCGCATATGGATTGTAAATAAATAAATTCTTCATATTAACACACAAATTCCCTAGTTCTATGGATACTAGGTGAACGAATAGATATACTTAAATAAATACTTTTATAAACATCCATGGCTCGAGTACATTTTGCCCTTTTCCCCTAGCGGGATTCAACCCACGGCCTTTGAACTTATGTTTTAAAATATAATAATAAATGCAGCATGTGTACATTAAAATACTAAGTATAAAAGTTTCAGTTTAACAAATACCTAAATTAAATAAGAATAAGTTAAAATAAAACGATGAACTAACAGTATTCATTTTCTAGGATTCGAATTTTTTAAATAAATAATACCATCATCAGACTTAAGTTTTATAATAGACATTCATATTTTTCTTTATGATATTTTCAACCAGGGCTGCCAATCTGTGGGGAATTGCCTAAACTGAGGGGAAAGCAAAGCTGTTAAGGGAATGTGTGGGGAGAGCTTCAATTGGGAGAAAATGTGATGACTTTAAGTATGAACACAAATACATGATATTTAACACCAAATTTCTGCTAGTCTTGATTAATTTCTTACGATTAATTACTCGAAACAGGAATTTATTTATTGCCCTTGCTTTGTTCAAATGTGGTATTAGTAATTTCATAATTTGTCATACAAACACCAGGGGACACTTGTCGTCAGATTTTGTTGGTCTCAATAGTTGGTCTTACTTTATTTTAGCTATGCGGGAAAAGGAAATATTATTTCACTCAAGCTTTACATGAATGAAACAAGACAGAAGATCGTATTGTACGTAGGTTCTACTTTATTTTAATTATCATCTATCATTTATTTCAAGTTATTTGTGATAATGATAACGAAAGCGCAGTTTTTAGAGATTTTTGCTTATTATATTTTTTGGGGAATATGTGGAGAATTACTATTTTTCTTTCCCCAAATGTTGGGAATTTGGACAATGCATTTGGGGATTTTAGCATATTACTGTCGGCAACCCCATTTGCAACCCTACTATGACGCGTGCTGCGTGCGTGCATGACGGCCATTTTTACAAGCCCGCCATCCATTTTGTACAGAAGAAAATTGCTGCGCGGCGCGCGCTAAACGCGTTGTCGGCTTGTCAGTGTAACGGAGTGTGCGTTGTAAACAGAAATTGAGTATAATTTAATAAAATAAATAGGTATTGACCCAACAAAGAAATAAGTGGTCGTAGTTTTTTCACCGCGTGGCCCGTCTTAAAAGGTTTTTGCTTGCGCGGGATATTGAAGAGTTAACATGGATGGACCACCAAGCCGGGGCTTTCGTGGCGGCGGACGTGGTGGCCCACCAGGACCAAATATGAGGGGAAGAGGCGGATTCGACATGCGTGGACGGTATGTTTGAACTATTCACTTTGATAGATTGAAATTCCGCTTTACCGTATAGGGTTATGTTTGGACCTACCTACTCATTTTGCATGCGTAATTAAATAATGTCCTATGGCTTTAAATCACATAGGAACCTAGGCATTTTGTGTTTGAATGTGAGAAATATACCTATTTGATGTCAAACATCAATGTCATTGTAATATCATTTTGCATTTTAGCGGTGGTGGTCCCGGTATGCGAGGGCGCGGCGGGCCTCCGCGTGGCGCAGGACCACCACGTGGTGGGCCGCGCGGTTTTCGCGGCGGTCCTATGCGAGGCGGTGGCGGAGACCGAGGCGGGCGCAGTTTCCCGCCTGGTCCGCAAGGACCGGGCCCGCATCCGGTGCCCACCATAGAGTCCAGAGGAGCACCACCTCAAAGTAAGTCTAGATTGAGTGGTATTTTGGTCAGAGGGTGGCCTAAATGTTGTATCATCAGGTTTTACATGACTAAAATTAGATATTGAGGTCAGAGGGTATATTACTACTAATATAGGTAGCAATATTAAAATAATTTTAATATAAACTACATTTCTATTCATTGAGTTAAAAGAAACTGATTGTACCATACAAAATCTACCCTTTGACCAAATGATGTATGATGAGCATGTTTTAGATTGAATTAGCAAAAAAAATACCGGTTAGAGTGTGGCAAGGCGTTTAAGACTTGAAATATTTACACTAAAATTTGAAACTTCATATAATTCAATTGTTTGTGCTTAATTTAAGCCCCTTGATAGGAAAAAACCCTATCAAGGGGCTTAAATTAAACACTTAATACATTTAACTTTTTCACTTCGACTCACAGTTTAGTGGGAAAATGAGATAGATCACAAGTCTCTATACTTTATAAAAAGTGTTTAATTTAAGCCCCTTTAATTTTAGAGTTTGGTTCTCTCTGCCTACTCCGCTAGAGACATGGCAAAGTCAAAGTCAAAATATTCTTTATTTATATAGGTTTCAAGGTATGGCTGTATTTGACGATTTATAAGTTTCACTTATAAATCGTCAAATACAGGTAAAGCCACAGCTATATGATTCTACCACCGGTTCGAAATGTTGTATCTACCGAGAAGAATCCGGCAAGAAACTCGGTAGTTACTCTTTAATCATAATTAACTTTGAACCACGTTTTAGTGTGGGCCTGTTGTAGAGTTATAATAATAATAATAAGCCTTTATTGCTGACAACTTAAAGTCTATTTAGTGTTGACACGTAGGCCTCCTCCAACATTTTCCAAGATGACCTATCCTTGGCGATACTTGTACATAGCGCACCGGCAGTTTTCACAAAAGAAGACCAAAGAAAAGATGGCCGCCCGCCCATCTTTTCTTTGGTCTTCCTTTCTTTCATTTTGCATTGTGTCTAGTGGTCCATTCTGTGAGTTCTTTTTTTTGACCATTTGTTTGTTTGTTCCCTTATCATGTGTCCAGTCCAACGCCATTTTAGCTGTTTGGTCTTAACTGTGACATCTTTAAGTTTTGTTGTTTTTCTTATTTCTGATGCATACATCTTGTCCCACTTTGTGTAGCCCATGATGCTATGTTCCATACTCCTCTGACATGTTCTGATTTTTTGTTGCAATTTTATGGTTGTAGCCCATGTTTCACTCCCATATGTTAGTATTGGGCAGTATACAAGAATGAAATACTTTCCTTTTTATTTTTATAGGGTATAAGTTGCCCTTCATAATATCTTTTAAGGACCAATACCTCCTCCAAGCATTTGCTAATCTTCTGTCTATTTCTTGTTCTAACTGGTCATTAAATGCAATAAGTTGTCCCAGGTATATGTATGTATTCACATATTCTATGGTCGTGCCTTCTATAGGTATATAGTAGTTATCGTCCTGTTTGTCATTAATTTTGTTTTTGATCTGTTTATTGATAGTCCTACTTCTGTACTTTTTATTGAGAGTTCATAGATCATTGTCTGGAGGGTATCTGGGTCGTCCGCAATTAACACCACATCATCAGCGAATCTAAGGTGGTTGAGTTTAGATCCATTTACACTGATTCCAAAGTTGTCCCAGTTTAGGGTTCTAAACACTTCTAACACTGCTAGGAAGAGTTTTGGTGAGAGTGGGTCACCCTGTCGTACGCCTCTCTGTATTGGGAAAGTTTCTCCTAGTGTTTCTAGCTTTACTTGTGCTGAATTGTTCTGGTAGATGTTTCTTATTATTCTCACATATTTCTCCTCTACTCCCTGGTTTTTCAATGCTTGCCATATGCAGCAATGTTCTAACGAGTCGAATGCTTTGTTGTAATCTATGAATCCCAGGTACAGGGGATAACCATATTCTTGAAATTTTTCCATAAGTTGTCTTAGTGCATGTATATGGTCTAAAGTTGAGTATCCTCCTCTGAAACCTCGCTGCTCTCTTGGTTGCTGGCAATCTAATGTTTTCTTAATGTGGTTAAGGATTATTTTTGAAAATGTTTTGTAAATATTTGACATTAGGCTAATGGACCGGTAATTGCTTATATCTTCTCTAATGCCTTTCTTGAATACCAGGATTATAGTACTGTTCGTCCATTGTGTTGGTATGTATTCTGATTCTAATACTTGGTTAAAGAGGTTAGTTAGACAATGGATTGTGTGTGGGAGGGTTGCTTTCATAGTTTCGTTTTTTATATTGTCCGGCCCAGGGGCTTTGTTGTCTTTCTGTGTTTGTATTGCATATGCTTCTTCTGATGCAAGTATTTGTGGGACTTCTTCTTTCTGTTTCCATTAGGAGGGTGGGTTTTTTAGGAAGTATTTTAGTCTTGTATAGGGTCCTATAAAAATTGGTAGCTAATTCCAATATTGATCCACGCTTTGTTACTGTGTCATTTTTGTCTTTGCTTTGGAGTTTTGGTATCCATACTTTGAATTCTCTTAATTCTTTAAGTGCTTTATTTATGCCTCCGGTTTTCTCTAAATATAGTAGGTAATACATTTTATCTGTCTCTGTGTTCTGTCTTTCTTTATACTTTTTGATATTTCTTTGCTAATTTTCGAAATTTCCTTAGATATGGTCTTATGTTTTTTAAACTTGAACATTTCCTTTCTTTTCTGTAATAATTCTAATGTACTTTGGCTTAGCATTTCTGACTTTTGGTTTCGTTTTAATTGCTTATCTCTGTACATATTGGCAATCTCATAATCATAGATTTGTTGGATTTCGTTATTTGAATCTTTAAAGTTCACAGCTAGCAATTTTTTCTGAGGGATTTCATCTGTCTTTTGGCTTCTAAAGTTTTTTCTGGATCTCTTTTGTGTTGTGCAATGCAGTGTTGCTTTGACCATCCGATGGTTAGTATTAAAATTTAGTTGATTGATCACATTGACATTCTCAAATGTTTTGGGTTGGTTACATAGGATATAGTCTATTTCATTGTGGTATGTGCCATCCGGGGATCTCCAAGTCCATTTCTTTGATGGTCTTTTCTTAAAGCAGCTATTCATACAGGTCAAGTTGTTTTCTAGGGCTATGTTAACCAGTCTCTTTCCATTTGCGCTTCTTGTTCCCAAGCCATATCTTCCTATATTTTTTTCTTCTACTTTCTTTTGTGTTCCAATTTTTCCATTAAAGGATCCCATGACAGTTATGTTATCGAATGCGTGTTGTAGTGTTTCTGATAGATTTCTATAGAAATCAGCTTAGATTTGTCATCAGCGGCTTAGGTTGGTGCATATATTTGAATTATCGACCATGGCTTACAGAATCCGGGTAGATTTATATTAAGCAATGCTATTCTTTCTGAGATTCCTTTTAGTTCTATAATGTGCTTCTTCAGTTCTTTTTTTATTAGAAATCCTACCCCATATTGCTCTTTTGTCTCTCCTTTGTAGTACAGAATAAAGTCACTGTACTCCTCTATTTGGTCTCCCATTCTTCTGACTTCACATATGCCCAATATGCTCCATTTTATCCGTTGAATGGCGCTTTGTAATTCCTGTAGTTTGTCGTCTGTTCTCAAAGATAGTGTATTTAGTGTTGCTATATATAGTTTGTTGCCAAGGTTTTCCCGTTTTCTTTCCCTTTCGTATGTTGGGAGGGTTGCGGTCTACATCCTCCACGGTGACCGCTTTCCGGCTTGGAGGATGGTTATTATGGTTTTTTGTTGGTTTGGTTTCTTCTGTGTTGGTATTATTCAGGCTTCTGATGCGCGCAGTATTTCATTGTTTTGTTATTAATGACGATATAGAGCTTGATCTAGCGCGTTGTAAAGTAGATGGCGTGCTTGCTTTGCTCATTTTTGGAGGACCCTGTAAGCCTGCTGTATCTTCAGAAGATAATTTCCCTTGGGACGATTTGGTTGGTTGGCGTTTCCTCTTATCATTTACTCTCGGTTGGTCTTTTACAATAAGTTTGTCGTACTTCAAATAGGGCTTGTTTTCCTTTTTTAATATCTTCTAGTTGTTTGATTTTAGTTCTTTTCGAATTGACAAAATTTCTTAAGGAAAATCTTCTGTAACATAAATATCTTCTGGAAATTTTTTTTTGTTCCGCAAAAGCTCTATTTTTCTCCATTCCAGAGTTAATGAAATGAGGATGGGTCTTCTTTTCCGTCCAGCCTTGTTTCCTAGTCTTCCCACGTTACAAACTTCCTATTTGTCCCAATTACTTAGTTCCATGTTTTTGTTGCTGTCATTGAGTGTGTTTGAGACTAATTCCAATAGTTTAGAAACGTTGCTTTCTTGTTCTTCTACTCCATGCAAAATAATGTTCTTTTTTTCCTTACTTCTCTTTCGAGATTCTGATTTTTTTTGTTGAGAGTAGTTATTTCAGTCTTTAATTTAGTATTTTCTTCTATAAGTGGTTTTAATTTCTGCTCTATAGTATTAGATAAGATTTCCGTAATTTTAACAGCTTTTTTCTGGAATTCTGCTTTCATCATTTCATCCATTTTCCTGACGGTAAAAAAAGTCATCCAGTATATTTATATTTGCTCCTTTTAGAAGTTTTCACTATAAAGTGCTGGCAACTTTTTTCGTCAGGCAACACTTTTGTTTACCTTTAAGTTTACTGGTATTTTGAGGAGTTTTATTTACACTTTATATGGTAAAAAGACTTGCTGAAAAAGTGTTTCAGGTGCTTTCTCACTTAACTTGGTTAGTTTCCACCTTGTAGTATATGATCAACGACGTTCGTTACTTACGTCACTTTTCCAGTGTTTAGTTTCCGAGTCACAATTCGCACTTCTTATTCCTTGAGATCTGCTAAATTGTCATCCGATCACAATTGTTGTTATTTAGGGCGTCTGTTTATCACTATTTCGAAGTGTAAAAGTGGTTTATGCACTGGTTTTTAATTTATTAACTGCGGAGTTCGTTAATTATCGTCTGACAGTTATGACCGCCGAAACTACCCTAGAGTATCAAAATAAAAATATATAAATTACAAACCAAAAACTTGACCCAACCAGAGCAGGCCTAAGGGCGGCACCTGTTCCCAACATGACGTATGTGTCAGCCACCTGCATGAAGTTTAGTTAGTTATTTAGCATCTAAGTTATTGGTGCAGATAAATTTATTGAAATTGGAAGTATTGAGTTTCAATCAAATTTCAAAACAAAGTTCTTATTATAAAAAATACTTATTTATATATTGCTTACTACATTATATAATATTATATGGGTTATAAAATATAAAAACTCTTTCTTTTCCCAACAATTTAGCTTGATTTGATGAAAATTTTTATGTTTTCACTAAGGAGGTGGATTCAACAATAGAGGTGGGCCAGGCGGTATGAGGGGCCGAGGTGGCAGAGGCCGTGGTGACTTTGGACAGCGGGGTGATAGAGGAGGCGGTCGTGGTGGGATGCCTATGAGAGGTATAATCTATATTTTTTATTTTGTAGTCGATATCTTTTAGTATTGCATAGAATTTTTATAATTGGTATACAACCTTATTATATTATATACAGGGTGTTACAAAACTACCCGTAAAGTCGAAAGGTGGTTAAATGGGGCCTTATAAGTCATTCACAATATTTAAGAACCGTAGTAACGCTGTATAACATACCCCAAAAAATAAAAAAATATTATTATTTTCACTGATATGCAAACCCTATTTCAGTAAAATTAAAGAGTAAACTACGCAGACTGTATTATCCCCGCAGATTGCTAATGCGCCTGGCCGCCATATTGGTGACGTAATCGAACACTCAGTACCGTTTGCAAAACTGACCAGCGAGTATTGCGGGTGACGTCGCGTGGGTGTTAATTAGACAAGGTTCCAGCGCATTAACAATCTGCGGGGATAATACCTACATTCCTACCTGATTCACAGAATGACAAAAATTTTAAAGATTTGAAATTGACAACATATTTTCTTTTTCCAACATGATATTTTTGATGCCAGTACTTGAGTATAATGACATCCTTATATTGAGGTAGCAAACATTTATGAATGAAAAATAGAAAAACTATTAAAGTAGACAATTATTAGGTAAAATAGGTACATAGGCCGTTCTGTTAAATAATCTGGTTCCCTGACCTGACAGCTTACTAGGGTTGACAAAATTTTTGGCTTTGATAATTAATTATATTTTTTACGTGGTATTTTGTAACACGTCGTATACAAAACTTGTAAACTTGTTGGTCCGTACAAGTTTCGTTGGTAATAGGTAGTTTGCAATATTTTTTGCACAATTTATATTATTTTAATATATTTTGACTAAATAATATTTACCATAATTAGAGTTACGCCCTACTAAATATTTATGGCGGGTGCGCATCGCTTGTCACAAGATTGTTGAGTCCCGTTAGTATTATTTCTAATAAACTGACCATATTGCTGACAAAAAGCTAAGTTTTTGAGTAATTTTTTTTATACTGATTTTATGAAAGTATTTAACCCATGTTTCGGGTTTTTCAAG